>CAMRHE010000403.1:1200000-1667500 GCA_947044405.1 Leptodactylus fallax | reverse complement strand
CACGATCTCCTTCGCGGCGGGCTGCGAGAGCCTCTGCCGATATAGCACCGTCGGTCCCGGTCGCCATCGGAGCGAGGGGTCGGCGACCGACCGCGGTATGCCAGGAGGCAATGGGAAAAGGGCGACCACGTCTGCCGATGCCTGACCTAACCAACCACGAGGCTCGGCGGGCGCTGAGGACCCAGGGCGCCCTGGACTTCGGAGGCCCAGAGAGTTTGCGTTCGACACGGCTCTTTTCACGGAGGCTACCAGGGCGACTAGGCTACTGCCAGGGCGAGCAGACGGCGCAAGATGACCGCAGGTGCACGGGTCGCACGGCCCATTCCGTGGAGAGCCACGGCCCTCCTCAGCGCCTGGTCCTTGCGCCCTCCTCTTTTTGCCATGCTAAGGACTTTGCTTCTGGAGGCTACGAGGGCGACCAGTTTTATGCTGCTTTGCCAGACGGTCGGGCGAGCGCGGGGCCCAGGGCCTCCACGGGGGGGGGGGGGGGGGGGCCCACCGTGGAGAGCCACGGCCGGCCTTAGCGCCTGGTCCTTGCGCCCTCCTCTTTTTTTTTTTTTTGCCATGCTAAGGACTTTGCTTCTGAAGGCTACGAGGGGCGCCTTGGTTTTGGCCGGGCCGAGGGCGACCAGGTTTATAGCAGCTTTTGCCCGGGCGGTCGGGCGTGCAGGCGGCGCAAGGGGACCGCAGGTGCACGGGTCGCACGGCCCATTCCGTGGAGAGCCACGGCCGGCCTTAGCGCCTGGTCCATGCGCCCTCCTCTTGGTTTTTTTTGCCATGCTAAGGACTTTGCTTCTGAAGGCTACGAGGCCGAGGGCGCCAGGTTTTATAGCAGCTTTTGCCCGGGCGGTCGGGCGAGCAGGCGGCGCAAGGGGACCGCAGGTGCAGGGGGCGCACGGCCCATTCCGTGGAGAGCCACGGCCGGCCTTAGCGCCTGGTCCATGCGCCCTCCTCTTGGTTTTTTTTGCCATGCTAAGGACTTTGCTTCTGAAGGCTACGAGGGCGACCAGGTTTATAGCAGCTTTGCGGGCGGTCGGGCGAGCAGGCGGCGCAAGGGGACCGCAGGTGCAGGGGTCGCACGGCCCATTCCGTGGAGGCACGCCGGCCTTAGCGCCTGGTCCATGCGCCCTCCTGCCATGCTAAGGACTTTGCTTCTGAAGGCTACGAGGCTACGAGGGCGACCAGGTTTTATAGCAGCTTTTGCCCGGGCGGTCGGGCGAGCAGGCGGCGCAAGGGGACCGCAGGTGCCGGGGTCGCACGGCCCATTCCGTGGAGAGCCACGGCCGGCCTTAGCGCCTGGTCCATGCGCCCTCCTCTTGGTTTTTTTCCATGCTAAGGACTTTGCTTCTGGAGGCTATGAGGGCGACCAGTTTTATAGCTGCTTTTGCCAGATCGATCGTGCGAGCAGTCGGCGCAAGGGGAACGCAGGTGCACGGGTCGCACGGCCCATTCCGTGGCGAGGGCCACGGCCGGCCTTAGCGCCCGGGGGGCCCGGGCGCGCCCCCGGCCGGCCCTCCTTGCGCCCTCCTTTTTTTTTTTTTTTGCCATGCTAAGGACTTTGCTTCTGAAGGCTACGAGGCTACGAGGCCGACCAGGTTGTATAGCAGCTTTTGCCCGGGCGGTCGGGCGAGCAGGCGGCGCAAGGGGACCGCAGGTGCACGGGTCGCACGGCCCATTCCGTGCAGCGCCCTCCTCTTTTTGCCATGCTAAGGACTTTGGAGGGGCCCGGTAGCCACCGTCCCGTGAGGGACAGTTGGGCTCTGTCGTCTCCCCCGTATCAGGCGGCCAGCCCGCCCTTCGCGGGCTTTGCCTCGGACTCAAACCTCCTGTTCCGGCCACGGGTTTGGCTAGCCCTCTGTCAAACTTACCATACATACTTATACATGCATGCATACTAACTCGCGCCTACCCGAGCGGAGGGCTCAAGGTAACTCGTAGGGGCAGAGTTCGCACGGGCATCTCCTGCGAGGTCCTACGGGCTCACGCCCTTCGTTGGTCAGATCGATCAAAGGTGGGGTCACGGGTCGTCTCTGGCTCCCTCTGGCTACGGGGCGACTAGGCCACTGCCCTCTGGTCCTGGCCATTTCTCAGGACTTTGCGCTTTCTGCGCTCATGCTCTGCTGGAGGCTACCAGGCTAGGACTGGTCTGCTGATGATGCTGACCTCCGCCGCCGCTTGGTGGGGGCCGGCGGCGAGAGAAAGGGTCTATCGGCTAGGCGCCGCAGGCTCCCGGCTGGTCCGCCGCGATCGTCCATCACCCGGGAACCCCCAGGCCGACACCGAGATGTGGCCAGGGAGGAGGTACGGCTAGCCACGCCGCCGGAGGAACCCGGTAGCCACCGCCCGGGCGAGGGATCGGTTGGGCTCTGTCGGCTCTCCGGATCGGGGCCGCTGGCGCTCCTTGCGGCGCTCGCGTGGTCTCTCGTGATGCTTCCGGCCTTACCGGACAGCTGAAAGATTTCGGCGAGGCGCCACCGCTGTCGATGATGGTGCCTCGCTGTGCGGGGCCGGGACTCCCCACGGTGGAGGCCGGGGGAGGAGGGTCAAGCTGGTCGCGCTGCCGCAGGGGCCCGGTAGCCACCGCCCCGTGAAGGACGGTTGGGCTCTGTCAGCTCCCGCAGATCAGGCAGCCGGCCCGCCCTTCGCGGGCTTTCGCGTCAGACTCAAGCTCTCGGTTGGGGGTCACGGGCCGTCTCTCTGGCTCCCTCTGGCTACGAGGCTACGGGGCTACGGGGCTCGGGGGGCGACTAGGCAACTGCCCTCTGGTCCGGCCTCTCCCAGGACTTTGCGCTTTCTGCGCTCATGCTCTGCTGGAGGCTACCAGGCTAGGACTGGTCTGCTGCTGATGCTGACCTCCGCCGCCGCTTGGGGGGGGGGGCGGCGGCGAGAGAAAGGGTCTATCGGCTAGGCGCCGCAGGCTCCCGGCTGGTCCGCCGCGATCGTCCATCACCCGGGACCCCCCAGGCCGACACCGAGATGTGGCCAGGGGAGGAGGTACGGCTAGCCACGCCGCCGGAGGAACCCGGTAGCCACCGCCCGGGCGAGGGATCGGTTGGGCTCTGTCGGCTCTCCGGATCGGGTGCCGCTGGCCGCTCCTTGCGGCGCTCGCGCGGTCTCTCGTGATGCTTCCGGCCTTACCGGACAGCTGAAAGATTTCGGCGAGGCGCCACCGCTGTCGATGGTGGTGCCTCGCTGTGCGGGGCCGGGACTCCCCACGGTGGAGGCCGGGGGGAGGAGGGTCAAGCTGGTCGCGCTGCCGCAGGGGCCCGGTAGCCACCGCCCCGTGAAGGACGGTTGGGCTCTGTCAGCTCCCGCAGATCAGGCAGCCGGCCCGCCCTTCGCGGGCTTTCGCATCAGACTCAAGCTCTCGGTTGGGGGTCACGGGCCGTCTCTCTGGCTCCCTCTGGCTACGAGGCTACGGGGCTACGGGGCTGCGGGGGGGCGACTAGGCAACTGCCCTCTGGTCCTGGCCATTCTCAGGACTTTGCGCTTTCTGCGCTCATGCTCTGCTGTAGGCTACCAGGCTAGGACTGGTCTGCTGCTGATGCTGACCTCCGCCGCCGCTTGGGGGGGGGGGGCCGGCGGCGAGAGAAAGGGTCTATCGGCTAGGCGCCGCAGGCTCCCGGCTGGTCCGCCGCGATCGTCCATCACCCGGGACCCCCCAGGCCGACACCGAGATGTGGCCAGGGGAGGAGGTACGGCTAGCCACGCCGCCGGAGGAACCCGGTAGCCACCGCCCGGGCGAGGGATCGGTTGGGCTCTGTCGGCTCTCCGGATCGGGTGCCGCTGGCCGCTCCTTGCGGCGCTCGCGTGGTCTCTCGTGATGCTTCCGGCCTTACCGGACAGCTGAAAGATTTCGGCGAGGCGCCACCGCTGTCGATGGTGGTGCCTCGCTGTGCGGGGCCGGGACTCCCCACGGTGGAGGCCGGGGGGAGGAGGGTCAAGCTGGTCGCGCTGCCGCAGGGGCCCGGTAGCCACCGCCCCGTGAAGGACGGTTGGGCTCTGTCAGCTCCCGCAGATCAGGCAGCCGGCCCGCCCTTCGCGGGCTTTCGCGTCAGACTCAAGCTCTCGGTTGGGGGTCACGGGCCGTCTCTCTGGCTCCCTCTGGCTACGAGGCTACGGGGCTACGGGGCTGCGGGGGGGGCGACTAGGCAACTGCCCTCTGGTCCTGGCCATTCTCAGGACTTTGCGCTTTCTGCGCTCATGCTCTGCTGGAGGCTACCAGGCTAGGACTGGTCTGCTGCTGATGCTGACCTCCGCCGCCGCTTGGGGGGGGGGGGGGGCGGCGAGAGAAAGGGTCTATCGGCTAGGCGCCGCAGGCTCCCGGCTGGTCCGCCGCGATCGTCCATCACCCGGGACCCCCCAGGCCGACACCGAGATGTGGCCAGGGGAGGAGGTACGGCTAGCCACGCCGCCGGAGGAACCCGGTAGCCACCGCCCGGGCGAGGGATCGGTTGGGCTCTGTCGGCTCTCCGGATCGGGTGCCGCTGGCCGCTCCTTGCGGCGCTCGCGCGGTCTCTCGTGATGCTTCCGGCCTTACCGGACAGCTGAAAGATTTCGGCGAGTCGCCACCGCTGTCGATGGTGGTGCCTCGCTGTGCGGGGCCGGGACTCCCCACGGTGGAGGCCGGGGGGAGGAGGGTCAAGCTGGTCGCGCTGCCGCAGGGGCCCGGTAGCCACCGCCCCGTGAAGGACGGCTGGGCTCTGTCAGCTCCCGCAGATCAGGCAGCCGGCCCGCCCTTCGCGGGCTTTCGCGTCAGACTCAAGCTCTCGGTTGGGGGTCACGGGCCGTCTCTCTGGCTCCCTCTGGCTACGAGGCTACGGGGCTACGGGGCTGCGGGGGGCGACTAGGCAACTGCCCTCTGGTCCTGGCCATTCTCAGGACTTTGCGCTTTCTGCGCTCATGCTCTGCTGTAGGCTACCAGGCTAGGACTGGTCTGCTGCTGATGCTGACCTCCGCCGCCGCTTGGGGGGGGGGGGGCGGCGAGAGAAAGGGTCTATCGGCTAGGCGCCGCAGGCTCCCGGCTGGTCCGCCGCGATCGTCCATCACCCGGGACCCCCCAGGCCGACACCGAGATGTGGCCAGGGGAGGAGGTACGGCTAGCCACGCCGCCGGAGGAACCCGGTAGCCACCGCCCGGGCGAGGGATCGGTTGGGCTCTGTCGGCTCTCCGGATCGGGTGCCGCTGGCCGCTCCTTGCGGCGCTCGCGTGGTCTCTCGTGATGCTTCCGGCCTTACCGGACAGCTGAAAGATTTCGGCGAGGCGCCACCGCTGTCGATGGTGGTGCCTCGCTGTGCGGGGCCGGGACTCCCCACGGTGGAGGCCGGGGGGAGGAGGGTCAAGCTGGTCGCGCTGCCGCAGGGGCCCGGTAGCCACCGCCCCGTGAAGGACGGTTGGGCTCTGTCAGCTCCCGCAGATCAGGCAGCCGGCCCGCCCTTCGCGGGCTTTCGCATCAGACTCAAGCTCTCGGTTGGGGGTCACGGGCCGTCTCTCTGGCTCCCTCTGGCTACGAGGCTACGGGGCTACGGGGCTGCGGGGGGGGCGACTAGGCAACTGCCCTCTGGTCCTGGCCATTCTCAGGACTTTGCGCTTTCTGCGCTCATGCTCTGCTGGAGGCTACCAGGCTAGGACTGGTCTGCTGCTGATGCTGACCTCCGCCGCCGCTTGGGGGGGGGCGCGGCGAGAGAAAGGGTCTATCGGCTAGGCGCCGCAGGCTCCCGGCTGGTCCGCCGCGATCGTCCATCACCCGGGACCCCCCAGGCCGACACCGAGATGTGGCCAGGGGAGGAGGTACGGCTAGCCACGCCGCCGGAGGAACCCGGTAGCCACCGCCCGGGCGAGGGATCGGTTGGGCTCTGTCGGCTCTCCGGATCGGGTGCCGCTGGCCGCTCCTTGCGGCGCTCGCGTGGTCTCTCGTGATGCTTCCGGCCTTACCGGACAGCTGAAAGATTTCGGCGAGGCGCCACCGCTGTCGATGGTGGTGCCTCGCTGTGCGGGGCCGGGACTCCCCACGGTGGAGGCCGGGGGGAGGAGGGTCAAGCTGGTCGCGCTGCCGCAGGGGCCCGGTAGCCACCGCCCCGTGAAGGACGGTTGGGCTCTGTCAGCTCCCGCAGATCAGGCAGCCGGCCCGCCCTTCGCGGGCTTTCGCGTCAGACTCAAGCTCTCGGTTGGGGGTCACGGGCCGTCTCTCTGGCTCCCTCTGGCTACGAGGCTACGGGGCTAGGGGCTGGGGGGGCGACTAGGCAACTGCCCTCTGGTCCTGGCCATTCTCAGGACTTTGCGCTTCTGCGCTCATGCTCTGCTGTAGGCTACCAGGCTAGGACTGGCTGCTGCTGATGCTGACCTCCCCGCCGCTTGGGGGGGGGCGGCGAGAGAAAGGGTCTATCGGCTAGGGCCGCAGGCTCCCGGCTGGTCGCCGCGTCGTCCATCACCCGGGACCCCCAGGCCGACACCGAGATGTGGCCAGGGAGGAGGTAGGCTAGCCACGCCGCCGGAGGAACCCGGTAGCCACCGCCCGGGCGAGGGATCGGTGGGCTCTGTCGGCTCTCCGGATCGGGTGCCGCTGGCCGCTCCTGCGGCGCTCGCGTGGTCTCTCGTGATGCTTCCGGCCTTACCGGACAGCTGAAAGATTTCGGCGAGGCGCCACCGCTGTCGATGGTGGTGCCTCGCGTGCGGGCCGGGACTCCCCACGGTGGAGGCCGGGGGAGGAGGGTCAAGCAGGTCGCGCTGCCGCAGGGGCCCGGTAGCCACCGCCCCGTGAAGGACGGTTGGGCTCTGTCAGCTCCCGCAGATCAGGCAGCCGGCCCGCCCTTCGCGGGCTTCGCGTCAGACTCAAGCTCTCGGTTGGGGGTCACGGGCCGCTCTCTGGCTCCCTCTGGCTACGAGGCTACGGGGCTACGGGGCTGCGGGGGGGGACTAGGCAACTGCCCTCTGGTCCTGGCCATTCTCAGGACTTTGCGCTTTCTGCGCTCATGCTCTGCTGGAGGCTACCAGGCTAGGACTTTGCGGGCTTCGCGTCGGACTCAAGCTCCCGTTGCGGTCACGGGTTTGGCTAGCCCCGCTGTCCAAACTCACCATACATATCTACGTACATACATATAGTATGCATGCATACAACTCGCGAGCGTATATAGCAGGCGAGCGGAGGGCTCAAGGTGACCCGTAGGGGCAGAGTTCGCACGGGCATCCCCTGCGAGCTCCTACGGGCTCACGCCCTTCGTTGGTCACGATCGATCGGAATGTGCGGGGTCACGGGTCGTCTCTGGCTCCCTCTGGCTACGAGGCTACGGGGGCGACTAGGCTACTGCCCGGGCGGGCGAGCGAGCGGCGCAAGGGGACCGCAGGCGCAGGGGGTCGCACGGCCCATTCCGTGGAGCGACCACGGACGGCCTTAGCGCCTGGGCCTTGCGCCCTCCTCAGGACTTTGCTCCTGGGGGCTACGAGGTCACGGGTGCGACCAGGTTTTTATAGCTGCTTTTGCCCGGCGTTGGCTTCCCGTCGGACCCAAGCTCCCGTTCCGGTCACGGGTTCGGCTAGCCCCTCTGTCCAAACTCACCATACATATCTACGTACATACACATACATATATTATGCATGCATACAACTCGCGAGCGTATATAGCAGGCGAGCGGAGGGCTCAAGGTGACCCGTAGGGGGGTTCGCACGGGCATCCCCTGCGGTTACGGGCTCACGCCCTCGTTGGTAGATGTTGGGGTGGGTGTCCTGGCTCCCTCTGGCTACGAGGTAGGGGGCGACTGGCTACTGCCCGGGCGGGCGAGCGAGCGGCGCAAGGGGACCGCAGGCGCAGGGGGTCGCACGGCCCATTCCGTGGAGCGACCACGGACGGCCTTAGCGCCTGGGCCTTGCGCCCTCCTCAGGACTTGCTCCTGGGGCTACGAGGTCACGGGTGCGACCAGGTTGCGCCCCGCCGGGGGGCCCGGGCGGCCCAAGCCCCGTTCCGGTCACGGGTTCGGCTAGCCCCTCTGTCCAAACTCACCATACATATCTACGTACATACACATACATATATTATGCATGCATACAACTCGCGAGCGTATATAGCAGGCGAGCGGAGGGCTCAAGGTGACCCGTAGGGGGTAGAGAGTTCGCACGGGCATCCCCTGCGAGGTCCTACGGGGCTCACGCCCTTCGTTGGTCACGATCGATCGGAATGTGCGGGGTCACGGGTCGTCTCTGGCTCCCTCTGGCTACGAGGCTACGGGGGCGACTAGGCTACTGCCCGGGCGGTCGAGCGAGCGGCGCAAGGGGACCGCAGGCGCAGGGGTCGCACGGCCCATTCCGTGGAGCGACCACGGCCGGCCTTAGCGCCTGGGCCTTGGGCCCTCCTCTTTTTTTTTTTTTTTTCCCCTGCAAAGGACTTTGCTTCTGGGGGCTACGAGGCTACGGGTGCGACCAGGTTTTATGGCTGCTTTTGCCCGGCGGGGCGAGCGGAGGGTGCATGGTCGGGACCTTACGAGAGAAAGAGTGTTCGTGTTCCGCGAGGCGCCGCACATGCTCCCGGTGGGGTGGCGCGTGGCCTTCGGGACTCCCCCCGGCCCGCCAGGCGGCGGCCGGAGAAGGAGGGTTAGGCCGGTCGCGCCGCCGGAGGGGCCCGGTAGCCACCGCCCCGTGAAGGACGGTTGGGCTCTGTCGGCTCCCCCGGATCAGGCGGCCGTCCGCCCTTCGCGGTCCTTTGCGTCGGACTCAAGCTCACGGTTGGGGTCACGATTGTCCAGGGGCTCCCCTCTCGCGGACGCCCGCGCCTCTGGTGGGCGAGAGGAGGGTCGCAAGGTGACCAATAGGCGCAGGGTTCGCACGTTCCATTCCGTGGAGCGGAATGGCCGGGGCCTAACGCTTGGGCCTTACGCCCTCCCTCTTTTTGCCATGCCGAGGATTTTGCTTCTGGAGGCTACGGGGGGCGACCGGGTTTTATGGCTGCTTTTGCCCGGCGGGGCGAGCGGAGGGTGCATGGTCGGGACCTTACGAGAGAAAGAGTGTTTCCGCGAGGCGCCGCACATGCTCCCGGTGGGGTGGCGCGTGGCCTTCGGGACTCCCCCCGGCCCGCCAGGCGGCGGCCGGAGAAGGAGGGTTAGGCCGGCCGCGCCGCCGGTGGGGCCCGGTAGCCACCGCCCCGTGAAGGACGGTTGGGCTCTGTCGGCTCCCCCCGGATCAGGCGGCCGTCCGCCCTTCGCGGGCCTTTGCGTCGGACTCAAGCTCACGCTGGGATCACGATTGTCCAGGGGCTCCCCTCTCGCTGACGCCCGCGCCTCTGGTGGGCGAGAGGAGGGTCGCAAGGTGACCAATAGGCGCAGGGTTCGCACGTTCCATTCCGTGGAGCGGAATGGCCGGGGCCTAACGCTTGGGCCTTACGCCCTCCCTCTTTTTGCCATGCCGAGGATTTTGCTTCTGGAGGCTACGGGGGGGCGACCGGGTTTTATGGCTGCTTTTGCCCGGCGGGGCGAGCGGAGGGTGCATGGTCGGGACCTTACGAGAGAAAGAGTGTTTCCGCGAGGCGCCGCACATGCTCCCGGTGGGGTGGCGCGTGGCCTTCGGGACTCCCCCGGCCCGCCAGGCGGCGGCCGGAGAAGGAGGGTTAGGCCGGTCGCGCCGCCGGAGGGGCCCGGTAGCCACCGCCCCGTGAAGGACGGTTGGGCTCTGTCGGCTCCCCCCGGATCAGGCGGCCGTCCGCCCTTCGCGGTCCTTTGCGTCGGACTCAAGCTCACGGTTGGGGTCACGATTGTCCAGGGGCTCCCCTCTCGCGGACGCCCGCGCCTCTGGTGGGCGAGAGGAGGGTCGCAAGGTGACCAATAGGCGCAGGGTTCGCACGTTCCATTCCGTGGAGCGGAATGGCCGGGGCCTAACGCTTGGGCCTTACGCCCTCCCTCTTTTTGCCATGCTGAGGACTTTGCTTCTGGTGGCTACGAGGCTACGGGGGGCGACCAGGTTTCATAGCTTCTTTTGCCCGGCGGTGCGACCGGTAGGGTGCGTGGTCGTTTGGGGCTCTGTCGGCTCCCCCGGATCAGGCGGCCGGCACGCCCCTTCGCGGGCTTCGCCTCGGACTCCAGCTCCCGTTCCGTTCACGGGTTTGGCTAGCCCTCTGTCAAACTCACCATAGTGCGGAGGGCTCAAGGAAACCCGTAGGGGCAGAGTTCGCACGGCCATCCCGTGCGAGGTCCTACGGGCTCACGCCCTCCGTTGTTCAGATCGATCAAAGAGGGGTCACGGGTCGTCTCTGGCTCCCTCTGGCTACGGGGCGACTAGGCCACTGCCCTCTGGTCCTGGCCATTTCTCAGGACTTTGCGCTTTCTGTGCTCATGCTCTGCTGGAGGCTACCAGGCTAGGACTGGTCTGCTGATGATGCTAACCTCCGCCGCCGCTTGGGGGGGGGGGGCCGGCGAGAGAAAAGGGTCTATCGGCTAGGCGCCGCGGGCTCCCGGCTGGTCCGCCGCGATCGTCCATCACCCGGGACCCCCAGGCCGACACCGAGATGTGGCCAGGGGAGGAGGTACGGCTAGCCACGCCGCCGGAGGAACCCGGTAGCCACCGCCCCGGGCGAGGGAACGGTTGGGCTCTGGCGGCTCTCCGGATCGGGTGCCGCTGGCCGCTCCTTGCGGCGCTCGCGTGGTCTCTCGTGATGCTTCCGGCCTTACCGGACAGCTGAAAGATTTCGGCGAGGCGCCACCGCTGTCGATGGTGGTGCCTCGCTGTGCGGGGCCGGGACTCCCCACGGTGGAGGCCGGGGGAGGAGGGTCAAGCTGGTCGCTCTGCCGCAGGGGCCCGGTAGCCACCGCCCCGTGAAGGACGGTTGGGCTCTGTCGGCTCCCGCAGATCAGGCAGCCGGCCCGCCCTTCGCGGGCTTTCGCGTCAGACTCAAGCTCTCGGTTGGGGGTCACGGGCCGTCTCTCTGGCTCCCTCTGGCTACGAGGCTACGGGGCTACGGGGCTGCGGGGGGCGACTAGGCAACTGCCCACTGGTCCTGGCCATTCTCAGGACTTTGCGCTTTCTGCGCTCATGCTCTGCTGGAGGCTACCAGGCTAGGACTGGTCTGCTGCTGATGCTGACCTCCGCCGCCGCTTGGGGGGGGGGGGGCGGCGGCGAGAGAAAGGGTCTATCGGCTAGGCGCCGCAGGCTCCCGGCTGGTCCGCCGCGATCGTCCATCACCCGGGACCCCCCAGGCCGACACCGAGATGTGGCCAGGGGAGGAGGTACGGCTAGCCACGCCGCCGGAGGAACCCGGTAGCCACCGCCCGGGCGAGGGATCGGTTGGGCTCTGTCGGCTCTCCGGATCGGGTGCCGCTGGCCGCTCCTTGCGGCGCTCGCGTGGTCTCTCGTGATGCTTCCGGCCTTACCGGACAGCTGAAAGATTTCGGCGAGGCGCCACCGCTGTCGATGGTGGTGCCTCGCTGTGCGGGGCCGGGACTCCCCACGGTGGAGGCCGGGGGGAGGAGGGTCAAGCTGGTCGCTCTGCCGCAGGGGCCCGGTAGCCACCGCCCCGTGAAGGACGGCTGGGCTCTGTCAGCTCCCGCAGATCAGGCAGCCGGCCCGCCCTTCGCGGGCTTTCGCGTCAGACTCAAGCTCTCGGTTGGGGGTCACGGGTCGTCTCTCTGGCTCACTCGGGCTACGAGGCTACGGGGGGGGCGACTAGGCAACTGCCCGGGTGGGCGAGCCGGCGGAGGGCGCAGGGAAAGGGCGTACCGAGGGGGGGGGGGGGGGGGGGGGCAAACCGAGGGGGCAGGGAAGGGGCGTAAACCCAGGGGCGCAGGGAAGGGCACGCAAACCGAGGGGCGCACGGCTCATCTTTACGCTGGACACGGCTGTCCTGCTGGAGGCTACGAGGCTACGACAGGGCTGCCGCCGCCCTTCGCGGGCTTTGCATCGGACTCAAGCTCGCGTTCCGGCCACGGGTTTGGCTAGCCCTCTGGCAAACTCACCATACATATCTTGGTATATACATGTATATGCATGCATACAACTCGCGAGTAGGCGAGCGAAGGGCGCGAGGTGAACCGTAGGGGCAGAGTTCGCACAGGCAATCCCGTTGCGATGCCCTACGGCCTCACAACCCTTCGTTGGTCTGATCGATCGTAAGTGCACTCGCGGTGCTTCTTTTGCTGGACTTTGACGGAGGCTACGAGGGCGACCAGGTCTTAGAGATGCTCTTGCCCGGGCGGACTGGCGGGAGAGCGAGCGAGCAGCGCAAGGGAACCGCAGGCGCACGGGTCGCACGGCCCATTCCGTGGGGAGCCACGGCCGGCCTCAGCGCTCGGGCCCTTGCGCCCTGCTCTTTTTAATTCGTTTGCCACGCCAAGGACTTGGCTTCTGGAGCCTACGAGGCTACGGGCGGCGGCCAGACAGGGCCGTCCACGCTATCCAGGGGACATCACCAGGGGAGCGCCGGCCTTTTTCTGTCTGGGGCTAAGGAGGCACTTACCTCTGATCGCGGAGGCTGCGAGGCTAGGTGGGGGCGGCCGGGCTTCTGCCGCCGAGCGAGCAATCCCCCTCCGCGTCCATCCTCGCTGGCCTCTGCCAGCGCTATGACTCAAACCCCCCAGCCCCGGCGCCTGACAGCTGGCGGCTCCGCCCAGGGACTCCGACCACGCCCCCTCCCCCGCCCGCCCGCCAGCCAGCCAGCCAGCCAGCCAGCCAATCCGAGCTCGGGGGGTTTCCCTGGCATCCGACAGAAAGCGCAGAGCCGCCGGAGGGATGACACGAGCGTGCCCCTGTTCTGCTGGAGGGTAAAAGCGAAGCCTTGGTTTTGCCACCACCGCCGCTTCTGCCGCCCCCAAGCCTTAGCGCTCGGCGCGGCCTCTGGGCTAGGCCTGGGCGCCTCTCCTGAGGTAGGAGCACTTGTGCCCCCCCTCCCGCCGGCGATCGCACCGTGCGGGGCTATGTGTGGCGGGCGGTCCGGAGCCGGTATGTAGCGTAGGAGCCGCTAGGAGCCGGAGTGGCCCTCGGTGCCCGGCGTGCTATCTGGCCCCGGGCGAGGCCTGCCCCGGGCGAGGCCCAGAGAGTTGGCGTTCGACACGGCTCTTTTCACGGAGGCTACCTCGAGGGCGACCAGGTTTTAAAACTGCTCTTGCCCGGGGCGGACTGGCGGGAGAGCGAGCGAGCGAGCAGCGCAAGGGGACCGCAGGCGCACGGGTCGCACGGCCCATTCCGTGGGGAGCCACGGCCGGCCTCAGCGCTCGGGCCCTTGCGCCCTGCTCTTTTTTATTCGTTTGCCACGCCAAGGACTTGGCTTCTGGAGCCCACGAGGCTACGGGGGCGAGCAGGCTTCTGCTGCCGCCGCTGGTCCTTTGAAGCGCCTCCAGCCGGCACTAGACCGTCTTATTCTTATGGGACTTGGCCTGACAGGAGGGCGTCACCCGTCGCCCCCTCCAGAGTATTTATTCGGGCGACCCTTACCGGGCGATCTTACCCGTGGCGGGAGGCCGAAGGACACCTCCATAGGTCACTCTTTTTCACCGGTTTGGGGTGCGGGCGCTCTGCCGAACACGTGGAAGTGCAGTGTCGGACTGGTCTACGACTGCTACCCCTAGTCGTAGACACGGTTCTCCCGGGGGGTGTTCAAAAATAGGTCCCACTCTGTACGTCACCTGTCCCTTTTTATGAAGACAAGGCCATGCGCTTGGCCGACTTTGTGGAACCCATGGCCGGCTGCGGCGCTCAGATTGGATCTCATACCGGAAGTATGCGCGATTTGCTTAGCGGCGGGCTGCCAGAGCCTCTGCCGACATAGCACCGTCGGTCCCGGTCGCCATCGGGGCCAGGGGCCGGCGACCGACCGCGGTCGGCCAGGAGGAGGCGGAAAGGGGCGACCGCGGTCGGCCCGGAGGATGAGGAAAGGGCCGACCGCGGTCGGCCCGGAGGATGAGGAAAGGGCCGACCGCGGCGGGCGGTGCCCGACCTAACCAACCACGAGGGTCGGCGGGCGCGGAGGACGCAGGGCGCCCTGGACTACGGAGGCCCAGAGAGTTGGCGTTCGACACGGCTCTTTTCACGGAGGCTACCTCGAGGGCGACCAGGTTTTAAAACTGCTCTTGCCCGGGGCGGACTGGCGGGAGAGCGAGCGAGCGAGCAGCGCAAGGGGACCGCAGGCGCACGGGTCGCACGGCCCATTCCGTGGGGAGCCACGGCCGGCCTCAGCGCTCGGGCCCTTGCGCCCTGCTCTTTTTTATTCGTTTGCCACGCCAAGGACTTGGCTTCTGGAGCCCACGAGGCTACGGGGGCGAGCAGGCTTCTGCTGCCGCCGCTGGTCCTTTGAAGCGCCTCCAGCCGGCACTAGACCGTCTTATTCTTATGGGACTTGGCCTGACAGGAGGGCGTCACCCGTCGCCCCCTCCAGAGTATTTATTCGGGCGACCCTTACCGGGCGATCTTACCCGTGGCGGGAGGCCGAAGGACACCTCCATAGGTCACTCTTTTTCACCGGTTTGGGGTGCGGGCGCTCTGCCGAACACGTGGAAGTGCAGTGTCGGACTGGTCTACGACTGCTACCCCTAGTCGTAGACACGGTTCTCCCGGGGGGTGTTCAAAAATAGGTCCCACTCTGTACGTCACCTGTCCCTTTTTATGAAGACAAGGCCATGCGCTTGGCCGACTTTGTGGAACCCATGGCCGGCTGCGGCGCTCAGATTGGATCTCATACCGGAAGTATGCGCGATTTGCTTAGCGGCGGGCTGCCAGAGCCTCTGCCGACATAGCACCGTCGGTCCCGGTCGCCATCGGGGCCAGGGGCCGGCGACCGACCGCGGTCGGCCAGGAGGATGCGAAAAGGGGCGACCGCGGTCGGCCCGGAGGATGACGAAAGGGGCGACCGCGGTCGGCCCGGAGGATGAGGAAAGGGCCGACCGCGGCGGGCGGTGCCCGACCTAACCAACCACGAGGGTCGGCGGGCGCGGAGGACGCAGGGCGCCCTGGACTACGGAGGCCCAGAGAGTTGGCGTTCGACACGGCTCTTTTCACGGAGGCTACCTCGAGGGCGACCAGGTTTTAAAACTGCTCTTGCCCGGGGCGGACTGGCGGGAGAGCGAGCGAGCGAGCAGCGCAAGGGGACCGCAGGCGCACGGGTCGCACGGCCCATTCCGTGGGGAGCCACGGCCGGCCTCAGCGCTCGGGCCCTTGCGCCCTGCTCTTTTTTTATTCGTTTGCCACGCCAAGGACTTGGCTTCTGGAGCCCACGAGGCTACGGGGGCGAGCAGGCTTCTGCTGCTCGCCGCTGGTCCTTTGAAGCGCCTCCAGCCGGCACTAGACCGTCTTATTCTTATGGGACTTGGCCTGACAGGAGGGCGTCACCCGTCGCCCCCTCCAGAGTATTTATTCGGGCGACCCTTACCGGGCGATCTTACCCGTGGCGGGAGGCCGAAGGACACCTCCATAGGTCACTCTTTTTCACCGGTTTGGGGTGCGGGCGCTCTGCCGAACACGTGGAAGTGCAGTGTCGGACTGGTCTACGACTGCTACCCCTAGTCGTAGACACGGTTCTCCCGGGGGGGTGTTCAAAAATAGGTCCCACTCTGTACGTCACCTGTCCCTTTTTATG
Source organism: Leptodactylus fallax (assembly GCA_947044405.1). Lineage (NCBI taxonomy): Eukaryota > Metazoa > Chordata > Amphibia > Anura > Leptodactylidae > Leptodactylus > Leptodactylus fallax. The sequence goes on along the minus strand of CAMRHE010000403.1, from coordinate 1,651,959 downwards.
AAGACAAGGCCATGCGCTTGGCCGACTTTGTGGAACCCATGGCCGGCTGCGGCGCTCAGATTGGATCTCATACCGGAAGTATGCGCGATTTGCTTAGCGGCGGGCTGCCAGAGCCTCTGCCGACATAGCACCGTCGGTCCCGGTCGCCATCGGGGCCAGGGGCCGGCGACCGACCGCGGTCGGCCAGGAGGATGCGAAAAGGGGCGACCGCGGTCGGCCCGGAGGATGACGAAAGGGGCGACCGCGGTCGGCCCGGAGGATGAGGAAAGGGCCGACCGCGGCGGGCGGTGCCCGACCTAACCAACCACGAGGGTCGGCGGGCGCGGAGGACGCAGGGCGCCCTGGACTACGGAGGCCCAGAGAGTTGGCGTTCGACACGGCTCTTTTCACGGAGGCTACCTCGAGGGCGACCAGGTTTTAAAACTGCTCTTGCCCGGGGCGGACTGGCGGGAGAGCGAGCGAGCAGCGCAAGGGGACCGCAGGCGCACGGGTCGCACGGCCCATTCCGTGGGGAGCCACGGCCGGCCTCAGCGCTCGGGCCCTTGCGCCCTGCTCTTTTTTTCGTTTGCCACGCCAAGGACTTGGCTTCTGGAGCCCACGGGCTACGGGGGCGAGCAGGCTTCTGCTGCCGCCGCTGGTCCTTTGAAGCGCCTCCAGCCGGCACTAACCGTCTTATTCTTATGGGACTTGGCCTGACAGGAGGGCGTCACCCGTCGCCCCCTCCAGGTATTTATTCGGGCGACCCTTACGGGCGATCTTACCCGTGGCGGGAGGCCGAAGGACACCTCCATAGGTCACTCTTTTTCACCGGTTTGGGGTGCGGGCGCTCTGCCGAACACGTGGGGCAGTGTGGATGGTCTAGACTGCTACCCCTAGTCGTGCCGGTTCTCCCGGGGGGTGTTCAAAAATAGGTCCCACTCTGTCGTCACCTGTCCCTTTTATGAAGACAAGGCCATGCGCTTGGCCGACTGTGGACCATGGCGGCTGCGGGCTCGTTGGATTCTGGGTGGCTGGGCGGGCTGCCGGCCCTCCGCTGCCGGGTGGTGCATCGGGGCCAGGGGCCGGCGACGGCGGTGGCCAGGGGAGCGGGGCGACCGCGGTCGGCCCGGGGTGACGGGCGACCGCGGTCGGCCGGAGGATGAGGAAAGGGCGACCACGGGGCCGGTGCCCGACCTAACCAACCACGAGGGTGGGGGGGGGACGCAGGGCGCCCTGACTACGGAGGCCCAGAGGGGCGTTCGACACGGCTCTTCCACGGAGGCTACCCGAGGGCGACCAGGTTTAAAACTGCTCTTGCCCGGGGCGGACTGGCGGGAGAGGGCGAGCGCGCGGGGGGGAGACGAGCAGCGCAAGGGGACCGCAGGCGCCGGGGCACCCGCGCCGGCCACGGCCCATTCCGTGGGGAGCCACGGCCGGCCTCAGCGCCCGGGCCCTTGCGCCCTACTCTTTTTATTCGTTTGCCATGCTAAGAACTTTGCTTCTGGAGCCTACGAGGCTACGGGCGGCGGCCAGACAGGGCCGTCCACGCTATCCAGGGGACATCACCAGGGGAGCGCCGGCGCCGGCCTTTTTCTGTCTGGGGCTAAGGAGGCTTCAGGGGGGACTTACCTCTGTTCGCGGAGGCTGCGAGGCTACGTGGGGGCGGCCGGGCTTCTGCCGCCGAGCGAGCAATCCCCCTCCGCGTCCATCCTCGCTGGCCTCTGCCAGCGCTTTGACTCAAACCCCCCAGCCCCGGCGCCTGACAGCTGGCGGCTCCGCCCAGGGACTCCGACCACGCCCCCTCCCCCGCCCGCCCGCCCGCCAGCCAGCCAGCCAGCCAATCACGAGCTCGGGGGGTTTCCCTGGCATCCGACAGAAAGCGCAGAGCCGCCGGAGGGATGACAGGAGCGTGCCCCTGTTCTGCTGGAGGGTAAAAGAGAAGCCTTGGCTTTGCCACCGCCGCTTCTGCCGCCCCCAAGCCTTAGCGCTCGGCGCGGCCTCTGGGCTAGGCCTGGGCGCCTCTCCTGAGGTAGGAGCACTTGTGCCCCCCCCCCCCCCAGGCGATCGCACCGTGCGGGGCTATGTGTGGCGGGCGGTCCGGACCCGGTATGTAGCGTAGGAGCCGCTAGGAGCCGGAGTGGCCCTCGGTGCCCGGCTGTGCTATCTGGCCCCGGGCGAGGCCTGCCCATCCTCGGCGGTCCGGAGCCGGTATGTAGCGTAGGAGCCGCTAGGAGCCGGAGTGGCCCTCGGTGCCCGGCGTGCTATCTGGCCCCGGGCGAGGCCTGCCCATCGCCGGCGGTCCGGAGCCGGTATGTAGCGTAGGAGCCGCTAGGAGCCGGCGGAGTGGCCCTCGGTGCCCGGCGTGCTATCTGGCCCCGGGCGAGGCCTGCCCATCGCCGGCGGTCCGGAGCCGGTATGTAGCGTAGGAGCCGCTAGGAGCCGGAGTGGCCCTCGGTGCCCGGCGCGCTATCTGGCCCCGGGCGAGGCCTGCCCATCGCCGGCGGTCCGGAGCCGGTATGTAGCGTAGGAGCCGCTAGGAGCCGGAGTGGCCCTCGGTGCCCGGCGTGCTATCTGGCCCCGGGCGAGGCCTGCCCATCGCCGGCGGTCCGGAGCCGGTATGTAGCGTAGGAGCCGCTAGGAGCCGGAGTGGCCCTCGGTGCCCGGCGTGCTATCTGGCCCCGGGCGAGGCCTGCCCATCGCCGGCGGTCCGGAGCCGGTATGTAGCGTAGGAGCCGCTAGGAGCCGGAGTGGCCCTCGGTGCCCGGCGCGCTATCTGGCCCCGGGCGAGGCCGCCCATCGCCGGCGGTCCTCCGTTTCGTCGCCGGGGGCCCCTCCCGGGCGGCCCGGCGAGGCCTGCCCATCGCCGGCGGTCCGGAGCCGGTATGTAGCGTAGGAGCCGCTAGGAGCCGGAGTGGCCCTCGGTGCCCGGCGTGCTATCTGGCCCCGGGCGAGGCCTGCCCATCGCCGGCGGTCCGGAGCCGGTATGTAGCGTAGGAGCCGCTAGGAGCCGGAGTGGCCCTCGGTGCCCGGCGCGCTATCTGGCCCCGGGCGAGGCCTGCCCATCGCCGGCGGTCCGGAGCCGGTATGTAGCGTAGGAGCCGCTAGGAGCCGGAGTGGCCCTCGGTGCCCGGCGTGCTATCTGGCCCCGGGCGAGGCCTGCCCATCGCCGGCGGTCCGGAGCCGGTATGTAGCGTAGGAGCCGCTAGGAGCCGGAGTGGCCCTCGGTGCCCGGCGCGCTATCTGGCCCCGGGCGAGGCCTGCCCATCTTATGCCGGCGGTCCGGAGCCGGTATGTAGCGTAGGAGCCGCTAGGAGCCGGAGTGGCCCTCGGTGCCCGGCGTGCTATCTGGCCCCGGGCGAGGCCTGCCCATCGCCGGCGGTCCGGAGCCGGTATGTAGCGTAGGAGCCGCTAGGAGCCGGAGTGGCCCTCGGTGCCCGGCTGTGCTATCTGGCCCCGGGCGAGGCCTGCCCATCGCCGGCGGTCCGGAGCCGGTATGTAGCGTAGGAGCCGCTAGGAGCCGGAGTGGCCCTCGGTGCCCGGCGTGCTATCTGGCCCCGGGCGAGGCCTGCCCATCGCCGGCGGTCCGGAGCCGGTATGTAGCGTAGGAGCCGCTAGGAGCCGGAGTGGCCCTCGGTGCCCGGCGCGCTATCTGGCCCCGGGCGAGGCCTGCCCATCGCCGGCGGTCCGGAGCCGGTATGTAGCGTAGGAGCCGCTAGGAGCCGGAGTGGCCCCTTGCGAGCGCCCTACACTTTTTATTCGTTGGCCATGCCAAGGACTCGGCTTCTGGAGCCTACGAGGCTACGGGGGCGAGCAGGCTTCTTCTGCCGCCGGTGGTCCTTTGAAGCACCTCCAGCCGGCGCTAGACCGTCTTAGTCTCATGGGACTTGGCCTGACAGGAGGGCGCCGCCACCCGTCGCCTCCTCCGAGTATTTATTCGGGCGACCCTTATCGGGCGATCTTACCCGTGGCGGGAGGCCGAAGGACACCTCCATAGGTCACTCTTTTTCACCGGTTTGGGGTGCGGGCGCTCTGCCGAACACGTGGAAGTGCAGTGTCGGACTGGTCTACGACTGCTACCCCTAGTCGTAGACACGGTTCTCCCGGGGGGTGTTCAAAAATAGGTCCCACTCTGTACGTCACCTGTCCCTTTTTATGAAGACAAGGCTGCGAAGGTGGCCGGCTTTGTGGAACTGCGAGCCGGATGAGCGCTTCAAGTCTGATCTCATACCGGAGGTCTGAAAATCGACTTGGCCGGCTCCGGCACTCGAGGGTGTCGGCCGTCCCGAGTCCTCGTGCTTTCCCTCGTGGGCGGGGGCTAGGACTCTATTGGGCGGCGACCAGGCAGGGCCGTCCCCGCTATCCAGGGGACGTCACACGGGGAGCGGCCGCGCCGGCCTTTTTTCTGTCTGGAGCATGCGTCTGGGGCGGCTACGGAGGCTTCAGTGGGCGGGGACGGGGGGACGCGAAGGCTGCGAGGCTACGGGGTGGGGGCGGACGGGCTGCTGCTGCTGCTGCTGCTGCTGCTGCTGCTGCTGCTGCGCGCCGAGCCAGCGAGCGAGCGATCCCCCCCCCGTCCATCCTCGCTGGCCTCTGCCAGCGCCGTGATTCAAATCCCCCGCCACGGCGCCAGACAGCCGGCGGCTCCGCCTAGGGACTACGGTCACGCCCCCCTCCGCCCGCCAATCCGAGCTCGGGGGGGGGGGGTATCCCTGGCAACCGAAGCAAAGCGCAGAGCCGCCGGAGGGATGACAGGAGCCAGCCCCTGTTCTCCTGGAGGGTAAAAGGGAAACCGTGGCTGTGCCACCGCCGCCGGATTTAGCGCACGGGGCTTCGCGCTCGGAGCGGCTGCCTAGGCCGGGCAGTCCCCCGCTGGTCTCCGGGCAGCTCCGGCTGCGGTCACGGGCTGCGGTCACGCCCTCCGCGACCCTGCCGGGGCATGCCGGAGGGCTCCGGAGGCGAGCGGCAGGCTCTCGCAGCCACCCCGCCCGCCCCTGCGAGCGTTCTGGCTGCGGGGAGTTCCCCGCTGGGCTCCGGGCAGCTCCGGCTCCGCCCACGGGCTGCGACCACGCCCTCCGCGACCCCCCGGGGCAGGCCGGAGGGCTCCGGAGGCGAGCGGCAGGCTCTCGCAGCCACCCCGCCCGCCCCTGCGAGCGTTCTGGCTGCGGGGAGTCCCCCGCTTGGCTCCGGGCAGGGGTGGTGCCCTGTAGTCTGGCGCCATGCTGTGGATCAGCTCGCTCCTGCAGCTCTCCGCTGACATCTTGTGTCTTTGTTTCCGGTCATGCAGCCTTGGCCTGCCAGGGGAGCGGGTCTGGCATTCTACACAGGCTTGCGGTTCTCTGGGTCGGCCTGCCGGCTCAGGCTCGGCCGCCGGGGTGGTGCCCGATAGTCTGGCGCCCTCCTGTGGATCAGCTCGTTCCTGCAGCTCTCCGCTGACATCTTGTGTCTTTTTTCCGGTAATGCAGTCTCTACGAGGAATTATGGCGCCCTCCTGTGGATCAGCTCGTTCCTGCAGCTCTCCGCTGACATCTTGTGTCTTTATTCCGGGAATGCGTCCTCGGCCTGCCAGGGGAGCGTGTCTGGCGTTCCACCCTAGCTCCGGCTCCGCCCGCGGGCTGCGGTCACGCCCTCCGCGATCCCCGGGGGCATGCCGGAGGGCTCCGGAGGCGAGCGGCAGGCTCTCGCAGCCACCCCGCTCTCCCCTGCGAGCTTTCTGGCTGCGGGGAGTCCCCCGCTGGGCTCCGGGCAGCCCCGGCTCCGCCCACGGGCTGCGGTCACGCCCTCCGCGACCCCCGGGGCAGGCCGGAGGGCTCCGGAGGCGAGCGGCAGGCTCTCGCAGCCACCCCGCTCGCCCCTGCGAGCGTTCTGGCTGCGGGGAGTCCCCCGCTGGGCTCCGGCTGCGGTCACGGGCTGCGGTCACGCCCTCCGCGACTCTCCCGGGGCATGCCGGAGGGCTCCGGAGGCGGGCGGCGCCGCTCGCAGCCACCCCGCCCGCCCCTGCGAGCGTTCTGGCTGCGGGGAGTCCCCCGCTTGGCTCCGGGCAGGGGTGGTGCCCTGTAGTCTGGCGCCATGCTGTGGATCAGCTCGCTCCTGCAGCTCTCCGCTGACATCTTGTGTCTTTTTTTCCGGTCGTGCAGCCTCCGGGGGCCCTGGCCTGCCAGGGGAGCGGGTCTGGCATTCTACCCAGGCTTGCGGTTCTCTGGGTCGGCCTGCCGGCTCAGGCTCGGCCGCCGGGGTGGTGCCCGGTAGTCTGGCGCCCTCCTGTGGATCAGCTCGTTCCTGCAGCTCTCCGCCGCTGACATCTTGTGTCTTTTTTCCGGTAATGCAGCCTCTACGAGGAATTATGGCGCCCTCCTGTGGATCAGCTCGTTCCTGCAGCTCTCCGCTGACATCTTGTGTCTTTATTCCGGGAATGCGTCCTCGGCCTGCCAGGGGAGCGGGTCTGGCGTTCCACCCTAGCTCCGGCTCCGCCCGCAAGCGCAGAGAGCATCATGAAGACCAAAGAACACACCAGGCAGGTCCGTGATACTGTTGTGGAGAAGTTTAAAGCCGGATTTGGATACAAAAAGATTTCCCAAACTTTAAACATCCCAAGGAGCACTGTGCAAGCGATCATATTGAAATGGAAGGAGTATCAGACCACTGCAAATCTACCAAGACCCGGCCGTCCCTCTAAACTTTCATCTCAAACAAGAAGACTGATCAGAGATGCAGCCAAGAGGCCCATGATCACTCTGGATGAACTGCAGAGATCTAAAGCTGAGGTGGGAGAGTCTGTCCATAGGACAACAATCAGTCGTACACTGCACAAATCTGGCCTTTACGGAAGAGTGGCAAGAAGAAAGCCATTTCTCAAAGATATCCATAAAAAGTCTCGTTTAAAGTTTGCCACAAGCCACCTGGGAGACACACCAAACATGTGGAAGAAGGTGCTCTGGTCAGATGAAACCAAAATCGAACTTTTTGCCCACAATACAAAACGATATGTTTGGCGTAAAAGCAACACAGCTCATCAACCTGAACACACCATCCCCAATGTCAAACATGGTGGTGGCAGCATCATGGTTTGGGCCTGCTTTTCTTCAGCAGGGACAGGGAAGATGGTTAAAATTGATGGGAAGATGGATGGAGCCAAATACAGGACCATTCTGGAAGAAAACCTGTTGGAGTCTGCAAAAGACCTGAGACTGTGACGAAGATTTATCTTCCAACAAGACAATGATCCCAAACATAAAGCAAAATCTACAATGGAATGGTTCACAATTAAACGTATCCAGGTGTTAGAATGGCCAAGTCAAAGTCCAGACCTGAATCCAATCCAGAATCTGTGTAAAGAGCTGAAAACTGCTGTTCACAAACGCTCTCCATCCAACCTCACTGAGCTCCAGCTGTTTTCCAAGGAAGAATGGACAAGAATTTCAGTCTCTCGATGTGCAAAACTGATAGAGACATACCCCAAGCGACTTGCAGCTGTAATCGCAGCAAAAGGTGGCGCTACAAAGTATTAACTTAAGGGGGCCGAATAATTTGGCACGCCCCACTTTTCAGTTTTTTATTTTTTACAAAAGTTTAATTTATCCAATAAATTTCGTTCCACTTCACGATTGTGTCCCACTTGTTGATTCTTCACCAAAAAATTTAAATTTTATATTCTTATGTTTGAAGCCTGAAATGTGGCAAAAGGTTGAAAAGTTCAAGGGGACCGAATACTTTCGCAAGGCACTGTATATATTTTCCTGTACTGACATTTTATTTTACAGGTTGGTCCTTACTTTCCTTTACCCTCTTGTCAATTTGTTATTAAGTTATTTATGCCATGTCCTCAAGACGTTACATGTTACGCCTCTGCTTATATTTGCTTGTTTTATTGGCTGTTTTGATGGATATATTGTTCTTTTCTGTCTGATTTTACAGAACTTTATGCATGTTTTCCTTTGAAAAATTTCAATAAAAATTTATTTAAAAAAAAACAAAAAAAAAAAACTGACATTAATTATCTTTGTCCATTTTCATGGACACACGAACCCAATAGAAATCAATGGATCAATTTTTAACTGATATAAAATGGATTTAGGTCCATTTTACGTCCTTTGAAAACAGATCAGTAGGTTGGATCAAAAAGAAAGACCAATGAAATGCAACTATTTTTTCACTGACAGTTAAAAACTGATGCAATATGGATGACACTTGGCTATCAAAAATCGCATGGAACCAGGGGCGTAACTACCGGGGTAGCAGCGGTAGCGGCTGCCACAGGGCCCGGGACATTATGGGGCCCCGCGGGCCCCTGATGCTTTTTTTTTTTTTTTTTTTTTTAATAGGCTGTTACCTGCTAGAGTAACCCCAGAAGGTAACGGATCCTATATAATTATTGATCCCCGGGGTCCTGCTCACGGCCGCCTGCGCTTCCAATTCTGCGGAGGCGGCTGCGAGTAGCGGGGATCGGTAGGTAAGGCTGCGGGCCGAACCCCACAATCACTGCTATCATTATACTGTGGCGTCTGGTTTCAGACCCCGGAGTATAATAATTGGAGGCCCAGGGGAGGTGAGGGAACATAAAAAACAATGTACTTACCTCTTCTACGCTTCTCCAGGCTTCGGGCCTGTTTGGTGACGTTCCAGACGTCAGCTGACGTCATTTTGCGTCGCGACGCCGGCCCGCATCACTTGACGCCGGCCTGGTCCAACATTGCGTAGGCCCCTACTTCCTGCAAGCGCCATCTAAAGGGGGAGGTGTGATGATTCTGCCTAAATATGGCCATAACTCAGCTATATTTTGGTCTCTGGGTATAGGATATCCCTTCTTCCTTGCTTGCATACTGTGAGCAGCTACAAGCCTAGGTGCATATTGGCAGTAGCGTCTAGGCTGGAACGATAGGGCTCCATTGTATTCCTATACAGCCCTGGCTGATCAAACAATAGTGCATTGTTCAAGCCTGGGCTGTTGACCAGATATGACTGATAACGGTATCAATTCACTTTGTCTCATTTACATACAAAGGGTCTGAACGTGATTGAATTAACTCATCAGACATACTGTCGCCGGTGACCTCATTCTGGGAGGGGGCATAAAGGGTATAAAAGATGAGGTAAGAGGTCTGTGGGAAGAGATTTTGCAGGAGACCATCACAGACTTCCACTGAGAGAGACTTTGACTGAGATGCTACTATGAGCAGGCAGGTTGGAATGCTGCTGCTGACGATGATGAGCCTACAAGAGACTGTGAGAGACTGTTTTGAGAGCATGCAGGCGGGATTATCGTTTTAATGCCACATGCTGAAAAGCATGTTGGACTATAGAACCACATCAAGGACATATGTGGTAAAGTAATCATTTCACCTTTAATCCCTTTTATTTTATTTGTACTGTATCTTGTAACTAGTAACTGTTAATGCTTGCATATGTCTGCATATCTGTTCTGATCTGTATATGTTAGATTTTAATACCGACCCATTTAGGGGTTAATAAATATATAAAATTTAGAAGGCTTGTCTTGTATTTATCTGTGAACCCGGCACTCACTGGCGGTGAGTGTGGTTTTTATATGAAAGAGGACTCAGGGTGTGGCCAACGCGGTTTGGCGCGCGGAGGATCTTTCACACTCTGGGGTCTGAAAAGACCCCAGAGTATAATAATTGTTCATGGGTGGTCCACAATGGGGCATAATACTATGTGCAGGGGCCACTATGGGGCATAATACTGTGTGCAGGGGCCACTATGGGGCATAATACTGTGTGCAGGGGCCACTATGGGACATAATACTGTGTGCAGGGGCCACTATGGGGCATAATACTTTGTGCAGGGGCCACTATGGGGCATAATACTGTGTGCAGAGGCCACTATGGTGCATAATACTGTGTGCAGGGGCCACTATGGGACATAATACTGTGTGCAGGGGACACTATGGAGCATAATACTGTGTGCAGGGGCCACTATGGCGTAAAATACTGTGTCCAGAGGCCTCTATGGCACCTAATAGTGTGCGCAGGAATGGTTTTTGTGGGGGGGGGGGGTTGGAAGGGGCGGTTGGGGGCAGCGGTTCAGGAGGGGGTCCCCCATGTCAAATGTTCACCTTGGGGCCTAGCCATTCCTAGTTACGCCACTGCATGGAACATTAGATCCATCAAAAATGTCACTGTCGTGTGCATATGGCCTGGTAGTTATTGACTGGTCACTTTTATGCAGCTTTTAATGCAGCATGGAAACTTGAAAGAGGAAGTAAGAGATTCTCTCATGCCTTCACACGTCCGTAACTGTTTTTTTGTCAGTAAAAAAGTAATTGATTTTCTAACTGTGATAATACCTGTTTTTTTTTTTTAAATTAGTTTTCTGCCTATGTGTTTTTCCACAAACAGAAGGAATTCCAACCCACTGACAATGTTGCATGATTGCACAAATGCATTTTTAGGCTAAGCCCCACGTGGCGTCCTGCAGCACTTTTTTGCAGCAACGCATCACGGTTTTTTCCCACAGCGCTTTTCAAAGAAAGTTTGCAGAGGTTTCCTCTGCTGACTTTCTGCTTCAATTTTACCTATAGAGAAACCACCAGCGTTTCCGTAGGTATAACTGATATGTTGCAATTTCCCAAACCACAATTTGGAATTTGGATTTTTTCTTTATATATTGAAAAGCTAATCCTCTTCACTTTTTTATCACAGCCACAAATTTGTCTCCCAAATAATAACAAGCCTGTAGCACTTTACAAGACATCAAAGTGGACTAATTTTTCTACAAAACCATTGCTTTTTGCAATATAACCACCATGTGTGTCTAAAAACATGGGCTAGCACCTTCTCCCCCAAAGTCGTGTAATTTTCTGAGCATTTTAAATTATAAAATGTGTAAAAGCATGTGGCAGAGCAGTATATGGTTAAACAGTCTGTATCTGCTGCCTACCATGTTTTTTTTTCATAGATATGCATGTCACTTTCACTTTCACATAACTTCAGCTGTGTTTTCCTTAGAGAGCTAGAAATAGGACATATAGGTTCCTAGGAGCACTGATAGTGTTATGTATGTAGCCCTATTTGGGGGGTATGAGTATTATCCCTCCTGCAACAGACTCTGGCGCTGACCTGTGTGTATAATGGGACCTGAAGCCTTCGCTGAAGGGAAGAGTGGGAACATATATGAAATATATCAGTGCCTCCACCCAGGATAGAGCCTCTGTATTACAGGGAGGATCTCTTCCTGGGACTTACCCATTGTGATGAACCGACCCTCAGTTTTATATCTTTCTTGGAAGTGTGTTTTACTTGCTTAGGTCAGTCCTTCCCCCACTTGGAATGCGGTGCTTTAGTTGAGTCCACATTGCTGGACGATACGCTTCACTGGTTTTATGTGTGTTCATTGGAGATGGCTTGCTATAGCCAGGCACTTTTATTATCCCTGGCCAGATGGGATGGGGGATAGAAAGCCTTAACTTCATCCTTCTCTCCGAGGGTTCTGCAAAGGTGGGAGAAGGGGGGCTGCCTGGGTGCAAGGGGTGGGTGGAGCACTAGCCATATGCTGTGGGCAGACCTGTATTCTGGGGTCATTCAGCATAGAGGCAGTAAGGAGCTCTGATCTGGGAGAAGATGAGAGGGCCTGCCCTACTGAGGAATGCTTTGAGGGCCTAGTTCTGGACAGCATGTAGAAGGATTGTTTTATGCAACTTGCTTAAGCTTGCGCCCTAGGCCCAAAACTCTGCTGTGGCCTAGAGAAAAGGACTACAAGTATTCATTGTGCTGAGCATGGAAGAGAGACAGCTAGGACAAAGCTGTGTGCTCAGGTATCTTTTCTAAACTTTTATTTCCCTTTTACTTTGTTTCGTATGGTATCATCGCTCTTTTGCTTGTATGTTTATGCTTGATCATATTAATATTGTATATTTCTGTATATGCTATTAATCCATACCGACCCACTTGGGTTATTAAATATATAAAATTTATATCGCTCATTTCGTTTTATCCTATGACCCGTTCTACTCACGGTGTGTGAGTGGGAGGTTAAGAAAGAAGTTTGATCGCAGGCGTGCCAGGCGGCTGGGCGAGGCGATATTCTTCACACCCATGAAGTACAGTTAGTAGCCTTAACAAGGATCACTGTACTAATCTCACAGTCTGAAGAATACATACAGATACCACATAAGGTTATAACAGTAGCTTTATAAGAATCAACAGGGTAATAATACATACATACAATATACTCAGAACACAGCAGTACTACAACAACCAGCAAGTCCACAACAGTCTTAGGTTATATACCCGGGTATATATATATATATAGATATATAGCAAGAGTCCGCTGCACAATACCTCCAGGCAACAGAAGAGATGCAGGGGCCCCTGTGGATGACTGTGGATCCTCAGATTCTTCCAGGAGATGACAGACAGCCGATCAGGAGACGACGATGATGATGATGAGATCCTTCACAGGCAGCAAACAGGGCGACGGTGACGGTAGTAGATGCAGGCCTGAATACCCTAACACTGAGCCCTTAACCTGCCAGCTAAACTACTAGTGCCACCAGGCCTCTAACTAGCTAGTTGGCCGTCGGAAGCCTAACCTATCACTGCCCTGAACTATATATATATGTATATGGATCCCTAACTACAGTTACTAGCTAGGTCCTGTGAGTATATAGGGGGTAACACATACCTAACTATATACTCTGAAGTAAAGTGGAACAGGTGGTTCTGAAATAAGGTAGAACAGCTTCACTAGCTGATCTCAAGGATATAGATTCTTAAATATCTACTTATCTACTCCTTAGAATTACACCTACCACCTGCCTTAGACTCCCCCAGACATAACATGTCTGTCTCACAGCAGCTCTGCTCACATCTCTCCCCCCAACAGCTCTGCCTCACATGTCTCTGACTCACTGTATTTACAAAACAAAACTTGCACTGAATGCCTGGGGTCTCTGAAGCCAAACTGCAGGGGCAGAGAAGCTAGACACATTATATACTAGTAGAAATGGCAGTTCCCTACATGTACTATGTTTTAAGCCAATTTAAGTTATTGTTCTTACCAAACATGTTCGACCGAAAACAAATCTTGGACCTGAACCACCCGAACCCCAAACAAAATGAACCTTGAGAGGTTCACCCATCTCTACTCAAAACCTGCCAGACACAGAGGCAAACCTCCTAGGGCGTGCTCAGGTGATGGCAGTGATGGTGATAGACAACATATTTCAAATTTTGGCAAGTTTTTCTCTGCATTGCCACCAGACAAATTCATCACTGTATGCAAGATTTGCAGGCAAATACATGCCCTAGTTGTCCAAACAAAAATAGAGGAACTAGAGCTTTCCATCTGCACATGTTACATCATCATAAGCTCCTCCAGTGATCTCACTAACAACACATCACATGCGTCAGCATCTCTGTACTTGGGACACCCAGGCGCAACCAAGTGTATCAGGAGAGATGGAGGCTTTTTTATTGGTCCTACTGGTGAGTACTTGTATCTGGCAAAATATATATTATTTTGGCATATGAGTAGTCAAGCTGCTAGTACTGCATGAGATAAACTGCTAAAGCATAGATTTGTAACCAGGTGTATTCCGAGAGACGAATGTATTGGTGGTAGTGGTAAGTGTTGACAAACAGCGAAATTTGTGGTACTTTGGCACATTAACAGTTACTAATCGTCGAATATAATACTGGGTGCAATTTAGCATTGATCTGGACTGGATCTTATTCTGAAGTCTATTCGGGTCTAAATTTATGGAAAGGCTATCTGGGGCTCAATTTATGTGCTTTTATCTAACACTGATTTTGTTATGATACATTGCTAAATATAGTTATATAAATACCACATGATTTTATGAACATCTCTAAATGAATATAATGAATACGTTTCTAAAGATATTATTCTATTGGATACAGAGATTTAAGAGCTAGCATGTGGTTACGTTTTTTATCGCAACTTTTTATCCCTGGAAATATGGGGGATTATAGCATAGCTTCAGTCTTGATCCTTGGAGTGTTGGTACTAACGGGTGAGCAACAGCATTCTTTTTTATATTCAGATTCTTCTGTCTCTACATGTAATCCCAGACAGATTCAATTATGATGGATCATTTCTTTTGTTCATTCACTTAATTTTGTTAATAAACAAAAATAAACTATTAACACTTCTATTTTTGAAAGCATTCTTACTATGCAGCTGCTAAAACTTTTGCACAGTACTGTATATGTTCCAATACTCTTTTTTATTGCTCTAGATGTCCTGTCAAAGACCACCGGCTACTCACATCGATATACCACAAACCCACAGACAGACAGGCCTACCTGAGAAACGACAGCTTCTACCCCAAGCACACAAGACAATCTATTATCTACAACCAGGACTATATGATACAATCGTATTTGCTCCAATAAAGCAGACCTGGACAAGCGCCTCCTGGAACTGAGGATGAAATTTCTCCGATTGGGATACAAACCAAAAGTGACGGACAACCAATTAAACAAAACGGCAGCCATTAACAGAGACAGTCTGCTCACATATAGAGAGACCCAGAAAGATGCCCGAGTGCCCCTAGTTGTCACCTACCACCCACAGCTGGAAATCCTACGAAGGATTGCCAAGGAACTCCAACCTGGGCTACATAGGGACAACAGACTCAAGGACATATTTCCAGTCCCCCCTCTCCTTTCCTTTCGACAACCACCAAACCTGAGGCGTATTATTGTCCGGAGTGCCCTGAAGGCCCCAACTGAAAATAGCACCTCACCTTGCCTACAAAAAAGGTGCATGACCTGCAAGCACATCCACACTGCTGACAGTGTACCTGTCCCACAGTCACAACAGGTGCACAGAATTAGGGGGACATTTTCCTGCAGGTCTTCCAATGTGGTGTACCTCATAATGTGTGTGCAATGTCCCACCACAGGCCTCTATGTGGGGGAAACAGGGCAGAGACTTAGTCAGTGAATGAACTCACACAGATCCAACATTAATAACAGCAGAACAGATTTCCCAGTGGCCGCACATTTCTCCGGAAAAAAACACTCTATTGAAGATTTGCGGGTTGTGGTTTTAATGGGACAGTTTAAGACGCAGGAGGAGAGGAAACAATGGGAGTACAAGTTTATGCAAAAATTTAAAACTCTGCAATTTGGACTTAATATTCATGCCAGCTTCATGTCACACTATGTATGAACCGTGATTTGGACTCAATATTCATGCCAGCTTCATGTCACACTATGTATGAACTGTGAGGGTCACAAATCACCTCCTGATAGCAAACAGATAACAGATCCCTCTGTCACGCACCACAACTTTCCAGATTGTTTTTGACCGATTGTAAACAACTTCTCTACTTAGATTGCATTTTGTTTTGGGTTTTTTTAAGGACTCTAAAATCCTTTGAAGACCATGTGTATAGGGCATAAAAAAATCTGTGAATTTTCAGTTTTTGTATAACACCATGTCTGATGAAGGAAGCTAGTCTTCTGAAAGCTTACTTATCAAATATACTCAGTTAGCCTCTAAAAGGTATCGCCTGATTTCTTCACTCTTCCAATACTGTCAATTTACTGTGAGACTGTTGAGAGTGTGGAGCCATCAACTGTAATTAATAGGTCAGATAGGGTGTGAGACAGGGGTAACTTTGTGAATTCTGTTTTATCCAGGTTCAGTTTTAGGAAGTGGGAGGACAAGAAGGAGGCTACAGCTGAACTTTAGATAGCAAAGCTCTAGTATCTGGGCCAGAAAGATATATTTGAGTGTCATCAGCATATTAGTGGTATTGAAACTTTGTAATGGTACCATTTATCATTCCATACAATGTACTGGGAAGCTGGAAAAAAAAAATCAGAGGGCATAGGTCATCTTTTTTTGCAGGGCCAGATATACTTTTTGGTTATACAATTTTGGGGAATATCTATTGCTTTAATCGGTTCAGCTCTTTTGATTTTTTTTTCCTGTTATGGTGTTCACCTTATGGGGAAAATATTTTATAAGTTTGTAGACCAGACATTTTCGGACACAGGGTATGTTTCACAGTATTTAAATACTTTTATATGTGTTCTAGGGGAAGAAGGGTGATTAGAATTTTTATTTTTTTTCTTTCTTTCTTTATTTTTTTTACTTTTTTATTTTTATTGACCCAGGGGGTCTGATCACTAATGCAATGCATCACTAATGCAACGCCAGGATGTAACATTATGGGGTTCTTCAGCGTTTGGTACAGCGTACCCTGGTGGTGGCAGTGGAGGCTGGCCTGGACAGGAGCATGGACAGGTGAGTAAATTATCAACCGCTAGTCATATACTGTCTGGGGGCAAAAAAAGGGGGGTTATATACAGCGTGGGGGACATATATACTGTGGGGACAAAAAAGGGGGTCATATACTGTGTAGGGGTTATATACTGCACAGGGGTCATAAAAAGGGGGTCATATGCTATGTGGGGTCCAAAACAAAGGGGCCTATATACTGTGTGGGGGCAAAAAAAGGGGACCTTATACTGTGTGGGGCAAAAAAAAGTGTGTCATATACTGCGTGGGACAAAAAAAAATGGGGCCAAATTATTTGTTGGGGGCTAGGAAGCCATGTTACGTCACATCATCTTTGTTCTGTCTTAAGCCGGAAGGTCCTGTGAACCGAGAGCAAGGCAGGTGGCTTGGACTCCGCAACCAGAAATGAACGCACACGCGGTAGTTCAAGAAAAAAAAAAAATATATACTATAAGTTAATAAAGGCTTGTTAAAGGTAAAATGACAGGGATAAAGACAAGCAAAATATACAATATAGCATGAACAATTTCAAGGCAAATTCTGCAATGGTTTCTACTTTTACTCTGTCCACTTCTGCAGTATGGACACTGAATGAACAATATACTCAAATCTATCCCTAACTGACCCTGACTTCACATTTGGGTGCACCCCCTTTTCCCCAGTGGTCCAGGTGGACCGCTTACAGTCCGTAGAAGCGCGCGGTGGGGCCCAAAGTCGGTCCTTTCTTTTATAGTGAAGCGTCCTCTCCTCACGGTTATCAGGATCTTGGGAGAAATGAAGTCCTCTTTAACAGGGAAACCAAATGAATGCAATGTAATCCAACAGCAGATTCCACTCAGCACACTGACAATCCTGCCGAATCCATACACTGAGCTGGGATGTAAGCCGGGATTTAGCAGTTACTGTCCAGCACGTCAACAGCACTGCGAGTCTCTATCTGTGGTATCCATATACACAGTCACAATGTCAGTCTCACTGATCAGCCACTGAGCACAGTTCCTTTCACGTGGACTCACTAGTCCTGTTGTCTCTTTACACTCTGTTTGTCTCTGGACCAAGATACAGCTTAGCTGTACAGAAAAATCTCCACACCAGTTAAATACAACACAGACACCTGTCTTCTCTCTTGCCAAGATGGCTGCTGCTCTCTGTCTCGTCACTTCCTGCTTCTCTGCTCTCACACAGTCTGCAGAACAGGCAGGCTGACATAAAAGGGGGGGGGGTCTCACTCCAGCATCATGTCACAATTACAATGGCTGCTGTCTTAAAGGAACAGAATCACAGAAATACATTCAACATTAACAGTTTATACAGACAAATGAAGCTTAGGACAACATTGGATGTCTCTTACAGTCCCCAACACTGTATTGCTGGGGAGTGCTGTGGACCTTCGAGCCAAAGACAAAACAAACAGCTATAGGAGTCACAACATTTGCCCTTACAACTGGGACCTTAAACCAGGGGCCTCATAGGCTCCTCACCACACAACTGTCTCCAGGTGTAGGGCAATTCATACTTACCTCTTCTTCCTGCAAAGTGCTGATGTGGCGCCTGGCTGTGCACCTCTTTTAATGTCCTGATGGATCAGGATAGCCGGAAGGACAATAGAAGAGGTGCACAGTCGGCGACCCATCAGCGCTTTGAAGGAAAAAGAGGTAAGTACTCAATTCACCTGAGTTGTGTGGCCTGAACTGTATGTGATGTAATTTGGGGTGGGCTGGGTATCTATGTGGGGGAACAATTAGGACAATATTACCTATGGGGGGATTGTTACCTGTAGGGGGGAGATATTTAGGATACTATTACCTATGTTATATGTTAACATCAGCCTTATAGTTGCCTTCAACAGGCTGTAAATGTAACTACACCTAACTGGCATAGCTACTTTTATACAGTTGCCGATTTACTAAAGGCTCTTTGAAGAGAACCAAAAGGCTGATGTGGCTCTCAGTGAAAATGAATTTGACACCCCTGCTTTAACTTAGCAAATTGATTTTGAGTTTTTCCATGACACATTGTATTTCATGTAAGTTGTAAATTAATGTCAATATGAAAAAATAGAAAATTTGGTGAAAATGTGGAAAAATATGTAATTTTCAAAGTTTGAAATGATCTGCTATTCATATAGATATATCATACCACTCATATTACTTCATAAATATACTTTAACCAGTTCCCGACTGCCCATAGACTTTTTACGTCCATACAATATTGAGCAAAAAAACCCCCCAAAAAACACACTCACCTGTCCCCGGTATCCCGGTGTCCCCCGCTGCTGTCCGATCCCACAGCGCCCCAGGGCTTCTTCCAGCAGAAGTACTTGCCTCACGTGAGGCTACTAATTGGCCTCAGCGGCCTAAGTAAAGAAACCTAGTAAAATATAATCCAGGCAAACAGTAAATCTTATAATAGTGATTTATTCAAAAGAAATCCATCAACTGTAGAATGCAATCCATCAAATATGTAAATGTTTTCAGTCCTTTTAGGACCTTTGTCAGACCGTCTGTGAAATTTGTATAATGTAATAAATATAATAAATACTGTATGTGTCACCAATAGAATAGCATTGCCCAAAAGTGATCAAAAGTAAACAAGAATAGTTGCATCTATACATCTCATAGTAGTAATTTATGTAGTAAAATAGAAATAAAAGTATATAGACAAATCTTATCAATGGAAGAATATTTATCACACAATCCTTTCCATTTTGTTTCCTCTTTTATTTAATTTTATCTCTTCTTCCTTAATTTCCCTTATTCCCTCTTTTTATCTCTCTCTTCCTCTCTTATTACAATTTTTCCCCATCCTTCTATCACATTATTTCTAGAAATGAACGAATTTTTACAAAATTTGATTCGGCAGCTTCGCCGAATTTTCCGATACGATTCGATTCAATCCGAATTAATTTGCGGCGAATTGCGTTAAAAAAACTGCTATTTCCTGGCTGCAGAGAGCCTGTATAGTGGAGTAGAATCGCTGGTTCAGCACTATTGACTGCAATACATGTGTATAGCAGTCTATAGAGGAAGTCAGCCTATGCAGACGCATAGGCTGACTTCCTCACTTCTGGGCAGGATCAACCAGGTACAGGGGGCTATTAGCAGCCTGGGGTCACTGGCCAGACGGTACAGCATCACAATACTGTCTCATGATCGTAATTCACACAGATCACATGACAAATTTGTCATTTTCACATGGGGTTAGAGGAGAAAATTCACCCCACAGTTTGCTATGCAATTTCTCTGTTATATGGGCACACAGCAAGGTACAATAGAAGTAGTGCTATTTATTGAATGGATGGCAGATTTTGCTGGAATTGGTTTCAGGCACCATGTTGTGTTTGCAGACCTCCTGAGGTGCCAGAACAATGGAAACCCATGAAAAGTGACCCAATTTTGGAAACTAGAACCCTCAATGAATTTATCAAGGGGCATAGTAAATATTTTGACCCAACAGGTGTTTCACAGATTTTATTACCACTGGGAATAAAACATCAATTTAGCCCCAAATTTTTCTTTTTCTCAAGGAGTTAAAGGAGAAAATCCACTGCACAGTTTGTTACACAATTTCTCTTGGAACGGGGCTTGGAATGGAAAAGAGTACTATTTGGCTTTTGGAGAGCATATTTTGCTGGAATAGTTTTCAGATACCATGTCTCATTTGCAGAGCCCCAGAAGTACCGGAAAAGTGTAACCCCCCAACTTACTCACTCCATTTTGGAAAAGACACGCCTCAAGGAATGTATCAGGGGGTATAGTCTTCATTTTGACCCCACAGATGTTTTATAGAATTGGGCTGTGAAAATGTTCACAAGGGGTTACAGGAGAAAATGCACTCATAATTTATTAAGTAATTTGTCCCAAGTATGGAAATGCCTGACATATCACAGCAGGGCACAGAAGGGAAGAAGCAACATTGAGGTTTGGAGGACAAATGCTACTGTTGCATTTGCAGAGCTCCTAAAGGTGCCGTAACAGTGGAAAAAGCCAACAAATGACCCTTTTTGGAAATGACACCTCTCCAAGAATTAATCTAGGTATGTTGTGAGATTTGTTATATCACATGAGTCTCCAGAATGTAATGCACAGTGAACTGTGCAAAGTAAAAATTGATAATTTTCAACAATTATGACATTTTAGTGCCCAATATGTTGTATTCAGCTTGTGCCACTGGAGGCACACACCCTGTAACTTGACCCTGTTTTAGAAACTTCACCCTGAAAGTATTAATTTAAGTGCATAGTGATTATGTTTTGGGGCCCAGTTGGGTTCAGGCACAATTGCTTGTAAATATTCTGAAGGGAGAGAGCAGAAAACACTGTCCTTTAATATTCATTTAGGGGTATAATGAAATGTCTTGTTTTATTTTAAGTAAAATTCAAAATTTTGAATGGGCAATGTATGTAATATAAATGAGGTGGAAAATGTCTGCATGTCTATAAGAAAGTAAAAAAAAAGGGTTTAAAAAATAGAGAATGAATGAAATTCATACTTTAGGGGATAATGTAAACCATGGACAGTATTTGATGCACAAACCTGACTTATCACATGAAGTTTCACACTGATAACCTTTGTCTTTCCAAACTCCATTTTTGTAACCGACACTGCATTTTTTGTAGGGTTGCCTCTTTGTTTTTGGTGAGGGGGGGGACTTCAGATGAGAAGTGTTATCCTCAGGGGCGCACTGCTAATGATGCGAAGTGAGGCGGCCGCCTCAGGCGGCACTGTCCGTCACTGTCTGGGGGGCGGCATTTTTACTATTTATTTAATGTAAACCAGCCCAGGACAGGCCGCTTTAAAAAAAAAAACAAAGCTGAGCGGGGCCTGTCCTGGGCTGGTTTACGAGACCTCTGCATGTCAGCGCAGGCGGCGATACAATGACGTCATCGCGCCTCCTACGCTGAGAAACAGACGTCGCGGACAAGAAGAGGGGGGAACTTTTTTTTTTATATATAAATAGGCTGTAACCTGCTGGAGTATCCCCAGCAGTTAATAGCCTATTTACTTATCGATCCCCACGCCTGCTGTGGCCGCCTCCACCTCCCCTTCTGCTATCGGACGCAGAAGGGGGAATCAGAAGCGGCTGTGAGCAGGAGCGGGGATCAATAAGTGAGGCCAAATACTACTATTATTATACTCAGGGATCTTTTCAGACCCCGGAGTATAATAATCGGAGACCCAGGGGAGGTGATAAACATAAAAACCATTGTTACTCACCTCTCCGGCGATCCGATGTTACTCCCAGCAGACTTTGGCCTTCTTTGGTGATGTCCCAGGCGTCACGTGAGCCAGCCCGACGTCATTATGTTGCGACGCCGGTCTTTTAGACCCCAGAGTATGATAATAGTTCATGGGTGGGTTACTATAGAGCAGAATACTGTGTGCATTGGCCACTATGGGGCATAATTACGTGTGCAGGGCCACTATGGAGCATAATACTGTGTGCAGGGGCCACTATGGAGTATAATACCGTGTGCAGGGGCCACTATGGGACATAATACTGTGT
The DNA here is from genome assembly GCA_947044405.1 of Leptodactylus fallax. Classification (NCBI taxonomy): domain Eukaryota; kingdom Metazoa; phylum Chordata; class Amphibia; order Anura; family Leptodactylidae; genus Leptodactylus; species Leptodactylus fallax. The sequence continues at coordinate 1,630,248 of CAMRHE010000403.1, read as the reverse complement.
GCAGGGGCCACTATGCTGCATAATACCGAGTGCAGGGGCCACTATGGAGCATAATACTGTGTGCAGGGGAAACTGCGGGGCATAATACCGAGTGCAGGGGCCACTATGGAGCATAATACTGCATGCAGGGGCCGCTGCGGGGCATAATACCGAGTGCAGGGGCCACTACGGAGCATAATACTGTGTGCAGCGGCCGCTGCGGGGCATAACACTGAGTGCAGCGGCCACAATGGAGCATAATACCGTGTGCAGGGGCCACTGCGGGGCATAATATTGTGTGTAGGGGCCACTATGGAGCATAATACTGAGTGCAGGGGCCACTATGGAGCATAATACCGTGTGCAGGGGCCGCTGCGGGGCATAATACCATGTGCAGGGGCCACTATGAGGCATAATACCGTGTGCAGGGGCCACTATGTAGCATAATACCGTATGCAGGGGCCACTGTGAGGCATAATACCGTGTGCAGGGGCCACTGCAGGGCATAATACCGTGTGCAGGGGCCGCTGCAGGGCATAAAACCGTGTGCAGGGGCCGCTGCAGGGCATAAAACCGTGTGCAGGGGCCGCTGCAGGGCATAATACCGTGTGCAGGGGCCGCTGCAGGCATAATACCATGTGCAGGGGTCGTTGCGGGGCATAATACCATGTGCAGGGGCCGCTGCGGGGCATAATATTGTGTGCAGGGGCCGCTGCAGGGCATAATACTGTGTGCAGGGGCCGCTGCAGGGCATAATACCGTGTGCAGGGGCCGCTGCGGAGCATAATACGATATGCAGGGGCTGCTTCGCGGCATAATACCATGTAATACTGTGTGCAGGGGCCGCTGGGGGCCATAATACCATGTAATACTGTATTTAAAAAAAACACCTACTCACCTGTCCCTTGTGCTCCGATGTCTCCCACCACAGTCTGGTTCTGCTGCTCTGGTGTTCTCTTCTGGCAGAAGTCCCCACCACACATGACCGCTGAGGGGAAGAAAACACCGGAGCAGCAGGACTGGAATGCACTGGGAGACACCGGAGCACCTTCCCCAGCATAATATTAAAAAAGTGGTTGTCCTGGACAACCCCTTTAAGGTGGCACTTGGGCTTTATTAAAGGGTCTTTCCAGCTCATTTTTATTGATGTTCTATCCTTAGGACAGATCAATAAGAGGACCCCCCCTCTGATCAGTTGTATGGGGGGCTATAGCACCTGTTTATATCACACGCTGTCTGTTTATAGTGACAGTGTGATGTAATTCCAGCCTTGTCACATAGACGTGTATAAGACGAGGCTGTAGTTACATTACATGGCCGCTATGAGATGAATGACACTGTGTAAACAGAGAAGTGGTCACGGCGCTTATACAGGTACCACGGTTCATTCAAACAGCTGACTGATAAGTAGGGTTCCTGGGTTTTTGAGCCCCACTGATTAGTTTATTAATGACCTGGAAAACCTTTTAATTAGTTAACACCTGGGGTATTATTAATAAAGGGCACTATTTATACAGGGTACACACGGACATTATTAATATAAAGATGCACTTGGGAGTATTATTCATTATGGGGGTTATATCATATATTTTATAATTGGGGGTAGCAGCAGGATTTGTGTGCAGGTGAGGACAATGTGGGTCAGGTGCCTGGAAAAGTGAGGAGCCAAAGATGTCTGTGTTGCAAACTTTACAGAGACAAGTCACAGCTGGAAGAAGTGGTCATGGCGGTCCAAAGGGAAGAGAAGGGAAATGTGACCGATTAGTCAGAGACGTCACCTGTAAGTCACAAAATGTTACTGCCCTGTATTCACCTAAATGATAGAGGATAAATACCTGATTGTTGGGGGTCTGTCTGCTGAGTCCCCCACTGAACCTGAGAATTGGGTTTTTTCCCCCCACTGGGTGGGAATTCAGCCTGACTGCAGCCATATATATAGGTGTGTCACTTGGTGGATGGACGAACCCGCATGGCTCTCATTCACTTCAATGGGAGTGCCAAAGATACCTGAAGTACAGTACTCAGCTATCTGCTGCGCTCCTATTATAGAGAATGAGGGCCACGTGGGCTCGTCCATCCACCAAGCAGAAGATGTGTGAAGTTACTTTCATTGTTAATGCCGTGTTGTTGATTTCTGATACTGAAGTAATACAGGAAGAAGAATTCTTAAAAACTGTTTCATAAGTTTGTCTATGTTTATTGTACGACAATAACAGCGTGTGACACTAACAGCATGTAAACGCAATTTTATATTTTTTTTTTGGGGGGGGGGGGGGGCGTCTTTCAATAGTCCGCCTCAGGCAGCAAAGAGGCTAGGTTCACCACTGGTTATCCTCTTACAATTCTGCAGGCCTCTCTGCCATGGGATGTAGTCGCAACTTCTTCTGCCTGGTCTCTATCTTGCAGTAAATTATAAAGGAATTGTACCGTGCTGTTTCTATTACGTGTACTGCAACCTTTGGGAGCTTTATACCACCGCAGAGGTATAAAAGGTCCCACATAATTTTTGAACTTGTATTGAAATGGTGGGTTATTCTGGTAGACAGATCTGGGAGTCTTTTCCTGTGAGTGTACCAACTTTCACACTCATGGAGCTTGTACATTTTGATTCAGTGTCTTGCTTGCTTAGCAATATTGCTAGAATCCCAATGTCCCCATAAATAACACCAGTAACTCATTGATGGTAATATTTTTGTTGGGTGTATACCTCTGAAAATGTATTATTTCATTAAAATGAGTCAGTATTGGCCTAATTTAAATAATCTGTCCTAGGTGGGGTCTCCAGGGGAATGCCACTGGATGTTATTGCTATAACGGAGACGTTTAAACAGCGCTTCAAATTGAGTTCTCACCATTACAGCTCTATACATTGGCGTATCATATGAAACGTCTTTGGACCAAAAGGACCATATAGTTTGTTTCTTGATAAGCCCCATATTAAGAAGGAGGTCCCAAAATTTTTGTATCTCTGTGGCATTGGAGTGATTCCACATTTAGTCTTTTTATAATAAGATGTGGGGTGATCTGTATACAGATTTGTTTGTGTAACCATTATGTTCACTAACTCATCTGTGAAAAATTAAAAAAAAAAAAAAATTAAGTTCCCTATACCAAGTTGTATCAAGTTTATTCCCAGGGCTGAAATAAATTCTGGAATTTGAGGTGAATACATGTTTGTCGACATCCAACTGTCTATTCCACCTTTGTGAGGGTCTCTTCACATCTAACACCTAACAAACTAATACTTATAGACAGTACAGACCAAAAGTTTGGACACACCTTCTCATTCCAAGAGTTTTCTGTATTTTCATGACTATAAAAATTGTAGATTCACACTGAAGGCATCAAAACTATGAATTAACACATGTGGAATAATATACTTAACAAAAAAGTGTGAAACTACTGAAAATATGTCTTATATTCTAGGTTCTTCAAAGTAGCCACCTTTTGCTTTGATTACTGCTTTGCACACTCTTGGCATTCTCTTGATGAGCTTCAAGAGGTAGTCACCTGAAATGGTCTTCCAACAGTCTTGAAGGAGTTCCCAGAGATGCTTAGCACTTGTTGGCCCTTTTGCCTTCACTCTGCGGTCCAGCTCAACTCAAACCATCTCGATTGGGTTCAGGTCTGGTGACTGTGGAGGCCAGGTCATCTGGCGTAGCACCCCATCACTCTCCTTCTTGGTCAAATAGCCCTTACACAGTTTGGAGGTGTGTTTGGGGTCATTGTCCTGTTGAAAAATAAATGATGGTCCAACTAAACGCAAACCGGATGGAATAGCATGCCGCTGCAAGATGCTGTGGTAACCATGCTGGTTCAGTATTCCTTCAATTTTGAATAAATCCCCAACAGTGTCACCAGCAAAGCACCCCCACACCATCACACCTCCTCCTCCATGCTTCACGGTGGGAACCAGGCATGTAGAGTCCATTCGTTCACCTTTTCTGCATCGCACAAAGACACGATGGTTGGAACCAAAGATCTCAAATTTGGACTCATCAGACCAAAGCACAGATTTCCACAGGTCTAATGTCCATTCTTTGTGTTCTTTAGCCCAAACAAGTCTCTTCTGCTTGTTGCCTGTCCTTAGCAGTGGTTTCCTAGCAGCTATTTTACCATGAAGGCCTGCTGCACACAGTCTCCTCTTAACAGTTGTTGTAGAGATGTGTCTGCTGCTAGAAGTCTGTGTGGCATTGACCTGGTCTCTAATCTGAGCTGCTGTTAACCTGCGATTTCTGAGGCTGGTGACTCGGATGAACTTATCCTCCGCAGCAGAGGTGACTCTTGGTCTTCCTTTCCTAGGGCGGTCCTCATGTGAGCCAGTTTCTTTGTAGCGCTTGATGGTTTTGGCCACTGCACTTGGGGACACTTTCAAAGTTTTCCCAATTTTTCGGACTGACTGACCTTCATTTCTTCTTCTTCATGCCCAAGTAATGATGGCCACTCGTTTTTCTTTACTTAGCTGCTTTTTTCTTGCCATAATACAAATTCTAACACTCCATTCAGTAGGACTATCAGCGGTGTATCCAACTGACTTCTGAACAACACAACTGATGGTCCCAACCCCATTTATAAGGCAAGAAATCCCACTTATTAAACCTGACAGGGCACACCTGTGAAGTGAAAACCATTTCAGGTGACTACCTCTTGAAGCTCATCAAGAGAATGCCAAGAGTGTGCAAAGCAGTAATCAAAGCAAAAGGTGGCTACTTTGAAGAACCTAGAATATAAGACATATTTTCAGTTGTTTCACACTTTTTTGTTAAGTATATAATTCCACATGTGTTAATTCATAGTTTTGATGCCTTCAGTGTGAATCTACAATTTTTATAGTCATGAAAATACAGAAAACTCTTGGAATGAGAAGGTGTGTCCAAACTTTTGGTCTGTACTGTATATATATTTTTTTACACTTTTTTATTTTATGAAAAAAAATCAAAAAACACTCCTGATATGTCAGCACAAAGCACAAGATCACACAACTTTACAGATGTGTGCTTGTATATATGTACAGTGCTGGCCAAAAGTATTGGCACCCCTGCAATTCTGTCAGATAATACTCAATTTCTTCCAGAAAATGATTGCAATCACAAATGCTCTGGTAATAATATCTTCATTTAATTTGTCGTCAATGGAAGACCACAAAAAGAATTGTCAAAAGGCCAAATTGGATATAATTCCACACCAAACATAAAAAAGGGGGGTGGACAAAAGTATTGGCACCCTTTGAAAAATCAGGTGATGCTTCTCTAATTTGTGTAATTAACAGCACCTGTTACTTACCTGTGGCACATAACAGGTGGTGGCAATAACTAAATCACACTTGCAGCCAGTTGAAATGGATTAAAGTTGACTCAACCTCTGTCCTGTGTCCTTGTGTGTACCACATTGAGCATGGAGAAAAGAAAGAAGACCAAAGAACTGTCTGAGGACTTGAGAAGCAAAATTGTGAGGAAGCATGAGCAATCTCAAGGCTACAAGTCCATCTCCAAAGACCTGAATGTTCCTGTGTCTACCGTGCGCAGTGTCATCAAGAAGTTTAAAGCCCATGGCACTGTGGCTAACCTCCCTAGATGTGGACGGAAAAGAAAAATTGACGAGAGATTTCAACGAAAGATTGTGCGGATGGTGGCTAAAGAACCTCAACTAACATCCAAACAAGTTCTAGCTGCCCTGCAGTCCGAGGGTACAACAGTGTCAACCCGTACTATCCGTCGGCGTCTGAATGAAAAGGGACTCTATGGTAGGATACCCCAGGAAGATCTTCTGACCCAGAGACATAAAAAAGCCAGGCTGGAGTTTGCCAAAACTTACCTGAGAAAGCCAAAAACTTTTTGGAAGAATGTTCTCTGGTCAGATGAGACAAAAGTAGAGCTTTTTGGGAAAAGGCATCAACATAGAGTTTACAGGAAAAAAAAAAGAGGCCTTCAAAGAAAAGAACACGGTCCCTACAGTCAAACATGGCGGAGGTTCCCTGATGTTTTGGGGTTGCTTTGCTGCCTCTGGCACTGGACTGCTTGACCGTGTGCATGGCATTATGAAGTCTGAAGACTACCAACAAATTTTGCAGCATAATGTAGGGCCCAGTGTGAGAAAGCTGGGTCTCCCTCAGAGGTCATGGGTCTTCCAGCAGGACAATGACCCAAAACACACTTCAAAAAGCACTAGAAACTGGTTTGAGAGAAAGCACTGGAGACTTCTAAAGTGGCCAGCAATGAGTCCAGACCTGAATCCCATAGAACACCTGTGCAGAGATCTCAAAATGGCAGTTTGGAGAAGGCACCCTTCAAATCTCAGGGACCTGGAGAAATTTGCCAAAGAAGAATGGTCTAAAATTCCAGCAGAGCATTGTAAGAAACTCATTGATGGTTACCAGAAGCGGTTGTTCGCAGTTATTTTGTCTAAAGGTTGTGCTACCAAGTATTAGGCTGAGGGTGCCAATACTTTTGTCCGGCCCATTTTTGGAGTTTTGTGTAAAATGATCAATGATTTGACTTTTTTTTTCATTCTCTTTTGTGTTTTTTCATTGCAAGCAGAATAAATGAAGATATTATTACCAAAGCATTTGTGAATGAAATCATTTTCTGGAAGAAATTGAGTATTATCTGACAGAATTACAGGGGTGCCAATACTTTTGGCCAGCACTGTATATGTATATAACAACTACTATCTAACAACTAATACTTGTTTTTTTTTATATATTTTTTACATTTTTATTTTTGTAACATTACTTGATGAACAGACAAAAATGGTGGCACAGGAGGGGTTCACACTCTTTTATGAACATCTGTGTGAGACGTACTGTATATATACTATATGTAGTTATACATATATATATCTATACATGTATTTACGCTATCTATCTATCTATCTATCTACAGTGGGTACGGAAATTATTCAGACCCCTTTAAATTTTTCACTATTTATTTCATTACTGCCATTTGCTAAAAGCAAAAAAGCTCATTTTATTTCTCATTAATGTACACTCAGCATCCCATCTTGACAGAACAAAACCAGAAATGTATATATTTTTGCCAATTTATTAAAAAAGAAAAACTGAAGTATTAAGTATTCAGACCCTTTGCTGTGACGCTCATATGTAACTCACCTGCTGTCCATTTCCTTCTGATCCTCCTTGAGATGGTTCTACTCCTTCATTGGAGTCCAGCTGTGTTTAATTAAACTGATTGGACTTGATTAGGAAAGGCACACACCTGTCTATATAAGACCTCATGCGGAAACCGAGCGGAAACCACACGGATCCCATTATAGTCTATGGGGTTCACAGGTTTCCTTAGTAAACCGCTTCTCTCTGCGTATAGTTTTCCATTCAGGGGTCCCCAAGCGGACTCCCCTGTATGGAAACCGAACGCAAATATGAACCGGGCCTAACATAAAAATACAACCCTATTAATACAACCCAAAGAAAAGGAGGAACAATTATTTGAATAACCCAAATGAAAAAATTTTTATAATGCCCAAACTGCATGTATAAAAAAAACAAAAATGTGTCTGGTCCTGAACCAGAGAAAATGACCCGATGCTGAAACCATTAAAAGGCCTTATATAGGGAAGGAGTCAATATTCATTACACTATCTGAAGGGGTTCTCCTCATTAAAATCATCTACCTGTTGCATCTCATGAATTTCTGGTGGTACCATCTTGCCTCTCCTGACCAGTAGAAGGAATGTATTACCATTTTTTTTAAATTTACTTATTAAAGCCAGAAAATGAAATATATCACATTTTTTCTAATCTATTTATATTTTCCAATTGTAGATTTTTTTTTACACTATATTCTGTACATGATTATTTGTCTGCCACCATGCCTGAGCTTCTCCTCTGCTCTCTTAACAGCATTTTACGATATGTTGTACAACATAATCATGGCCATAGGCAACAATAGTCCAGAGCCAAGTCATTGAGGTCTATAGGAGAGATTTCTAGGCATGCCCTGTGTAGAGGTAGGGAGTATATAAGATGTGACTTTATCTTTTGTCAGCAGTGGATGCAAAAGTGGTATTATTTATAGAGGTGTGATCTTTTAATGTATTTCTTATAGAGTTATCTTCTATTGTTATGCTATCTGTGTGTTGTCTGTGATGTAAACGAGGTGACTGCTGTAAAGAAATCCCCTACATAATTGGAAAGTGTTAGTCTATCATTACGCTTAGTGGTCAGAGTTAAAATTGCATGATATAGTACTTTTTTTTAAATACAGATAGTGGCATGGAAAATTTAAAAATTAAATCTTTAAAAATATCTTTAAAGGGATTCTATCATTAAAAAAAAATGTTTTAAGCTAAAAGCATGTAGGAATAGCCTTTAGAAAGGCTATTCATCTCTTATCTTTATTTTGCAGGTCCGCTCCGCCATTTTTGAATTTTTCTTCTTTTCTTCATTATGCTAATTGTGCTCAGAAAGCACAGGGGTCGTTCCCCCTGTGCTCAGAAAATCTCGCATCTCCTCCTCTTCAGGTTGAACAGAGCGACTGCGCATGTTCCGTCAGCCATTTTGTGGTGGTCTCATATAAGAGACCACCGCAAAATGGCGAAGGAACATGCGCAGTTGGTTGTTCCGTCAGCCATTTTGTAGTGGTCTTGTGTACGAAGAGGAGTGAAGAGGAGGAGACGCGTCAGGAGCAGAAGACAGAGGCAGCGCTGGAATCAAAGACGTTGTTTTTAATGAGAGAATCCCTTTAACATAACTTGATTAATAATATGTCTGGTGACACATTACCTTTCAGATACTTGTCCTTGTCAGGCCTTATATGTCCCTGGATCTGTGTTCCCTGTTTTGACAATGGTAGTATACATATGAAGCCAAGGCCTGTCTGGTAGGAAGCTGTGTCCATCACCTAATTCCTAAATGCTTTATAGTCTAATTAATGAGTGTCATGCTTGTTACATCTGCCGATTAAAAAAAAAAAAAAAAATGTTAAGCATCTGTTGGTACGGGAAACCATGAAATGTTTTGTAAATAATATTTGTCAGTAAACAAAGTCTTCTTTGTCCAAACTGCTGACTACAAGTTTTTGGCATTTATGTCAGCTTACTGTTATGTCTGAAAAGGCAAGCTAAAATATAAAGATTCCTTCTTTGAAGAAACCCTTCAGTAAAGACACATATTTTAAGACCAAAGTCACATTATACAATTATACATTATACAAGACAAAGTCACATTAAAATGTGGCAGCTCTGTAACTAGCTCAAGAAAGCATTATGAGGAAGGTATTGTGTATATAAAGAAGAAGTTAAAATAAACAACCTGCTAGACTGTTTATTTCCTGAAGTGTAGTGAATTCTTAGAATTGAATAATAATTCTACAAAAATACATGAACGACACATTGTACGTCAATTTGTTTAATGTATTCATGCATAGGTATAGTAATGAAAAGCAGGTTCACCTGCACCTGCCTTTAGATTAGGGGCACAAAACTTGTCTCCCCAGAGTCACATGCATCCCTCGATGACTTTCTGGGTGATCCCCAAACATTAGGACACAGAGGTAGAAAAAACACATAGTACCCACTCTGATAGTGAAGTACATCCACATGTAACTGATTAACACTGTGTACGTTGTGTATGTCATTAAGGGCTTAAGGCTAAGGCCCCACATTGTGGAAAAGCTGCTTTTTTTGCTGCAGCTTTGTTGCGTTTTTTTCCCTCAATGTAGGGATTTAGCCTAAGAAAAAAATCTGCTGCGGAAATACTGCGTTTTTGAAAATCGCAGCATGTCAATTTTACTTGAGGAAACGCTGATGTTTTCCATATAGGTATAATAGGTATAGTAAGGGTAGAAAGTCCACAGAGGATGACTCTGAAAATGCAATGAAAAACGCAGGGTAAAAAAACATGATGCGTTTCCGCCGCAGTTTTTTCAGCAGCATTTTTTTTGCTGGATTACGCTATGTGGGGTCTTAGCCTTAGGCCAGGCTCACACATAGCATAAACCGCTGCGTTTTACAGTACCTGCAAAGTGGATGGGATTCTGTGATACAGAGATGTTGTGATAATTTTTGGGGTTTCATTGATATTAACATACAATAAAGATGATAAATGAAAAGCAGAAATTGATACAGCTCACCTACCTTATACATTGAAGTGTAAGACTTAAATGTTGTCCAAGTGAGGTTCAAGTTGTGCATCGAATCCTGTTGGACTGCAGGCTGGGATTAATTCCATATATGAGAAGATGGTTCCAGCATTGCCGCTGTTTAATCTTTATTATATCTTGTAAAAATCGAAAGCGGTACCCACTAGAGGTTCTAACATGATTGAATAGGGATTGGATTTTATCTGTAGCAGAACTGGAATCATCTATTTGTGTATGGAATAAAAATGATAAATGAATGATTAAAAGAACTGAAATATACTATACTATACTATAATATATATATATATATATATATATATATATATATATATATATAATATACTAAGGCAAGGAGTTTAAATTGTTCTATGGGAAGGAAAAAGGTTCACTCCCACTTACTGGGAATTTCCACTCTAATTGTGCTTGTCTTTTTCTGCCAAGTTACTTAAGTAATTCCATTTTCATAAATGCTCTTCTACCATTATAAAGCAATATGGAGGGCTATGTGTTTCATGTTCCCTAAAGCAGGTTGGATGGGTGCAACCTAAGTCTGAATATGTGTAGTTGTATTTACTTTTTGCATTGCAGCAATCATTTAAAGTATGACACAGCAAAAGGTTCTAAATGGTAGCTTATTAGAAATGGTTAAAAGTAAGTTACACCCTATGTTTGTATACCGAATGGATTGTAATGGTAAGTTTTTAAAACAACAGGTCTCTTTACAAAATATAACATAAGAATAATGTTATTTACCTGAATTAATTGGCTGAAATGTAATACTCCCTCTTTAATAAAAAGTTATATAATAAATCACATGAAAAGTTGCAATTTTAAAACATGAATATATCAACTACACTGCAACATCTGCAAGGAGTTTGTATGTTCTCCCCGTGTTTGTGTGCGTTTCCTCCCACAATACAAAGACATACTGATAGAGAATGTAGATTGTGAGCCCTATATGGGACAGTTACAGACAATATCTGTAAAGCACTGTGGAATATGATGGTGCTATATAAGCATAATAAATAAATAAATAAATAAGTAAGAAATCTGTCATATGAATAATACAGTCCAATCTGTAGGCAGAATGTTGTAGAGCAGAAGGAGCTGAGTAATCTGATATATAATTTTGGGGAAAAGTTTCTGCATAACCATTCTATGGATAAAGGAGGAGAAGGTCCTTTCAGTGATTGACAGCTATCTCTGCATGCATACTCACACAAGGAAAGCTGTCAGTCACTAATATGACTGCATCCTTTCCTTCTCAACATAGAAAAAACAGAAATTTCAAAGAAGAAATTAAGAGTTATACTGAATCTTTTGCCACAAACCTATATATTAATCTGTTCAGCTCTTTCTGCACTATAAGATGTTGCCTACAAATTGCATTCCTTTTTCACATTCCCTTTAAGCACTTTAACTAACTCCCTAGGCGACCAGCGCCATAATAGTACAGCACAACTGCCTAGGTCTAAAGGCTCACCGCTGTACCATTACAGCAGAAGTCTTCCGCCTGCTCTCACACTGAGTAGGCGGCTTCTAGAGCTGGTATTCAATAAAACTGAAACATTATTTAACTTGCACAATGAATGTAGTTTATACCCATATATGACATTAAGTATGTTATCTTGGGTACAACAGTATCATATATGTGGGCATAAACTGCCATTTGGGCACACATCAGGGCGCAGATGTGAAGGAGCGCTATGTGGCTTTTGGAGCACAGATTTAGATTGTTGGTTTTTGCATGCCATATCGTTTGCAGAGACCCTAAAATTGCCCCTACAAAATAGAGTCCCTTCTTAGGGAATTCCAATTTACTGGCACTGCACTTACTGGGGCTCTGCAAAAACAACATGGCATCCAGAAACCAGTCCCTCTAAATCTATACTCCAAAAGCTATAAAGTGCAGTGTTCTTTCCCTTCTGAGACCTGCTGTGTGCTCAAACTGCAGTTTAAACCCACATATACAACATTTTTGTGCCCAGGATAAAAGTTTTAGGAGTGCTTGTCTCTGTTGACAAAAAGTGGGAAGCTATTGGACATATTGAACACTGATATGGCATATTTCTTTAACCACTGCCAGACCGCCCATTGGGTATATACATCCGGATAGTGGCTTCCATGTTCTGCAAGGACGTACCGGTACGTCCATGCAGTTTTCAGCAGGTGCACAAAATCGTGCAGCTGCTGAAACAGGGAGCCGGCTGTAACTTCAGCTCCCAGATAGAAGACAGGGAAGGTTTATTACCATAAAAACTATTTTAAAAAGTTTTTTAGCAGCACTTTGTGCTATTAAATAAAAAAAAAAAAAGAAAAGTGAAAAACAGACACATTTTCTCTTCTCTTTTGTTTATATTTTCCCGAATATAAAAAAAAATTTAAAAACATGCAAAAATAAAAACAACAAAAAATACAAAATACCCAAAAATGTGTCTCGTCCTAAATGGAAAATAGGCCTGGTACTGAAGTGGTTAAAAAAGTAAATTTTCACTTTGCACATTCATTTTTAGGAACATTCTTAGGCTCAAAATTATAATAATACCCCTTGAGAAATTTCTTGAGGGGTGTAGTTTTCAAAATGCGGTCACTTTTTGGAGGTTTCCATCGTATTGGTACTTACTGTAGGGGCTCTGCAAATGTGACATGGCATTCAAAAGCTATTCCAGCAAAATCTGCCCTTCAAAATCCAAATTGCACTCTTTCTATTCTGAGCCCTGCCATGTACCCATACATTTTACGACCATATATGAGGTATTGCTGTGTTCAGGAGAAATTGTGTAATGAACTGTGATGTGCTTTTTGTTCTTTAACCCCTTGTGAAAATGAAACATTTGGGGCTAAATGGTTAGTTTATTGGAAAAAAAAAAAGTCAAAATGTTAATAAAATCTCTGAAACAGCTGTGTTCTCAAAATGCTCACTTTACCCTCCGTGAGGGGTGTAGTTTCCAAAATGAGGTCACTTCTGGAGGATTTTTACAGTATTGGTACTCTAGGGGCTCTGCAAATGAAACATGACACTTGAAAACTATTCCAGTAAAATCTGTTTTTCAAATGCCCAGAAGGCTCATTGCCTTCTGCGTGCTGCTGTGTGCCCAAACATCAGTTTACATCCACATGTGGGGTATTTCCGTGCTCGGGAACAATTGCATAACAAGCTGCAAGATGCATTTTCCCTTTAACCCCTTGTGAATGTGTACATATTAGGGATATATCAATGTATAACTGAAAAAATGAAATTTCACCTCATACTGTACATATTATCACATATATAATTCTCATGAAATGTTTTAAGGGTTAACAAACTAAATGTTGTTTTGAATTATTTGAGGGGTACAGTTTTGAAAATGTGTTTATTTATGGGGAGTTTCTAATATATAGGCCTTTAAAATCCCCTTCAGAACTGAAGTGGTTACTACCAAATTGGTTTGGGAAATTTTCTTTTAAGCCTTCTAACGCCCACAATGAATTGAAGGATGATTAAAAGGTGATACCAATATAAAACAGAGATATGATAGATAATATTTATTAATGAATTTGGTTAGTATGATTAAAATATTATACTCCACTAACATGACATACAATGTGTCATGAAAAAAAACCAAAAACTCAAAATCGCTTGGGTAAGTTAAAGCATCTTAAAGTTATTGGCATATAAAGCTCCAGATCCTCTGCATCTATTGAGAGTTGTAGCTTTTTTTTTTTTTCCAGCCAATCAATGTATTGTTATGCCGATGCCTGCTCTAAGGTTAAACTGTGTGTGCAAAACTCAAAACATCGCAATTTTGTTTGCAAAAATTTTCACTTGGGCAAAAAAGTGTTACTTTTTTAATTGCTTGTACACCAGTTTTTTTTTTTAGCACACAAGCTGTGATATATCAGCCCCATAGTATTTACACTGTACAAATAGGATGCATGACGTTAAAAAAATGTCATGCATCCTATATAACGCAATGCATTCTATTTGTACAGTGTAAATACTATGGGGCTGATTTAAAGAGGACCTTTCATGTCCACATGCATATGCGGTTTTATATTTATAATTCAGCATACTGTCGGCTTTCCCAGTATGTGCCCTGGGGCTGGAGATATCGGTGCCGTTATTTTCAGCACTGATATCTGCCCACTGTCAGAAGGGCATTCCTCATAGCTCAGCGTCATTGCTACCCTAACATAGCCTTGTACTGTCAGAGGGGGCGTTCCTTACTGCCCAGTGATGATGCTAGACTATCAGGAACACCCTTCTGACAGTGGGGAGATATCAGTGCCGAAATTAACTGCACCGGTATCTCCAGCCCTTGGGCACAAACCGGGATAGCCAACAGTATGCTGAATTCAGTGCACTTTTGGCTTTCTAGCGGTATATAAAACCACATATTCATGAGGACATGAAAGGTCCTTTTTAACATGGCTTATTTATTTGTATGGCAGATTTAACCTTTTTGACAAACACCCAATGCAGTAAAAGTTTGTCAATATGTTGCTGATAAAAGACAGTCATCAGTCTTACACTAGGTTCACACCTGCATTCGGGTTTCCGTTCTTTGGGTCTGCTTGGGGACCCCACGAAATCTAATCCGCTTTAAAAACCTGCAGACCCCATAGATTATAATGGGGTCCGCCGGGTTTCCACCCAGTTTCTGTCCGAAAAAGGCGGAAAAATGCAGAGAGAAAAGTCCTGCTTGCAGGTTTTGTCTCTTCGCATTTTTTAAGCGGATTCGGGGACAGAAACACCAAGTGGAGATCGGGCGCAGATGTGAACCTAGCCTTAAACAGGATGTCCAAGCTAAATAAATTTTTTTTATTTAGGTCGTGGAGGTGAGGGAAAAAAAAGCATACTTCCTAGCACTCCGTTTTCCCATGCTAGTGTCTGTTCGGTCTCATGACGGCGTCTTATTTCTGGAAATCCTGTACCTATTGTACCTGTTTCGTCTCAGTGGTCACATGAGGCGCCGTCACAAGATAGAATGGACACTGGCAGCGGACAATGGACCCAGGGACAGGAGAGTATTTACTTTTTTTTTTTTTTTTTTTAACACCTCCTGCCCTCCTCAAGGACAACCTCTTTAAAGGGTTTATCCATCTTTCTAATATTGATGTCCTGTCCTTAGGATAGGGCATCAATATTACATCTGCAGGGGTACAACAGCCAGGAACCCTGCAGATCAGCTTTTCCAGGACAGTGCAGCTACAGGTCATGTTAACAATTCCAGGAGCCACGCTTGCTTGCCATACAGGATGTAGCGGTAGGTTTAGGTAGTGCAGTGGTGTGTATGGTGGGTGAGCAGCATGGCATTGTTATTCCCAGTAGCCGCCCTGTCTCGGTACAGCTGATCAGCAGGGGTCCTGGCGGTGGGTCCCTAGAAACGATTCCACTGGTGGGCCCTATACATCCCAGTCCGACACTGGTAGTAGACCACAGTGATGTTTCTTCTATCGGATTGTGACATCTGTAACTGCTATTTGAGGTCACAATGGACATGCAAAGATGTATATAGCACAATTTCACAATTTATTATTTATTATCTCAAGGAATTGTAGCAATTTTTAAATGACCAGATAAGTCTTTACACTTTATCTGCATAGTGGCAAGTAAATGGCTCCAAAAGCAGTTAGCCCTCTGCTTGATTTTTGTGACCCATTTTTATGTCAGGACATGGGTGAGCCAGTGCAGCCCTGCATGCCTTGATAACAAACTTCCGTATTCACTGTACTGCCATAAAATACTCATCTCTTAGGTTCAGATATTATTACACTAAATATTTTTCCATTACCATCTTTTATTTTCATATTTTCAGTCTAAATTATCATAGAAAAAAATATTTCACAAATGTGTAAATATCAAAATATGCTATTTTACCTAAATGATGTGAATCCTTATGCTACACACTTGATTGGAATGCAAAGTCTGAGCAAGTTATAACCTGTATATAAACTGTGAAATTGCTCCATATGGCATTCAATGTTCAGTGTAGAAAAAAAGAACTTCAGACACTTATAGCCCAGGGAATAGCTATATCAGTGATAATAACCTGGAGACAAATAATTAATTTCTCATATTTACTTGCTCAATTAAATTAATATAAATGGGCGAGTCTATTTAATTTTAGTTTCATAAACAAAAAGTAAGTCTGTAAAAGACAAATAATAGGACAGAGGCTGATATGAGACCCATTTAATATGCTTTTACAACATGTGAAGTGGCAATTGACTATATAGAAGATTGCTTGGTGCTTGTATACTGGGCATTTACACTGTCCAATGTAAACTCTATAGAGGACAAGACTGTCTAGTTTATGTTTATACAATCTCTTAGTTGGCTGAAGGTACATTTTATACCTGCAGATGTCGACCTAGCAACTGTCATACAATGAAAGATTTGTCTGATTATGTGGGTGATACATTAGGAGACTAATATCTAGTAACACTAATTCAGGGGCCGTAGAAACTGGATATTGAATTTGTATTTTCTATTGTGTCGTCGGGGCAGGGGGTTAGAACCTATGATAAGGGTGTGTTATTGGCGTATTATTTTATTAATTTTTTTAAAATTATTTTAATTTAATTTTCATTTTTTACTTTTCTACTTCTTTCTTTTTTTACATTGTGTCCCCATAAGGTCATAATAGACCTTTGGGAACATCTGATCACTTTTTTTTTTTTTTTTTTTTGTGTGGGGAGGCTGATTTTCCCTATAACTGGGGTTGATACATATAGCCCCAGTTGCAGAAGGAATACAGCCTCCTGCCCATAACTACAGAGCTGACCTGGATCAGCAGCTCTAACAGACTCTGATCCTGGCGGATCACGTGACCGCCGGGTCAGAAGAGAGCCGCATTATGGTGGCAACCATAGCTGTGTATACAGCTCTCATTGAGTGCTATGTGTAAATAGAGATCGGGAAGGCAGGGACAGTAAACTTTCCCTACCTTCTCTAGGGGAGCTCTGGCTGTAGTTAAAGCCCACTCCCGTTTCTGCAGCTGCTGAAAACTGCAAGGATGTACCAGTATATTCTTGCAGAACAAGAGTGGGACTGCTCCGACGTATATAGTCTATGGGCTGTCCGGAAGAGGTTAAGGATTTGAGTGTGTGCTGTTTGATATTTGGAGGAGTGCAGAATAAAGTGATTTACTGGCCAAGGTGAGGAGGATGGTTTATTAAAGCAATCAGATATAGAAATTTAAATGGGGGTATGATCAGACCATTCAATGCAACCTATATGAGATAATATGACCTTGTCAAATAAGGACTTGTCTACAAAAATAAAAAAAAAACATATTAATTTGTGAATAGTACTGATAAGCGTGAGAGAAGAAGATGAAATCCCTTTCAGTTAAATGCTGGTATCTCCACACGTCCACCAGTCCTTCTTTGCCAACCATCTGAAATAAGTCAGTAGGAGCGTTAGCTGCGCCAGAGGCAGTGGAATCTAACAGAGGCCACATAACCTTGTTAAGATCTCCAGTGAGGATTACATGCCTTTTTTTTATGCTGGGCCACCAATTTGAAGATTTTAGACATGATCTGAGATTGGCGGATATTAAGCGAATACACATTCACTAGGGTGTATTGGATATTCTTAATAAGGCAAATCAAAATTATTAATCTACCTTCGTGATCAATGATGCAATGATGTTGCTGAAATGAAACTTTCTTGCTAATGGCAATAGTGACTCCTCTTTTTCTAGCAGTAGCCAAAACCATAATTACATGGGGG
Source organism: Leptodactylus fallax (assembly GCA_947044405.1). Taxonomy (NCBI): domain Eukaryota; kingdom Metazoa; phylum Chordata; class Amphibia; order Anura; family Leptodactylidae; genus Leptodactylus; species Leptodactylus fallax. Next base: position 1,612,455 of record CAMRHE010000403.1, on the reverse strand, counting down.
GATTACTTATGTTTGAACTGAAATAAATCAGATTAGTTTAAGTGTGTTTCTTGTATACAAAAAATTGCTGGTTTTAAGTGTATAGCCTTTTGCCAAACTAAGGAGTGCTTATACAGGCTATTAAGCCCTTTAACATTAAGTGATGTGATTGATAGTACCATGGTATCATAACAATAGTACTATAGCAAGAAAAGAGAAATAAATTAATAAAGTTATACTGAATATTTTCACTAAAAAAATATATCAATATACAGTTGAAACCAGAAGTTTACATACACTATGTAAAAAGACACATATGCATGTTTTTCTCTTAGATGAAATCAGAATAAACCTTTCCTGTTTTAGGTCAATTAGGATTGCCAAAATTATTTATATTTGCCAAATGCCAGAATAATGAGAGAGAGAATTTTTTAAGGCATTTTTATTACTTTCTGCAAAGTCAAAAGTTTACATACACTAAGATTACTATGCCTTTAAACAATTTGGGACAGCCCATATGATGATGTCATGTCTTTGGAAGCTTCTGATAGGTCTATTGGAAACATTTGAGTTAATTAGAGACACACCTGTGGATGTATTTTAAGGCATACCTGAAACACAGTGCTTCTTTGTGTAACGTCATGGGAAAGTCTAAAGAAATCAGCCAAGATATCAGGAAGAGAATTGTGGACTTGCACAAGTCTGGTTCATCCTTGGGTGCAATTTCCAGATACCTGAACATGCCTCATTCATCTGTACAAACAATTATATGCAAGTACAAACAAGACAGGAATATCCAGCCATCATTCCGCCCAGGAAGGAAACAGGTTCTATGCCCTAGAGATGAACGTGCTTTGGTACGAAATGTGCATATCAACCCTGGAACAAAAGCAAAAGACCGAGGGAAGATGCTGGCTGAAGCTGATAGGAGTGTGTCATTATCCACAGTGAAACGAGTACTGTATCGACATGGGCTGAAAGGCCACTCTGCCAGGAAGAAGCCATTGCTCCAAAAGAAACATAAAAAAGCTAGATTAATGTTTGCAAATGCACACAGGAACAAAGAACTTAATTTTTGGAGACACGTCCTGTGGTCTTGTGAACCGAGAGCAAGGCAGGTGGTTTGGTCTCCGCAACCAGAAATGAACGCACACGCGATAGTTCAAGAAAAAAATATATATTTACTATAAGTTAATAAAGGCTAGTTAAAGGTAAAATGACAGGGCTAAAGACAAGCAAAATATACAATATAGCATGAACAATTTCAAGGCAAATTCTGCAATGGTTTCTACTTTTACTCTCTCCACTTCTGCAGTATGGACACTGAATGAACAATATACTCAAAACTATCCCTAACTGACCCTGACTTCACATTTGGGTGCACCCCCTTTTCCCCAGTGGTCCAGGTGGACCGCTTACAGTCCGTAGAAGCGCGCGGTGGGGCCCAAAGTCGGTCCTTTCTTTTATAGTGAAGCGTCCTCTCCTCACGGTTATCAGGATCTTGGGAGAAATGAAGTCCTCTTTAACAGACAGGGAAACCAACTGAATGCAATGTAATCCAACAGCGGATTCCACTCAGCACACTGACAGTCCTGCCGAATCCATACACTGAGCTGGGATGTAAGCCGGGATTTAGCAGGTGCTGTCCAGTACATCAACAGCACTGCGAGTCTCTATCTGTGGTATCCATATACACAGTCACAATGTCAGTCTCACTGATCAGCCACTGAGCACAGTTCCTTTCACGTGGACTCACTAGTCCTGTTGTCTCTTTACACTCTGTTTGTCTCTGGACCAAGATACAGCTTAGCTGTACAGAAAAATCTCCACACCAGTTCAATACAACACTTGCCAAAATGGCTGCTGCTCTCTGTCTCGTCACTTCCTGCTTCTCTGCTCACACTCTGTCTGCAGAACAGGCAAGCTCACATAAAAGGGGGGGGGTCTCACTCCAGCATCATGTCACAATTACAATGGCTGCTGTCTTAAAGGAACAGAATCACAGAAATACATTCAACATTAACAGTTTATACAGACAAATGAAGCTTAAGACAACATTGGCTGTCTCTTACATATTCCCCCCCACTTTAAGATTGGCAGTCCCTGCCTATGACTGTATATCCAGAGGGTTGTACTTTTATGCACAGGGTGGTAGTATACCGATGTATGGCAGGCCAAACAAACTCATCCTGCGCATACCGAACAGGGGAAATACCAGCATTTGGCCTAGTGGTCCGTCTGAGGACCGGTGGTATATTATGGGGTGCTGCAGCTATGGGCTGAGAAGGACCAGCGGATTCCGCACCAGAGGGGGCACAGGCCGGAGATACAGTAGTCACAGGTGGAACATCCCCAGGAGCAGGGATCGGCCAACAATCATCCTCCTCGTCGGAGGCCCATTCCGCACCTCCATTCTCTGACTGTGGGAGCTCATTCACATTGGCAGGCCCATCATGATTTGTCCCTTCAGAATGACACAGGCACAACATATTTCGGTGAAGTACTCGAACACAATCAGTTCCTTCTTTCTGGACCTGGTACACTGGCCCATTCGCATACTTGCGGCCAACAACACGATACGGCAAAGCCTCCCATCTGCTTTCCAATTTCCCTTGGGGTTTCTTGACACGAACTAGCACCAGGTCGCCTGGTTGCAATGGTGCTTCTTGCACTGGGGTCTTATCAGGATGGGGATGTTCTTGCAGGCGCTGCCGCACCAATCGATGGATCGTCTCAAGTCTCTGCCGATGCGCCCGCACCCAAGAGGTTGGATCCCTCGGAGGGAACCCATCCACATCATTCAACTGTAATTCTCCTATACTTCGCCCAGACCGCCCAAAGAGAAGTGTATAAGGAGAGTACCCCGTTGTAGAATGGACCTGATTGTTATAGGCCCACACCATTTCAGACAAGAACTGAGGCCACTGTAACTTCTTGTCTTCCTCCAGAGTCCGCAGCATCTGTAGCAGAGTTCTGTTGAATCTTTCACAGGCCCCATTTCCCTGAGGGTGGTATGGAGTCGTGTGCGACTTCTTTATCCCGTAGATACGTTGAACTTCTTTCATTACGTGTCCCTCAAAGCAGGCGCCCTGGTCGGAGTGGATGCGTTGGGGGCACCCATATACTCGAATGAAATCTTGGCACAGAGCACGAGCTGCTGACTCAGCTGTCTGGTCCTTGGTGGCGGTTACCACCGCAAATTTGGTGAAGTGATCCACCATTACGAGGCAATACTGGTGTCCGCTATTGGATGGGCCCACCATTAGATAGTCTATCATGACGATTTCTAAAGGTTCCTGGGTCACGATGGTTTGCAGGGGAGCTCTCTGTTCTATTGCCTTATGGATCTCACAAGTTCGACAGCTGCGGCATACTTCTTCGACCATTTGACGAAGACCAGGGCAGTAAATCAGTCGCTGTAACCAACGAAAGGTCTTCTCATGACCAAAATGTCCATTCTTATTATGAGCCTCAACTGCCAAGGAGCGAGCCAGTTCACTAGGCACCACAATTTGGTATCGAATGTCGATCTCAGAAGGTAAATAGACCTTTCGGCATAGCACTCCATTTTTCATCTCCAACTTTTCCCACTGACTCAAAACAGATAATATCTCACGTGTCAGTCGTTCTCTTTCCTCTCTACAGGGCTTCTGGCCTTTCTCAACACACTTGATCATCTGCGCCAGCCCCTCATGGGTCTGTTGTATCTGTGCCCATTCCTGTCGTGAGGGACCAAAGAAAGGAGCCATTTCAGTCCCCTCCATCTCAAACTGATTAGTGGCGGTCAAGGCCTGTGAAAATCTGCTGAAATCGGGCACCTCCACATGCTCCAACTCATGATCCACGTCTTCTGTGGGGGTCTGGGCAGTTACCCTAGAAAGTCCGTCAGCATTCTGGTTCTCTGTCTTGGACCGATACTTAATGCGGTAATTGAATGTAGACATTCGGGCTATCCACCTCTGCTCTAACGCCCCGAGCTTGGCATTTTCCAGGTGAGCTAGTGGGTTGTTGTCAGTCAGTACTAAAACTTCAGCACCGGTCAAATATTCAGAGAATTTCTCGGTCATGGCCCATACCAGTGCCAACAGCTCCAATTTAAATGAACTATAATTCTCGGGGTTTCTTTCAGAATCTCTCAAAGACCGGCTGCCGTACGCTATGACTCTCTCCTGGCCATCCTGAAGCTGGGAAAGCACTGCTCCAAGACCATACAGGCTTGCATCTGTATATAGCTGGAACGGCAAGTGGTAATCAGCATATGCCAAGATTGGGGCTGTCAGTGCATCCTTCAATGCCTGGAAGGCTTGTTCCTGTTCAGGTCCCCACTTCACGGACCGGTTCTTTGGACCACCGGATGTGCCTCGTAGGAGAGCATTAAGTGGTGCTGCTACCTTGGCGAAATCCTTAATAAACCGTCGATAGTAACCGGCTACTCCAAGGAACGCCCTCACTTCTCGCAGGGTAGTCGGTATCGGCCAATCTTGAACAGCCGCTATCTTGTCTCTTGATGGTCTCACCCCTTCTCCTGATACGCGGTGACCCAAGTAATCAATTTCAGATTGGAACAACCGACATTTACTGGGTTTCAATTTGAGCCCATGTTCCCGCAATCTTCGAAATACTTGCCCCAACTGGTGGAGATGGTCTTCAAAGGTCGCAGAATACACTATAATGTCATCCAAGTAGATGAGAGTGAACTCAAAGTTGAAGTCACCGAGACATTTCTCCATCAACCGCTGAAACGTTCCGGGTGCATTTGTCAACCCGAAGGGCATCCGGTTAAATTCGTATAGTCCCATGGGCAAGATGAATGCCGTCTTCTCCTTGTCTTTTGTGGCCATCGGCACCTGCCAATACCCACTAGCCAGATCTAGTGAGGAGAAGTACCGGGCTCTCCCTAGCGCTGAGAGGGACTCCTCAATCCGTGGCAAGGGGTAGGAATCTCGTACGGTGCAAGCGTTTAACTTCCGATAGTCTACGCAAAATCGGATGGACCCATCTTTTTTTCTTACTAACACCACAGGAGCCGCCCAGGGACTCTGGCTTTCTTGGATGATCCCACCCTGTAGCATCTTAGCTAACAGTTCTTTCACTTCCTGATACAACTGTGGAGGAATTTGTCGGTAGCGTTCTCTAATTGGAGGGGTGTCTCCTGTGGGAATCTCATGGTAGATCCCTGTGGTACATCCAAAATCTTCAGCATACCGTGCAAAGGTGGCTTGGTTCTCCCACAACAGCTCATCTACCTTCTGCACCCATTCCAGAGAACATGAACTTACATCCATCTTCATCTGTTCTCGAATTGCACAGCCATTCCATTCAGAGGTGGGTTCCTCATCTTCTCCCATGGACACAGTTACGGTCCACTCATCCCTTTCAGTCGGCTTCAGCTGCATTGGAGTTACTTTCCTTACTTCCTCCGGAGTCACATAGATGTTAGCCAGCAGCCTCCCTGGGGTCAGGTCCACACTCTGGTCCTGAGTGTTTACACATCGAAGTGGTACTCTTCCATTGCGAACTATTGCCAAGGAACGGGCCACTAGCGGATCAACACCTCCTTCGGCTGCCTGCAGTGGTTCTACCAACACAGCTATGCCCTCTAGTTTCCGACAGGTGCCTACGGGCATGGACACTATTGTCTCCCGACTGGGTGGCAGTGTGACTTTTGTATGCAAAGGAACTGAAATTCGAGCCAGAGGACGCTGTGCATCTGAACTTTTCTGTAAGCCACATGTCCGGATCAGCCGCTGGAAAGCTGTTTGAGTAGGCCGATGGGTGGTGGTTTCTTTCCAATAACCGTGACCTTTCTTTTCAAAGAGGATCTGATCTAATTCTTTTAACACATTCATCCCCAAAATGACAGGGACCTTTACTTCATGTGACTCCTGTACCACCACAATGCCTTTCCTACCTAGATCTTGGCCACATACCCGGACATTCATCCAGGCCACTCCCACGACCGGAACTGGTAACTGGTTAGCTGCGACCACTCGTACGAATGTATGGGGATCATATTTCACATGTTGCCGGAAGTACCGTTCATAACAGTCTCTACTTAAGGTCGTTACTTGGGAACCCGTGTCAATCATCCCGGTAACCGGAATACCCTCCATTTCCACCTGTATGACAGGACTTGCAGCGATCAGGTCATCATCAGGGCATTCTCCCCACATAGTCTCCTTCTCAGTCTCCCCTACTACACACCCTTCAGCAGCAGGGGACTTCAGTTTAACGGCGGTCTCTCATAAGTTTGTCGCTGCTCTGGACATCTAGCAGCAACGTGGCCCATCCGTCCACACTCCCAGCAGCGTATCCCCCGTCGTTCTGGCCATCTGTTTGGGCCCCTTCGGTAAGCCCCTTCTATTTCTCCTGAGCACTGCACTAAATGATTTGGACCCCTTCGGTAGGTCCTATCCTCACCCCTCCAGCGGGGTGGTGGGTGATTCTGACTTGCTGGGTGTGGATGGCTCACCCTTTCATCTCCAGTCTTCTGGAAGTCTGCAATTTTCATAGACTGCTCATCACAACGAGTGTGCAAGTGTTCCATTTGTTCTTGCAGTTTCTGCATTACTGTGAGAATTTCTTTAACCGTCCCTTTTTCTACTGTCTCTGAGCCAGAACTAGCCCCCTGTGACAAAGTAACTCCAACTGCGGTCTGCGGCCTCGGGACCATACTATTGGCACGGGAGATGGCCTCTACCTGTACATCATGGAATTTAGCATCAGTCTCTCGTCGTATAAAATCCTGCATAGTCACAGTTAAACTGCCGTCACGTATCCCCAGGACAAACTGGTCACGGAGAGTCCGATCAGGGTTACAGAAGGCTGGCGAGCCCCCTCTTTCCTTCCTTTGAATATCTCGGAGCAGTTCTTGTAGGGCATTTGCATATTGGGGAAGGCTTTCATTCTCCTGTTGTACCCTCTGGAAGAACCGAGCCTGCAGAGACCCCAGCAATGCAGTTTCTCCATAGATGGTTTCTAGAATCTGGACTACTTGCTCAAATGTCTGCCTTTGTTCAAATGGCCGCAGTATCACCGTGGTCTTAGCATCCCCTTGTAATGTCAATATTGCTAGCTCTACTAGTACTTCTGGTGCGGTCTGGTACATTCGCTGTATCATTCGTATCTGTTCCACCCACATACTCACTGACATATTATTGCCATCAAATTTAGCTAACTGACTCATTATAGCCCCTGCTGGCATTCTTCCTCCAGCACCATTCTCCCGAACGGGTGCGTCACCGTCCATTCTGGTAAGCGGATCCTGCCGACTACGCCAATTTGTGAACCGAGAGCAAGGCAGGTGGTTTGGTCTCCGCAACCAGAAATGAACGCACACGCGATAGTTCAAGAAAAAAATAATATTTACTATAAGTTAATAAAGGCTAGTTAAAGGTAAAATGACAGGGCTAAAGACAAGCAAAATATACAATATAGCATGAACAATTTCAAGGCAAATTCTGCAATGGTTTCTACTTTTACTCTCTCCACTTCTGCAGTATGGACACTGAATGAACAATATACTCAAAACTATCCCTAACTGACCCTGACTTCACATTTGGGTGCACCCCCTTTTCCCCAGTGGTCCAGGTGGACCGCTTACAGTCCGTAGAAGCGCGCGGTGGGGCCCAAAGTCGGTCCTTTCTTTTATAGTGAAGCGTCCTCTCCTCACGGTTATCAGGATCTTGGGAGAAATGAAGTCCTCTTTAACAGACAGGGAAACCAACTGAATGCAATGTAATCCAACAGCGGATTCCACTCAGCACACTGACAGTCCTGCCGAATCCATACACTGAGCTGGGATGTAAGCCGGGATTTAGCAGGTGCTGTCCAGTACATCAACAGCACTGCGAGTCTCTATCTGTGGTATCCATATACACAGTCACAATGTCAGTCTCACTGATCAGCCACTGAGCACAGTTCCTTTCACGTGGACTCACTAGTCCTGTTGTCTCTTTACACTCTGTTTGTCTCTGGACCAAGATACAGCTTAGCTGTACAGAAAAATCTCCACACCAGTTCAATACAACACTTGCCAAAATGGCTGCTGCTCTCTGTCTCGTCACTTCCTGCTTCTCTGCTCACACTCTGTCTGCAGAACAGGCAAGCTCACATAAAAGGGGGGGGGGTCTCACTCCAGCATCATGTCACAATTACAATGGCTGCTGTCTTAAAGGAACAGAATCACAGAAATACATTCAACATTAACAGTTTATACAGACAAATGAAGCTTAAGACAACATTGGCTGTCTCTTACAGTCTGACGAAACTAAAATTGAACTGTTTGGCCATAATGACCATCGTTACTTTTGGAGGAAAAAGGGATAAGTTTGCAAGCCTGAGAACACCATCCCAACTGTGAAACACAGGGGTGGCAGCATCATGTTGTGGGGTTGTTTTGTTGCATGAGGGACTGGTGCGCTTTACAAAATAGATGGCATCATGAGGAAAGAACATTATGTGGCAATACTGAAGCAACATCTCAAGACATCAACCAGGAAGTTAAAGCTTGGACGCAAATGGGTCTTCCAAATGGACAATGACCCGAAGCATACTGCCAAACTGGTTACAAAGTGGCTTAAGGATAACAAAGTCAATGTTTTGGAGTGGGCATCACAAAGACCTGATTTCAATCATATTGAAAATTTATGGCCAAAGCTGAAAAGGCAGGTGCGAGCTAGGCCGCCTACACAACATGGCTCAGTTACACCAGTTCTGTCAGGAGGAATGGGCCCAAATTCCTACCAACTATTGTGAGAAGCTTGTGGAAGTACAGTCATATGAAAAAGTTTGGGCACCCCTATTAATCTTAATCATTTTTAGTTCTAAATATTTGGGTGTTTGCAATAGCTATTTCAATTTGATATATCTAATAACTGATGGACACAGTAATATTTCAGGATTGAAATGAGGTTTATTGTACTAACAGAAAATGTGCAATATGCATTAAACCAAAATTTGACCGGTGCAAAAATTTGGGTACCCTTATCATTTTATTGATTTGAATACTCCTAACTACTTTTTACTGACTTACTGAAGCACAAAATTGGTTTTGTAACCTCACTGAGCTTTGAACTTCATAGCCAGGTGTATCCAATCATGAGAAAAGGTATTTAGGGTGGCCAATTGCAAGTTGTTCTCCTATTTGAATCTCCTCTGAAGAGTGGCATCATGGGCTCCTCAAAACAACTCTCAAATGATCTGAAAACAAAGATTGTTCAACATAGTTGTTCAGGGGAAGGATACAAAAAGTTGTCTCAGAGATTTAACCTGTCAGTTTCCACTGTGAGGAACATAGTAAGGAAATAGAAGACCACAGGAACAGTTCTTGTTAAGCCCAGAAGTGGCAGGCCAAGAAAAATATCAGAAAGGCAGAGAAGAAGAATGGTGAGAACAGTCAAGGACAATCCACAGACCACCTCCAAAGAGCTGCAGCATCATCTTGCTGCAGATGGTGTCACTGTGCATCGGTCAACAATACAGCACACTTTGCACAAGGAGAAGCTGTATGGGAGAGTGATGCGAAAGAAGCCGTTTCTGAAAGCACGCCACAAACAGAGTCGCCTGAGGTATGCAAAAGCACATTTGGACAAGCCAGCTTCATTTTAGAAGAAGGTCCTGTGGACTGATGAAACAAAGATTGAGTTGCTTGGTCATACAAAAAGGCGTTATGCATGGCGTCAAAAAAACACAGCATTCCAAGAAAAACACTTGCTACCCACTGTAAAATTTGGTGGAGGTTCCATCATGCTTTGGGGCTGTGTGGCCAATGCCGGCACCGGGAATCTTGTTAAAGTTGAGGGTCGCATGGATTCAACTCAGTATCAGCAGATTCTTGAGAATAATGTACAAGAATCAGTGACGAATTTGAAGTACGCCGGGGATGGATCCAAAACAATGATCCAAAACACAGCTCCAAATGTACTCAGGCATTCATGCAGAGGAACAATTACAATGTTCTGGAATGGCCATCCCAGTCCCCAGACCTGAATATCATTGAACATCTGTGGGATAATTTGAAGCGGGCTGTCCATGCTCGGCGACCATCAAACTTAACTGAACTGGAATTGTTTTGTAAAGAGGAATGGTCAAAAATACCTTCATCCAGGATCCAGGAACTGATTAAAAGCTACAGGAAGCGACTAGAGGCTGTTATTTTTGCAAAAGGAGGATCTACTAAATATTAATGTCACTTTTCTGTTGAGGTGCCCATACTTTTGCACCGGTCAAATTTTGGTTTAATGCATATTGCACATTTTCTGTTAGTACAATAAACCTCATTTCAATCCTGAAATATTACTGTATCCATCAGTTATTAGATATATCAAATTGAAATGGCTGTTGCAAACACTCAAATATTTAGAACTAAAAATGATTAAGATTAATAGGGGTGCCCAAACTTTTTCATATGACTGTATATCCAAAATGTTTGATCCAAGTCATACAGTTTAAAGGGATTCTATCATTGGGGAAACGTGTTTTTAACTGAAGCAAAGTTGGAATAGCCTTTATAAAAGCTATTCTACTCCTACCTTTACTTTTCTCATATTTACTTTATTCTCATATGTAAATTATGCTCAGGGAGCATTGGGGGCATTCCACCTGTGCTCCGAGCACACCCGCTTCATCACCACAACCCGCCTCCTGCGCTGCTTTTTCATACCCCATGCATCTTCTTCTGTTCATCTTGCATCTGCTTTCTCTGTCAGTCATTTTTCTGAAGTACACTGGTGTAAGAAACTAAACAAAAATGGCCGACAGAGCATGCTCAGTCGGCTCTGCCTGAATTCAAAGTGGCTTCAGCGGCCATTTTTGTTTAGTTTCTTTTGTAGCAACGGATTCTAACCGCCTCTCTGGTTCCTGTAAGTTTCTACAGTTTCTGATTGGAAAAATAACAAAATATAAGTATAAAAACAATACAATTAAAAACTTGTGTATAAGTTAAATAATAAATACTATGAAAGGACAAGGGAAAAAGTGGTAACAGTATATATTTCTCCCAGGTTCCTGTCATATACGTTCTAAAAGTACCTGGGAAAACCTGTAGAAAGAAAAGTTGTGTTTCTTGCTGGTGAAAGGCCTGGCTGCTGGAGTAGGGAGAGTTGGGTGTGTTTCTACTCCATTCAGCCACTTCAGGTTTTGGGATGAGTGGGGTTAATTAATTGCAATCCTGAGGTGTGTATATAAAGGCAGACAGCACTGAGGGATATGGGTCTCTGCTCCTGGGTAAAGCACATGTGAGTAAAGCTGCTGTGTGTGGTGTTTGGGAAACTATGCAGTAGGTCCAGGTCCCTGTAGTTTGGAGCCTGTGTTGTAGTTAGTGGGCAGATGGCTAGGATTTTATTTTGTATTGTTATTGTTTTCTTTGCCTGAAAAGCACTAATAAAACTGGTTGCGGCCAGTTGCACCATACTTGGCTGAACTGGACTCTTATTGCTGTGCCAAAAGTGCTCATCTATCTGAGAAGATAACAATCCATGAGCTAATTCTGTCACAATACTTACGGTCATGTAGCCTGCTAAGCAGGAGGAACAGGAAAGCCTCATAGTTGGTGATCTTCTTCCATTTAGAAAGAGAGAATCCACTCGTCTCTGCCTTATGGATGTCCCTTCATGAACTGGCCACGTACACTCTTCCACTGGTTTTTGATATCCTTCTCTGTCAAAGCAATATAATATTATTCACAATTTTTTACAATTTGCAAAAATTAAGCCTGTTTAAAACAAAAAACATTTACAAAAATTTAGACAAAAGTTTAACTCACCAGTGCAATCCTTTTTCTCAGCATCCAAGTCATCCCATTCCGGATACAGTCCATGGCATACATCCAGCCTGGCATGCTTGTCCGCTTAAGGGTCAGTTTTGTCCCAAAGGCATAAGTGTGAATGAACCTGCATTAAAGAAGAAAAAAAATTTAAAAAAATAAATCAATAAAAAACAATGCTTCAAACTGGAATGTTTATGCAGTAAAGTATGGTAGAGAGGGTTCCCCATGACAAAGTTAAAAAAAAAACTTGTTTACACATTCTTAAATTTTGGGAAAACATGGTGTATGTGACCAGGACTAAACAAACAATTCTTTTATCCAAGACAAAAATTTGAAGTAAACTCACTAGTTCAATCAGCTGAGGGACAGTCATGTCCATGCGGTGATACTCCGCTCAGCGTGCCATTTTACATACTGTGAAAAAGCAAAGAAATGTTTTGGAACATTAATAACTTCTAAATATAATCACACACACAAAAGTTTTAAAACATTATGTCTAATCCTATATAATATCTATATATAAAAACAAAAAAGTGTAGCAGCACTCTGACATAGCACAAGGTACCCTTGTGCTGTCAGAGTGCTGCTGCACTTTTTTGTTTTTATACATTTTACCACAGTAGCTTGCACCTGTTCACATTGGGATGTGCTGTCTGAATCTTTTTTGTGTGTATATATATATATATATATATATATATATATATATATAAGAGAGAGAGAGAGAGAGATATTATACACACTTATTTCAAAATGGGCTTTACATACTAGGCAGAAAATGGAGGATGCAAAAGAGAAAAACAACACTTCTTGTTTAAAAAGTGGTGTAAAACAGGTGTAAAATGGAGGATGCTACAGAAAACAAACGTGCTTTACATACTAGGCCTAAAATGGAGGATGCAAGGTAGGAAAAATTAGTCTAAAATGTGCCGCCATCCCCAAATTAAATTAGATGATGCAATATATTATATTCCTTTGACCTACAGTCTGCCTGTCCCTGATGAAAAATGTACATTTAACATACACACGTAGACAAAATTGTTGGTACCCCTCGTTTAATGAAAGAAAAACCCACAATGGTCACAGAAATAACTTGAATCTGACAAAAGTAATAAACTATAAAACTACATGTTGACAAGCCACAAAGCTTCCGGGAGAATGTCCTATGGACAGATGAGACAAAAATCAAAATTTTTGGCGAGGCACATCAGCTCTATGTTCACAGACGGAAAAATGAAGCATATCTTGCAAAGAACACTGTCTCTACTGTGAAACATGGAGGAGGCTCTGTTATGTTCTGGGGCTGCTTTGCTGCATCTGGCATAGGGTGTCTTGAATCTGTGCAGGGTACAATGAAATCTCAAGATTATCAAGGGATTCTAGAGAGAAATGTACTGCCCAGTGTCAGAAAGCTTGGTCTCAGTTGCAGGTCATGGGTCTTGCAACAGGATAATGACTCAAAACACACAGCTAAAAACACCCAAGAATGGCTAAGAGGAAAACATTGGACTATTCTGAAGTGGCCTTCTATGAGCCCTGACCTAAATCCTATTGAGCATCTTTGGAAGGAGCTGAAACATACCGTCTGGAAAAGGCACCCTTCAAACCCGAGACAACTGGAGCAGTTTGCTCATGAGGAGTGGGCCAAAATACCTGCTGAGAGGTGCAGAAGTCTCATTGACAGTTACAGGAATCGTTTGATTGCAGTGATTGCCTCAAAAGGTTGTGCAACAAAATATTAAGTTAAGGGAACCATCATTTCTGTCCATGCCTGTTTCATGAGTTTTCTTTTTTTAAAAATTCTGTTGAAGCATGGTTGAAAAGCAATGTCTGACTTTCATTTGTTCATTTTCATAGAATTTTTTATATATTATTACTTTTGTCAGATTCAAGGTATTTCTGTGATCATTGTGGGTTTTTCTTTCATTAAGCAAGGGGTACCAACAATTTTGTCCACGTGTGTACTTACTTTTGGGACTTTTGTAAGTAGTCTGCAAATACTATCTGCATAAAAATAAAAAATAAAAATATTGAATATTATGTTGAAATATATTTTAAACAAAGGGTTTGCATACAAAATACATGTGGAATCATATTTTGACAGTGTCTTCTGCAACTGCACTGTAGAAGTACATAAATCAGAAAAAAAGTCATTAGTTTTCAAAAGAATATAAGGTTGCAGAAAAATCAAAAGATGGTCACTATAATATACTTACCTGAGTTGGCAGAGACAGGAGGCCACTCTCTTCAGCAACTGCAAATGTGGATTCTGCAAAGTAGATATTCATAAGAAACTAACAAAAATGACTGGTGGCTTTTTAATGAAGTTGACACCCCTTTTTAGGCAGTGCCAAGTTCAAAATTCAGCGAGTGGATTTGATGCAGAATTTGATGCAGATTCTGTGTCAAATTCTGTGTCAAATTCCACTACATTTTCCTCTGTGTGAACCTACCCTAAGTCTCAGAAAATCCTTTTAAATCGTTGCACTAATAAATTCATCTAATCCCAAATGTTATGCATACAAAACCCTTTGTGTGCATAAGAGCAGTTTCACGCCAAATAATTCAAAATACACTTTATTTTGGGCAAGAATACATTGAGAATTCATGAATATAAGGTGACATGATCAACTCATCACTTATCAGATGTTATAAACAATGTGCAGAAAAGCTTTACTGCACTTGTAAAAAGGAGAGAAGGGTAACTACATCAATTGTAACACCCACAAGAAAATTCACTGAAAAGATAGCTTGCACAGAGCTAAAATCTAACTTTTTATAAATAATCTCATTAAAAACAAGTGTATCAAACCAAAGATTAGTGATCCCTACACCACTGTGTACAAAACCAATAGAAAACCACTACTATCCTGTGTAATATTGTACTATATAGCAGTACTGGCTAAACTTCAGTTCTGTAGGTATGCTCATGGTCTATTAATGCAATGGTCACTGACTTCTGGTCACTGGTCATCACATCGATAGCAGCACATTGCAACCATCTGTCATCCCACAAAACCCTATATTCTGATCCTACATGTTTCCAAATCTATGTTTATCCTAGAACACAGACATGTGTATAACATGTGCCCAAGTGCCATGATTAAGGAGGCAAGTGGTGTCTGAAATGCATAGCCGGCTTCCACCACTCTTGTGTCACTTTGCCAGTGTGGACTTCTTTGGATTTTTGTGGATCTTATATGCTTTGATAATAAAGTAGACATGTTGTACTGCACTGGAGACTCTTTTTAAGTATGTTAATGATCCTGAAACCTCAGAGCGCAACAAGACTGCTGATGACAGGGGTGAGCTGGAGTGTTTTTTTGTCATACTGTATATATATATACCTGTTTTTACTGTATCAAAAATGCTTATGTTGTAAATTACTTAGCTTTGACCAACAGAGTCATATGCTTATGTTATTTTGCTATATTTACTTTCTTTATAAGAAAAGTATTTACTGGTGGTCTTTTTTTAGCACCAGTAAATACAATACAATACATATATTTTGTGAGAAAAGAAATCACTGCTATGGGTTCTTATGGGTCACCACTACATTCAAAAATGAGGCTGGAAATTCTGATTTTGTGCGCACAGTGTTCTAAAACAAAATCATGTTTCTCCACTCACTTCAAGCATGCGAGCAACTAGTGAGAACTTTGTGTTTAGGAATTTAAGATTTCTTATCTTAAAGCTTACATCTGGAATATATGAAATGTGTATTTCCTCCAAGCCTATTTTTAAATTTTTGCCATTTCTAATTTTAACTTAAAAGACATGGAGGTATATTCATGAAGAAAGTGATAATATCATACCTGAGCTTCATCAAAGTAACTAAAATAAGTCAGAGCTAAGTGAATCAGCCAAAGTGAAAAATATATCGTATATTGATATCTTTTGTGTGAACACCTGCTGGATGTTATGTACTCAACCAAAAAACAAACAATTTTATCACTTTGTTTTTTTTAAGCTTTAAAAAAACTGTAAAAATAAAGTCTTAAAAATTAAGAAACTTTTTTTTTTGAGACAGGGGAGATAATAGTATATTAAGAGAATATTTATGGGATCATGTTTATTATTGTTATCACCGATATGAATGTCATTTAATATTATTGCTGTTAGCATCTGTTAACATTTCTTAAACAATTTTTCTATATTTAAATAACCACAGTAGTTTCAACAATTGTTGTATAAATCAATAGTACTGGTGATTATAAGAACATTTGTAATAAACGTTATGAGAGAAAAATTCTTATTACTTCCCTTATCAGACTGTTTTCCTGACACAAATCCCTCTGCTAAACTGACTTTCACTCTGAATATCTTTGAGACAAACTGCAGATCACATAACTCAGATTACACATGTCTATATAACTCTTTAGAGGGGGGAGTGAGCAGAAGCAGAGGGAGATAGCAGGAGAAACAGAGGCTTATTCTGACACTGGAGATAAATAGATTATTGATATCAATACAGGTCAGTACCTCTCTATATATGTCCTTCATGGAGCTGTTTGTGAGAGAGAGACAGTTATGGAGTAGATTATCCTTTACATATTGTTCTCAATTTAGAGCAGCTAATCTCCATCCAGATCCAGCCTGCAGAAGGGAAAGTGCTAAATATGCAAAATATAAGTCATGTAATGATCTATAAAAATAGTGTTAATCCTCATGTATACAAACGGTAACATATACTGAGAAGTCAAATAAAAGAAAAAGTATGCTTTAAAAAGGAACTGTCACCTCTCCTGACACAATAGAAATTGAGAGCTGGGTTTTACAGTTAATAATGACAATAAAAAGTTTAATTTGTATAGCACCAACATGTCCATATACAGTCATATGAAAAAGTTTGGGCACCCCTATTAATCTTAATCATTTTTAGTTCTAAATATTTGGGTGTTTGCAACAGCCATTTCAATTTGATATATCTAATAACTGATGGACACAGTAATATTTCAGGATTGAAATGAGGTTTATTGTACTAACAGAAAATGTGCAATATGCATTAAACCAAAATTTGACCGGTGCAAAAATTTGGGTACCCTTATCATTTTATTGATTTGAATACTCCTAACTACTTTTTACTGACTTACTGAAGCACAAAATTGGTTTTGTAACCTCACTGAGCTTTGAACTTCATAGCCAGGTGTATCCAATCATGAGAAAAGGTATTTAAGGTGGCCAATTGCAAGTTGTTCTCCTATTTGAATCTCCTCTGAAGAGTGGCATCATGGGCTCCTCAAAACAACTCTCAAATGATCTGAAAACAAAGATTGTTCAACATAGTTGTTCAGGGGAAGGATACAAAAAGTTGTCTCAGAGATTTAACCTGTCAGTTTCCACTGTGAGGAACATAGTAAGGAAATGGAAGACCACAGGGACAGTTCTTGTTAAGCCCAGAAGTGGCAGGCCAAGAAAAATATCAGAAAGGCAGAGAAGAAGAATGGTGAGAACAGTCAAGGACAATCCACAGACCACCTCCAAAGAGCTGCAGCATCATCTTGCTGCAGATGGTGTCACTGTGCATCGGTCAACAATACAGCACACTTTGCACAAGGAGAAGCTGTATGGGAGAGTGATGCGAAAGAAGCCGTTTCTGAAAGCATGCCACAAACAGAGTCGCCTGAGGTATGCAAAAGCACATTTGGACAAGCCAGCTTCATTTTGGAAGAAGGTCCTGTGGACTGATGAAACAAAGATTGAGTTGTTTGGTCATACAAAAAGGTGTTATGCATGGCGTCAAAAAAACATAGCATTCCAAGAAAAACACTTGCTACCCACTGTAAAATTTGGTGGTAGTTCCATCATGCTTTGGGGCTGTGTGGCCAATGCCGGCATCGGGAATCTTGTTAAAGTTGAGGGTCGCATGGATTCAACTCAGTATCAGCAGATTCTTGAGAATAATGTACAAGAATCAGTGACGAATTTGAAGTTACGCCGGGGATGGATATTTCAGCAAGACAATGATCCAAAACACAGCTCCAAATCTACTCAGGCATTCATGCAGAGGAACAATTACAATGTTCTGGAATGGCCATCCCAGTCCCCAGACCTGAATATCATTGAACATCTGTGGGATAATTTGAAGCGGGCTGTCCATGCTCGGCGACCATCAAACTTAACTGAACTGGAATTGTTTTGTAAAGAGGAATGGTCAAAAATACCTTCATCCAGGATCCAGGAACTGATTAAAAGCTACAGGAAGCGACTAGAGGCTGTTATTTTTGCAAAAGGAGGATCTACTAAATATTAATGTCACTTTTCTGTTGAGGTGCCCATACTTTTTCACCGGTCAAATTTTGGTTTAATGCATATTGCACATTTTCTGTTAGTACAATAAACCTCATTTCAATCCTGAAATATTACTGTGTCCATCAGTTATTAGATATATCAAATTGAAATGATTGTTGCAAACACCCAAATATTTAGAACTAAAAATGATTAAGATTAATAGAGGTGCCCAAACTTTTTCATATGACTGTATAGACAAAATGAGACAATACATTGTATCAATTCACACAATTGGAGTGAGGGCTGTTCATCTATGAGGTAAAAGGGGTGAAACAAATGTATAGGGCTGACACAAACCATTGCCATTGTCAAGGGAGTATTTCCCTGCATGAGCAGCATTGATTGGACAGTAAGAGTATTCAAGGACACAGTCACCATGAAAATGTAATACAATATTATCAAATAGTTTTTATTAACAGTTTTACAGTTTTTAAAACATAAGCAGGTACAAAAACATACACAGATACAAACCTCTACCCTCCTTCCCCTGCAAAGTAGACCACCATGCACACCACAGGCTACATATAGGAGGCAGCTGCTGGAATGTCTTTAGATTCGAATTCTGGTTTAACTGTACTATGACCTGAACAGTGGTCCTCTCCCACTGCTCTAAACCCTGAAGCTGGTCCAAAAGGTGAACATTGCGCCACAAAATGCTATACAATCTACTAACACTATGTTACAGTGTAGGAGGAGCTGATCAGGTTGATGTGTAGCTTATCTGAAATAAGATTAAGTATTACTTGCATTTTAATTATTTAAATCTCTGCTTATTCTGGGCTAAGGAGTCCAGCAGGCAGTCGTAATTTGTAACCGATAGCTTCCTCTGAATACATATCCCACACAAAGTCAACAGAAAACAATTGTGGCATAATCTTGACGCATTGAGGTAGATTAACTATTCCTGTCCAATTTATTGACAGTGCAAACTTTAAGTAGACTTTCTTAAAATGAGCCAGTCACTGTGGTTTATGTTGGACTAAAGAATCTGGTGCATCTTTTGACTGTTTAGTCTATGTTTAATCCACCTATTAACTGGATTTACTGCTCTGTTCACATGCACTACTCTGAGACTTATATTCTTGTGATCACTGGGGTCCCAGCATTAGATACTTATCTCCTATCCTCTGATAGGACATTAGAGTTATTTGTAGAAAAAATAGTTTAAGGAATTTCTGAAACATTAAATAAGCTTTCCCACAAAAAAATATTATCTGGCTTGTTAGAAAGGTATGTTATGTAAATTATTGTGAAGGCAGCCTTCTAAATTTGAGTTATTGAGTTATCTACTATTTTCTAGCTCCCTGCAGCTAACATAACCAGCAAGAAGAATCTCCAGCTCACAAAGTTTCTTATGTGGGACAGGAAGTAGTTTATCCATTAACTGAAATGGGAGACTCTGTGGGTCGCATAGACACAAGGAAACTGACTACCTGTCCATACATAAGATGCTGGGTCAGTTGAATAGTCAGAGTGTTGGTCACATGACACAGTTAAGGACCAGAAAGGAGTAAATAACTCACAAATTTACATTACTATTTATCCTAATACACTATGTTACCTTTACATGATCTACCTTTGTAACAGGCCAAATGATAACATTTTTTGTGAGAATGTTTCTCTAAAACCATATCTTTCTTTAGACTACTGTATCACAGAACCATGCTTTAGTGATGTAATTGTGTGTGTAAACTAAAGGTGCATGGGCATGCTATGGTTCTTAAAAATGGAGGTCTGAACTATATGATTGTGATCTTCTGAAATGTATCTATAGATTGATAGATTAGTTTTGGGTGTCGTTTATCTTTATTGGTTAGAGGCCATAGGCACTTTATTGGTAAAAGCTTGCAGGAGTTGCAGTAGTATGTGTGGTGAAGTATGACCTGATATACAAGCATTGGGTACATCTGTTGAGTTTATAAAATCCAAATTCAGAAACAAAACTTTAGTTATTCAATAAGGGAATACCACTAAAGAAGAATTATTAAGGAAATATTGTTGACTTAATCACAGTGCTGTACTGAAATTTTAGGCTAGTGGCTATTTAAATCTGAGAAAGCATCCATAAACAAGGAAGGACATGGCCAAAAGCATAGGACAAGGAGATCAATGGTAATGGGCATGATGTGGTTGTCATCATCTAAGCAATGAAACATAGCCCTCTAATATCTTATGTTATTACATAGTTTAATGTTATTTACTCAATTTCCATATTGCCATTTTGCAGTTGCTTAACAAACAGATTACATACAAGATTACTATTATATTAGGTAGTCTACAATAATGCTGAAAAACTAATAGGTATTATCAGTAAAGTAAATAGATTCTGAAAGTAGTGATGTTTAATTAAACAATACATTCATGGTGTTATCTGAAAACAGCTATATTGAACATTTTATCAGTGGTAAAAACAAATAACTGTTAGGGCAAAGTTGTGCAAATTGTTTAAAATAATTTGCTTCCCAATACCAGAGAATGAGAAAAATAAAATTGCAGTTTTGCAAGGGATTTTAATTAGCTGGATTACTGATGTCTAGCTAATTTTTCTAAAGATAGAGTAGCCCAAATGTGATATTAGGCCCAACATAATTACATTCAACCTTGGAATAGAGGCCATGATAAATAACAAAACAATGAGAATAAAGTTCATTTACAACATAAATTCCATGGCTGAAAGGTAACCAATGTTATAAAAAAGGAAAACTATCATCTGACAATGTTTTGGCTGGCTAGATAGATTGACTTCAAAGACATACTCATATAGCATTCAGATTGTGAGCCCTATTGGGGGGACAGTGAGTGATGTTGTCTCTGCTATATAAGGTGGAGAAACACATATATAGCAATACTAAATGTATAAATATATACTGTATACACAGTCCTCAACACATAGTATTATACACAGTCCTCAACATTGAAACTGCAGCACCATGAAGGACAAGCCATAAGGTTATGGTTAAATATTCAAGCACCTAGCTGCATTCTGTGACATGTTGGAGGGACATAAAAGACAGATTGAAAGCAAAGTTTTTTAGCAACTTGAAATCTCAAAAATTGTATCAAGTGGCGTGGCTGTTCATCAATGTGCCAGTTATCATCACTTGTTGCAAACTGAGATGGTGAGAGAGAATCCCTGCTTTATCAGTTCACAAATTGCTACTCACCATAGAC
This sequence comes from Leptodactylus fallax, assembly GCA_947044405.1. Lineage (NCBI taxonomy): Eukaryota > Metazoa > Chordata > Amphibia > Anura > Leptodactylidae > Leptodactylus > Leptodactylus fallax. The sequence goes on along the minus strand of CAMRHE010000403.1, from coordinate 1,591,250 downwards.
ATGATTCAGCACTGTTCAATATTGTGTGTCCTGGCAGCTGGGAGGGCAACAATTAACTAGAAGAACAGCCAGATGTGAATGGAAGCGAACCACTGCACGGATGGATTGTTTAATTGGAAGAATTTTGCTTAGTGATCCATTCTGTACTGCAAGTGAAACTGGATTTCACAACCCAAGCCTAGGGTGGCAGATATTGTTGAGTCAAACCATCAGAAGGTGTCTTTAAGAATTGGGCTACGAGCCAAATGTCCAGCTGCAGATGTCCCATTGACCTAAGACTTTATGCCACCACTTTCAAAGACTATCATGATTCACAGCATGATGGAAATGAAGGATAGAATGGAGGTCTATCCTCAACAATGATGAATCTTGTTTTTGTATCGAAAGCAAATTTCAGATGTGTAACTTGAAACTCCTGGGCCCCAACGTAAAATCTGTGATGGGGCCTCCTTTAACTTGTGCCATTTAGATTGTTAGTATACTTTATGAAGCTTAGGGACCTTAGAGGCCTCCCTAGGGACCAGGGCCAAATAGAGACTGCTACCTCTGCACCCCCTATAACTACTTCCCTGGAAACAATGTTAGCTAGAGATGGGTTTGGAGACCATGTGGGCAACACCATGAAGAGCTCTTCACAAGGGAACTTCACACTAGTCCTTCACATGAGATTATGATGTGAGGTGGCATAATGCACTATAGCTAGACCACTCTAGTTTTCATGGTAGGTACACTAGCAGCTCAGTATTACATTGATTTGGTTGGGAAACCAGTGGTATGGCCATTTCTCCAAAGTATCCCAGGTTTTTCACAGGACAACAGCCTACATGGCCTAAACTTGCAACCATGGTCCGCAGCATCTCCAGACTTGTGTCTCATTGTGCACATCTGGGATGTTATTTGTCAGCAATTGCAAAGGGAGCTGCCAGCAGCCAATCCTGATGATTTGTGTGCCAAAGTGCATTCAGCATAGAATGACATTCCTCACACAACCATTTACAACATCAGTATGCCAAAGTGTGTAAGGGAAAGAGAAATTAATAAATCAAGATGATGTGAATATTTATTTTCTATTTCTTTCCAACTTCTTCTTGGAGTTACAGTTTCAGTGTTGAAGAGTAATTGTCAACATTCTCTACTGTATGTGTTTCAGTTTTATGAATAAAAAGTCAAATATGTGAAAACACTGGGAGGGTCCCTATTCATTTGCCATTTAGGGCATTTAAACAACAGTCCTGCTTGAGACACCCCACTCTAATAACCAGGAAGAAAAAGCCTGTCCTTTTTTATTTACTCTCCTTTCATTGCAAATGTTCACACTAGAATCCTTACTTCTGTTTATATTGGGGCTATGACAGCTATGGTTCTGTTTACATTTATGCATGGAAGGCATGACATAACCATGAAAGTTGGATCTATCATATGACAGAAACCAGTGGCAACTGATAGAACCCAATGACTTATTATATGGGCTCAAGTTTTGGCGCAGTGTCTTTCATTTTGATGGGACGCACTTCTCTACCTGTCAAATATGAATGAATCTGAATCTCCAAGACACGTATGTACACAGCCTGTCATGGTTCTAATAAACACTGACAAATATAAGTCAAGGCAAAGACAAGTGCCATGACAATCTTGTATTTCTAAATTAGAATGTATGTTGTGTTTGCTCTTTTTTTAACTATTTTTTGTGGTCTCAGCTGTATGTTAACTGTTAAGAGAGGTTTAGTACATCTTAGCATGATTGTTGCACCTGTTGGTGATATAAATAAACATGGTTTAAGATATTTTTGCTTGATATATCTTATCTTTGCATTTCTGTGTACCACATTTTGCAGGTCTTGCATTATAAATGATGTGTTTAAATATATAAAATTAAAGCGATAATGGCAGAAATGTTTGCATTATGTAAGTCACTTGTTATCATGGCTAACAATTGTCTCAGTGCTTGTTAAATCAAGCTACTTGTGCCAAAATGAAAGTGTCCTATTGTTCCAGAATGTGTGAATTATTATTACTTGAGTTGTTTTGTCCTCCAGACATGTCAATGTAGTTTCTGCCATGACAAGAGGATATATGTATTGAACTTTTTATATCATAGGGCAAAAGCTTGGTCTCTTGGTCACATTCTCAGCTTACAAAGGAGCTTGATCACATCAGATTGTATCCAGTAATCAACTTCCTCCATTTTTGATGGCCCTGTCTGTATGTTACTTTCCTTCTCATTGTTGTTCCTCCCCATCCCTTGCTTTTTCTTGTCGGTATAACTTAAAATAAAAAGAAAGAAAGAAAGAAAGAAAGAAAATAAAAAATATATAAAAATTCAAATCACATCCCTTTCCTTAAAATGCATATAAAATAAATAAACACAAACATATTAGGTATTCCAGTGTCTGAAAATGAGCGAACTATAAAACTAAAAAAATAATTATCTTACATGGTAATCATTGTAACAGTTTAAGTACCCAAAATAGTTAGCCATTGATTTTTGATTTTCGTTTTTTACTCCCCATCTTCCAAATACTATAACTTTTTTATTTTTCTGTACACAGAGTCATATGAGGGCTTAATGATTGCAGGACAAATTGATTTTATGGCATTCACTTTGCAGCCAAAATGACATGTCACCTGTATTCTGTGGGCCGGTACGATTACGGCAATACCATATTTATATAGTTTTTTTTTTAACATTTTAACCCCATAAAAAAAATCCAAACTTTGCAAAAAAAATTTCTTGGAGTCGCTGTATTCTGACATCTGTAACTTTTTTTTATTACTGTGTATGGGGCATAAAGCATCTTTTTTGCGGGGGCAGATATTTTTCTTTCTATTCATACCATTTTGGGGGAATGTCTATTTTGATCGCTTATGAGCGAAACAGCGAAAAAACTGCGTTTTTTTTTTTTCTCGCTACAGTTTTTCACCATATGAGAAAAATATTTTTATAAATTTATAGACCAGGTGTTTTCAGACACAGAGATGCATAACGTGTATGTGTTTTATTTTTTTACTTCTAGACCTCCTAGGAGTATTGAACCCCAGGGAATTTGATTACTAAAACTATTGCATTGCAATGCATTGTAAAATTGCTATACTTTAAGCCTAGTGTAACCTGTAATAGAAGTCTATAGTAGACAAGCATAGGAGTCTTCAATAGGCTTCTGGCTGTCATGACAATGGATTTCTGTTCCATGGGCCTAATCTGATGAATAATCTGGGCCGTGGAAGGCCATGTTCTTCCCACTTAACCCCTTCTTGACATGCCAACTTTACAGAAAAGAGGTATGTGGTGTACAAAACATTAAAAGGCTGCAACTTTTTGTGCAAAATTGACTGTGCCTAAAAATACAACTTTTGAACTTTTTCCCTTTACTATTTTACTAAAAGCAAGAATATCAGGATCATCTTATATCAACTGTCCATGGAAATATGAGGAGTCTTCTTCACCAAAAACGTGTTAAAGATATTAGTTGAGTTCAACAAGTTTTGCTATTGTTGAATGCTAAAGTAAATGGAAACTTTCTTCATCATTGTAGCAGTGGTATCTTTAATTCTTTGTGTGAGTAACCAATTTTTTTAAAATACATTTTTCAACATCAGTAGTAATGACTGTGAGATCCCATTGACTTATAATGGGGGTCTGTCAGATTCCACCATGATGCTTGTCATTTTGAAAATTAACACTCCCCGATGCATTATTCATCCACTTAAATACAAAGGAATTTGTTACAAATGCTTTTGATGGAACCTGCAGTGCAAGTGTTGACACAGCCTAAGCCAGATCCATTGGCAATTGAATACTAATAAATCCTGATGGTTCATGAGCATTGTCTCTCTCCTTTGCTTCTTATTGGGTAAATTAAGAGAAACAACTTGTACTGTATATGTACAGAGAGAGATAGACAGAGAGAATGAGAGGGCAGATGGTGTAATATTACTGATTTGTAGAAACTCCATGTTTTACCATATAAAGCCTTTGAAAGTTTTTATTTGGGAAGACAATACTTTAAAAATAGAATATGGTATCTTGGATGCCACAAATCTGAATGAAAATCCCCTGTATGAAATCATAAGCACATGGAGGTACAGTTGAACCATAGCAGGCTACAAGCATTGTACTCAGCATCCATGCAATACAGATCCATAATGCGACCATGGGTATGAGACCCTAAGGAGTTACATAGAATTGAACAGTGTTACATGAATAGAAACTTTCTAAGTTTTAAATTGATGCCCCCCTTGAATACCATATTGTTTCTTTCTTCAATTTAAGAGGTTCACAATTGTGTGCCAATTAATTTCATAATACCTCTTTTACAGAGCTTTGTTTCCTTGATACATGGCTTTAGTCAATGAGTCTTAATCCCTGAACTACAGTACTCTTACAGATTGTAACCATGATTTCTCACTCCCCAACCATTATTTGTATTAAATACCTTAGCTGTGTTATTTTTTAAAATATACCATATTTTTTAGACTATAAGGCACACTTTTTTCCCCCAAATTTGGGAGGAAAATGGGGGGTGTGTCTTATAGTCCGAATGTGGGTGTTGCGGGAAGTGGAGGAGCGGAGTCGCAGCATTGCCCCACTCCTGCCACCACTGGCTTCCTGCAGCGGAGCTTCCTGTAATGGCAGGAGTGTAGCGATGCTGTGGGCCCTGGGCTTGAAGGAGAGGGTGTCCCGGCGGTGTGAAGCCATCCTGACATCCACCTTAATAGCAGCGGATGCCGGGTCTGTAAAGATGATGGTGGCCACTCTGCTGCTGTAATGTACAGCGGAGACCCGGAGCTAATGACCAAGATCAGTCAACTCTGATCATGGGCATTACTACTTCTAAGCCCCCCAAATGTATTAAAACTGCCCCAGGCCCGGTGGGTACCTTTCTTGTTGCAGGACGGCTCCTGCGTGGTGAGATCGCGGGAGCCGTCCTGTTCCTGTAACAAACGGGAGCCTAATGAGTCTGACCAGCCGCAATAGTAATGTGCAGAATCTCCCATAGACTGCAATACAGTTGTTTTGCAGTCTAGTGATTGCAGGTTCAAGCCCCCTGGGGGGGGGGGCAAATAAAAGTTAAATTTTTTTTTTTTAAATATAAAAAAAATTAAAAAGTTCTAAATCACCCCCTTTCCCTAGCATACATATAAAAGTAGAACTACTGTGAAACACATACACATTAGGTATCCCTGTGTCCGAAAAGGCCCGGTCCACAAACTTATAAAATAATTTTTCCCGTAGGGAAAACGTCATAGCGGGAAAAAAAGTCAAAAGTGCCGAACTGCCATTTTTTTTCACTGTTTCGCCTCTGATTTGAATAAAAAGTGATCAAAGCAATAGTCATTCCCCAAAATGGTATAACTAAAAAGTATACCTGGCCCCGCAAAAAAAGATGCCCTATGTGTCCCCGTACAGCTGCAGGGCCACCTGTCAATGTGGCCTTGCAGCTGTTGCAAAACTACAAGTCCTATATGTTATTTAGGCTGAAGCTCCACGTTGCGGAAAAGCAGCTTTTTTTTTGTTGCAGATTTTTCTGCGTTTTTTTGAGTCAAAGCCAGGAGAGGATTTAGCAGAAGGGAGAAGTATAAGAACTTCCTATATATCTCCCATTCCTTTTGTAGCCACTCTTGGCTTTGGCTCAAAAAACCGCAGCAAAATCTGCAACAAAAAAAGCTGCATTTCCACAACGTGGAGCCTCAGCCTAAATATTTTACCACATTTTGTGCTTCAAAATTTTTTTTCCCCTATTTTCCTCTTCTAAAACCTAGGTGCGTCTTATGGTCCGGTGTGTCTTATAGTCCGAAAAATATGGTACATTTTATCTTTATAACAGCAGTGTAATAAAAAGACAGTTCAGCAGGTCAATATTTTCTACAAAATCTGTACTAGCTCCTCCAGCTTAAAGAGTAAGTATTTTGAGCAACTTTTGTTTTTCTGGCAGCATTTGTGACAATACTAAATATTGTAATATACTTTACTAACAGATTTTGGCTCCTTTCCATGAAATCCTGTGCTCAAATCCACTTCTGCTCCTTTTGTATTCTTTATCTTGTCTCTCACTGGCTTCTCACTGGAGCATGGGTATAGGAACTCTGACAAAGCAGGGAAACTGAGTTGGGGGGTCATTTAAACTCAGCCATTCTAAAATGTTGAACACTGCATTAGGTGTCATATGAAAGATTGTTATCTGTATTATTTCCAGAGATATCATAAGTTAAAAACAAAGTCAGGATTGGGAGATGTTCCTGTTGCCAATCCTGACAGTGTGTTAACGGATGTTATCTCTGGAAATCATATAGAAAAACTGCAATCTTGGTGTCATATGAAAGATGAGAATCTTTCCAGCAGAACCTCCAGCTCAGAATTGTACATTAATTCTGGTTTCAAGTTACAATGGTCCAGAAAAAGAACATTGTATGGTGAAAATATTGTATCCCAAGGCCAGGATATTGTATCCTGGGACAACTTGTTTAGCTAATTTTACCTTTGAATTTGCACTGATAATGCCACAGTGAATTGCAGTACAAGGCAAGGGTATAAAACAAATGTAATCCACATGATGCAGACATTTTCTGTATAGAAAAATGAGCAAGCTGCTAAATTACAAATTGGCTGCATGTTCATTCTGTTGCAGTTTTTCACAGCCTCAATAGTGATTAATGACCAGCTTTCAACTACTAGATGAATTATTCCTTACTTAGGCTAAGGCCCCACATTTCGGAAACGCAGTTTTTTTGTTGCAGATTTTGCTGCGGGTTTTTGAGCCAAAGCCAGGAGTGGATTGAGCAGAAGGTAGAAGTATATGAACTTCCTGTATATTTACCTTTCCTTTTGTAGCCATTCTTGGTTTTGCCTCAAAAAACCTCAAGAAAAATTTGCAACAAAAAAGCTGCGCTTCCACAATGTGGTCCTTAGCCTTAAATGGGAAAACCATTCAGGTAAATTAAGTTCTGAAAGCGTATCTGTTACAACAAAAGTGTATGTACTTTTAAACTATCAGGATCATGTTTTAGAACTTTTTTGGATGATGCTGATGCTTTGCACAACCATTGTCAATGTCACTATGTGAGCCCAGTCTTTTAGAATTGCACTGGAAATGAATAAAAATATCCCTCCTTGGCAGACTTATCTAGAATGCACAGGTTATATGTATTTCAATATATTCATGAGTGTTACAAATGAGCTGTGGTATAGCACTACCCTGCACTTCACAAAATGAAGATGTTTGGTTGCCCTGTTTATTCATTGAACATATATAATTTTTTTTCAGCAAAGTTTGATAAATAAGACCCAGAGAAATACAGCAAGAAGTTTTCATTTTTATCATAATTTGCTATCCTTTTCCTGAATATTGGTCTTTAAACCTGCTCTGTGGAAAGCTATATATGCCATCCCAGTGCTCATCAAAAGCAGGCAATCACGGCTAAATCAGCATGCAAAATGCCACTCAACCTTGGGCCTTTATTAAAATTTACTGGGACTCAATTTGAGATAGTGATCATTCTTATTAAAAAGCAAAATGTAAGATAGTTTTTTTTATATAAATCTCTGGATGGAATGGAATTGTTAATCAGCATAGGCTGATGTGATTTCTCTGTTGCAAATCCTGCCGAGGGCTCAGAAGTGGCACATTACCATAATTCCCAGGCTAGCATTGGCAGCTTTGAAAAGAGCTGCAAGAACCCTTAACATGCTCAAGCGAAGCTGTAAGTCATAGCAGAGCAATGTTCCCTGGGCTACAGCAATGAGGTTTCTTGTGTTAGACCAACAAAATATCTATCATCTTCATAAATATGTGACAACAGAAGCTGAGAGTGCATATGCATACAACAAACAGCTGTGCATTTTTACATGCAAATGTAGAGACATGCCTTTTAATGATGTTGCATTTCTATATAACTGCATATAATGTGATAACAGTATTATAAAGTTAAAGTACAAAGTGATACATTTTATGAATGTGCATAATAATTTTCATTACGGCTCACGCTTGTTCAGTTTGTTTCATATGTTTTGGCATAATGCACAGACTAAAGCTCCACCTTTATAGCCACTTGAACTGCTGCTACACATTGAGTAATCCTTTAATTTATCTGTTTACTGAACCGCCTGTTTTGTCAGCAGCGGTTAATTGGTTAATAAATAGCAATGAAACCAAAGTCCCCAAGTCCACTACCCTGGCACCACCAATACCATACAAGGATTGTTTAATGCTGAATATATTAGAATGACTCCAAAGGTGCGGTGTCACTCCATCCATTCATATACACATAACGATTAGGTTAGGAATTTTGCACTATTTTAGTGATGTTTTGCCAGATAATTTTTGAATGCTAAAAATACAGTGGCTAGATATTAACAGTGATCAGTAAAAGACTGTTAAGTTAAGACATTGTAATAGGTAAGGGAAAACAGTTGCAGATTAGAAGCTGTTCAATATTGTTGGATATGGTGTATACTGAATATGGCTGATTTATACTAGTGGCTTATATTAGTGCAACACTTGATAGTACACCTTTATTAGTAAATATGTTACAAATCTTTAGTGTGTGTAGCTTTTTGATTCCTTTGACTTTTGATTTACATGGCAGGAGCCAGCAGGGAGTATAGATGCTGCAGACCTCTAGACCACCAATGGACAAGGGCTCTAGGCGATGGTTTAATCTAAGAGTAGTGGGTAGCCTATACCGTTAGTATAGGGCTGACATAAGTAGAACAAACCCAACTGTTTGTTTATACCAAATGTTAAAGACTACCCACAGGATTTGCAATAAATATCTGATTAATATAAGTTCAAACTCTGGGACATGCATCTTTCTCCAGACTGGGGGTTCCCAAACCTCAATCCCACTTACTGAGGTGGCCACTGTAAATGAAGAGGTGGACATACATTCACATCTCTTTTCATTCCCTTCTACTGGAGTTCTAAATGCAGCCAAGTGCAGTGGTTAGACTTACAACTCACATTTATGGTATAGCATGTGGGCAATGCCATAAATGTCTTAGAGGGAATACCCCTTTAAATTTTAATAGTCTGTCTTTGGACAGTGGGTTGTAACTATAGATGAGCAAACAAAAGTGTCATGATGTTGATACCCCCCAAGTGACCACTGAGGTCCAATTACAGGTCTCAGTGGTGACTCAGGGTCACTGACATCAGCAAAGAGCCTGGAAAACACTGGGGACGCCCAGGAAATAGGACCTACCGGAACCCGCTTCCGGTACACCTGAGATCACTTCAATTACCTCACACCCACCTCCAGTGAGTGTTTTTGGGCCCTTAGGATAATACGACTGACGAGCCTTCTAAATTTTATATATTTATTAACCCCTAAACAGGTCAGCAGTAGACACTTAACATATACAGAGGATACATGTAGCGATTAGCAAGCAAATACAAGAGGAAAGCAACATGACATGGTGCACAAAAAAAAATGGGAGATAACCGAAAGAAAAGAATATGTTACCAACACAAGTCTGTGATTGGGTCTCTGGCTCCAGATGATAATGTAGATGATGAGCTCAGGGCACGTATCTTATAAAGTCCAATAGCAGATGAATTTCAGCAGAACAAAAGGCAAAAGACAATTTCCAGAACAAATAGATAGTCCATTTCTCTGAGCTATGTGGTAGGCATCAGGGTTTGTTCTTAAGCAAAGCATGTGTTTTCTACATGCGGTTACACCTCTTCTAGGTTAACAAAATGGTCTCAGGCCTCACTGCATAGGCCGCATGGAGACCACATGGTGGAAGTCTCCAACTTGACCTCCCCCACACCTCCCCTCCAGGAGCTACACATCACAAAGGACAGAAGACAAAAGAGACTGTCTCAACCTGGACTGAGACCTTTTACCTCCCCTGGTCTCCTCCCTAAGTAAGGTCACCAGGGGGAGGAGCCCCGCCCCACTATACATCTCTTAGAATCATATTTCCTTTTATAATTCCTCGCCCGATGACTGTAGAGTCAGGCCGGCAGTATGATAGGGTTTGTGGTGAGATCCCCAACACGTAGACTCCCAGGTTGACACCCCAATTCCCTTTGGGTGAGGAGAACAGTGCCTGGACCTTTTCCGGGCTTTGAACTGTGACATGTGTGTATTCTGAATGTGCGCCTTGACCTGACACATCTGGGGAAGTTATTGGGGCGACTGTAAGATGTCCCCCAGGCCAGATATTGTCATAAAACCATTATCCTTTTGAAGCAGAGTTGGCTCCGGTCTGTCTACAGATGGTATGCAGATCGCTTCCCCAGCACATCCTTTCTGCAGGACCCCTCACCGGCTTAATGAGGGTAGCAGTCTTATGCCAATAAAGGCCTGTGTCAGTGACTCTCTGGGGATCAAAGGGTTGTTGACTACAGATTCCAGGAACCACATCCCCCAAGCCTATAAGCAAATTGCTGATTGCTTCAGGGACAGGACAATAGACCTTGGCTATAGAGTAGACTGACCGCATTCCAGCTGCCCCACTATTCTTGAGCCTAGGCACCAACCCCCACTGTGTAGTAATATAGACCGGTATTAATACCATACATCCATGTGAAGAGGTAAAATGTTTTGTTTTATGTTTATAATTGATTTCCTGTTTTGTAACCTTAGTTTTGGTACATGAGATGCCAGGTCTGGTAAAGCCTCTGTGTGAATGTTCTTACTGCTTCTTATTTCTTTCTTTCCTCATTAGGCTGGCCACCTAATGCTCTATTTTCTACTCTTTCTGGTCTTGCCATCTGGAAACAATGTACCAAAACTAAGGAAATACTCACAATTTGTGTTTCATAAAGAAGTGTTTTCATTTACTTACCTGCAGTAGTGGAGCTGTAGTAGGGTGTGTCTGCCCTGGCCTGATAAGAGGCAAGTCTGCATCAACTCCAGTGTTTTATAGAGAAAACTGCATAGGATTATGGGAAATGTCTATGCTATAAAAGGATTCCATTACCCAGCAAGCTCAGTAGTTGTTGGTGGAGTTGACACAAGGATTGCTTAGTACACATTTTGGATATGTTCTGATGAAATAATTAGAATAAACTCCTTTGGATTTCTTTTCAATCAAGGTCTGATTGTCTTTTGGAAAATCCCATGCTTCACATATAGTGTCAGAAGTGGGATGATTTTTGGAGTATCGCTCCAAGTACTCCAGTATAAAGAAACCAGGGAGTTATGGACAAGACACGTTCCTGGCGCATTACAAAAAAACCAACTGTATCTGCAAAGCAAACTGCTGCAAGCAAGCTGGTGAAAATGGAAAGTCAAAGTGCCAGACCCAGTGCACAGATAGAGGAGGAGGAGGCAGAAGTGCAAGGAGCCACAGCTGCTCCAATAACGACAAGTGTTGCTGAACCTTCTGAAATGACTTTACCTGAGAGCATTGCTGACCTTATGAAATGGTTAACTGTGCAGCAGATTGAAGCAGAAAAAAGGCAAATAGAGGAAGCCAGGAGAAATCGCGAGGAATTGCAACGTCAGGATGAACGTTGGAGGGAACTATTCCAAACCCTGAGACCGCCTGTTGCTATGTCTCCTTGGAAAGACCCTCGCATGACAAAACTTTCTCCACAGGATGATATTGAGGCATATTTAACCACATTTGAAAGAATTGCACACACTTGTCAGTGGCCTGAGGAACAGTGGGTGGTAAGACTGGCACCATATCTTACTGGACAAGCCCAACTGGCATATAGCCACATGAACATAAACAATGCAAATAACTATGACTTGGTTAAAGAGACTATTCTAAGGCGATATGACATCAGTGAGGAAACCTACAGGCAGAGGTTCAGAGAATTGAAGTACTGCTACACTGATGGTCCAAGAGAAGTCTTTACTCGCCTGCAAGACTTATATGTGAAATGGATGAAACCAGACACAAAGACAACTAAACAGATCAGTGAAATGATCATCCTTGAACAGTTTCTACAAATTCTTCCAGCTGATGTTCATGCCTGGGTTAAAAAACATCAGCCCAAAAATGCTGACAAAGCAATTTCTTTGGCGGAAAACTTTCTCCTAGCAAAAAGAGACCTAAGCAGGTCTGCAACAGGCCCATCCAAACCATTCAGAATTATCTCTGGAGGGAGAGGTCAAGAAGCCAGAATTCCATTAAAAACCATCACAAGTGAAAAAAAGTGCTATATTTGTCAAGAGAAGGGACACATAGCTAAATTTTGCCCAAGGAAAAGCACTAAAGGCCCAACGTCTGGATCGTTTTGTGCTTGCAGTGACTTTGTGCTGCCAATCCAAATTAATGGACAGACTGTGGATGCTTTGCTGGATTCTGGCAGTAAACTAAGTTTGGTAAAGGGGGACCTAATAACTGAGAAGATGGACTTTCCCAAAGTGCCAATTACTTGTGTTCATGGAGATACAAAAAATTACTCCACATCAAATATTGAACTTCAGTTGGATGAGAAATGTTTTACCATGCCAGCAGTTGTTGTTCCGGAACTACAAGTACCAGTGATCCTTGGAAGAACTACTCCTGGATTCAAAGATTTGCTAATGGGGGAAAGCCAGTTGTCTGCTGTGACTACCCGAGCTAAAGCAAAGGCACACAAGAGAGATGAGACTTTGAAGGACATTTTCCCATTTCATGAGGACAACATGGAGCCACCATCAAAGCCTCCGAGAGATCCAGGACAGCAGGATGCCTTCAGGAAAAGACTTTCCCAGGATGGCAAGTATAAAAATGCTGAACTGTGGGACACTGATATTGCATTTGAACAAAAACAGGACATTGACTTATATCCATTGTATGAACAGGGTTTAACTAACTGTAAAGTGGTGGAAGAAAGTGGTAGGCAGCCTGTTACACCCTTTTTCCTAGTTGAAAACAATATTTTATATAGAGTGTGTAGTCATCCAAAAACAAGAGAACAAGTGCAACAGTTAGTTGTGCCAAAAAGGTTTAGATCCGAAATTTTGAAATTAGCGCATGATGTTCCTATTGCTGGACATTTGGGTTATAAAAAAACTTTGGCCAGAGTACTTTATCGGTTCTATTGGCCTAGAGTTTATGATGAAATAACTACTTATTGTCGTAGTTGCCCAGTATGTCAGTACACAGCTTCTGTTCCTCCCAAAGCAGAACTTATACCCTTGCCAGTAATTGATGAACCATTTAATACTGTGGGTATGGATATTATTGGTCCACTAGAAAAAAGTTCCAAAGGTAACCGTTTTATTCTTACAATTGTAGACTACTGTACCAAGTATCCTGAAGCCATACCTATGCGCACAGTTACTGCTAAAAGAGTTGCTGAGGAAATTTTGAATGTGTTTAGCAGGGTTGGATTACCTAAGCATATCCTTACTGATCAGGGGAGTAACTTTACATCTTCCTTTCTGTTAGAAGTTTATAAACTTCTTGGTATACAGCCCCTCAGAACTACCCCTTATCATCCACAAACTGATGGGTTGACTGAACGATATAACCAAACTTTTAAAAATATGCTTAGAAAATTTGCACATAATGATCCAAAACTGTGGGACAAATGGTTGCCCTTTCTGTTATTTGCTTATCGTGAGGTTCCACAAGAGTCTACAGGGTTTAGCCCTTTTGAATTGTTATATGGGAGACGACCCAGGGGACTCTTGGATGTTATTAAAGAGGTATGGGAAGGTAGAGCTGGTCATCAGAAAAATGTGGTGGAACATGTGTTGGAAATGAGAGAGAGATTAATGAAATTGATTAAGGTAGCCCATGATAATGTCCATAAAGCAAAAGTTTACCAAAAGAAATGGTATGATCAGCATGCCAAAAATAAGTCAATTAAAGTTGGAGATAAGGTTCTTCTCTTGCTTCCTAGCAGTGAGAATAAGTTGTTGGCCAGATGGCAAGGGCCATATAAAGTGGTTAGACAAACAGGTCCTGTTGACTTTGAAATTGAAACCCCAGATAAAAAACAAAAAAATAAAATTTACCATGTAAATTTATTAAAACGTTGGCTTGAACCAGAGGTTGATCCCACAAATAGCATTACCGGTACTATTGTCGCCGAGGCTTCACAGAATATGTCTGAAGAGATTTATGATTTGTTGAAAAATTGTGCACACTGGTCAGAGGTAACTTTGAATCCAAAGTTATCTAAAGGACAACATTGTGACATGAGGAAACTTATTGGGTCTAGTTCACATGCTTTTGGAAGTAAGCCTGGTCTTGTGTCTTTAATTTCTCATGCAATAAATACTGGAGAGCATGCGCCTATCAGGCAGAAACCTTATCGAATACCTGAAAAATTAAAGGGTGAGGCTGAAAATGAGGTGCAGGAAATGCTTAAATTGGGAGTTATTGAACCCTCCAAAAGTCCTTGGTCATCACCTGTAGTGATGGTTGGGAAAAAAGATGGGACAATACGATTTTGCATAGATTTTCGTAAAATTAATGCCATATCTAATTTTGACAATTACCCAATGCCGCGTATAGATGAGCTCATAGATAGATTGGGGTGTGCAGAATATATTTCTACCCTAGATTTATGTAAGGGTTATTGGCAAATTCCACTTGATGAGAAATCAAAAGAAAAAACTGCCTTTGTGATGCCTAGTGGTCTGTATCAGTTCAGAAACATGCCATTTGGTCTTCATGGTGCTCCAGCCACATTTCAAAGAGCCATGGACTTACTCTTGAAGGATCATATGGAGTACAGTGCTGCTTATCTAGATGACGTTGTAATTTTTAGTAAATCATGGGAAGACCACTTGTATCACTTGGAAAAGGTCATAACTGAAATTGAGAAAGCTGGTTTCACAATTAATCCACGTAAATGTGCTTTGGGATTCCAAGAAACAAAGTACCTTGGGTTTATTGTGGGTAGTGGTAAAGTAAGGCCAGAAATATCAAAAGTACAAGCCATTCAATCTGCTACTATTCCAGCCACAAAAAAAGAAGTCAGATCATTTTTAGGTCTTGTTGGTTATTATAGACGTTTTATTCCAGAATTTGCTACCATAGTTGCTCCCTTAACCGACCTAACTAAAAAGAACAGAAGAGAGGAAGTGGTATGGACAACAGAATGTACGCTAGCTTTTGAACAGATAAAAGAAATTTTGTGTAAGGAACCAGTCCTGCAAAGCCCGAACTTTGACAAACCCTTTATTGTGCAGACTGATGCATCAGAGGTGGGACTTGGGGCAGTCCTAAGTCAAGAGGATAATGGTGAGGAACATCCTATTCTTTATTTGAGTAGGAAACTTTTCCCCCGTGAACAAAAGTATTCTACTATTGAGAAAGAAGGGCTGGCAATTAAGTGGGCTTTGGAGGCATTACGCTATTACTTACTAGGAAGAGAGTTTACTTTGGTAACCGATCATCATCCCCTCACTTGGATTCATACCATGAAAGACAAAAATGCCAGAATTACTAGGTGGTATTTAGCATTACAGCCATTTAAGTTTGAGATACAACATCGGTCAGGGGCGAAGCACCAAAATGCCGATCATTTGTCTAGGTATGGTGCTGAAGTAAAAGTTGTCTGAAGAAGGACAAGCTTCCTCTTAAGGGGGGAGGAATGTGAAGAGGTAAAATGTTTTGTTTTATGTTTATAATTGATTTCCTGTTTTGTAACCTTAGTTTTGGTACATGAGATGCCAGGTCTGATAAAGCCTCTGTGTGAATGTTCTTACTGCTTCTTATTTCTTTCTTTCTTTCCTCATTAGGCTGGCCACCTAATGCTCTATTTTCTACTCTTTCTGGTCTTGCCATCTGGAAACAATGTACCAAAACTAAGGAAATACTCACAATTTGTGTTTCATAAAGAAGTGTTTTCATTTACTTACCTGCAGTAGTGGAGCTGTAGTAGGGTGTGTCTGCCCTGGCCTGATAAGAGGCAAGTCTGCATCAACTCCAGTGTTTTATAGAGAAAACTGCATAGGATTATGGGAAATGTCTATGCTATAAAAGGATTCCATTACCCAGCAAGCTCAGTAGTTGTTGGTGGAGTTGACACAAGGATTGCTTAGTACACATTTTGGATATGTTCTGATGAAATAATTAGAATAAACTCCTTTGGATTTCTTTTCAATCAAGGTCTGATTGTCTTTTGGAAAATCCCATGCTTCACAATCCATATCTGAGCCTCGCATCATCACACTGCAGTTGTCACAATATTCATACCTTTCTCAGAGGGATAATAGAGGAACAGCACAGCACATTAAAAAGGTGCTGCAGAATTGTATTAGAGCAGACATGTCAGAGGAGCTGAGGATCTGCTTCAATTGTTATATATTCTGGCTGTGACTGTGTCTGTATTCTCTTGTATGGTCAGCCATACAATACTCTGCAGAGTGCCTGTTTATCTGACTATTATATGGCCACTGTATAATTTTAATAAACAGAGAGCAAAGAGCTTGATGGTTACAATAAAAAGCTTGTGTGTGCTATCTGTGTTTTTCCTGGATAGCACACTGACCCATTCATTTCTATGGGTTAATGCACACAACCGTGATTTCCACGAATCAGTGTGCCAGCTTTGAGTCCGCACCGCAAAATATAGAGTAGGTCCTATTCTGTTCAGCGTTTGGGTCACGGACTCGCACATAGAAGCCTATGGGAGACTAAAAACCATGGACGGCAGTGTGCCATCTGTATTTGTGGACAGGCTAGGAACATCATTAGATGTCTCCTGTGGGTTTTTTTTTGCTGATCCAAAAAAATTGGATCACACACTGATGACACATTGATGACACACTGTCGGTTTTTGCGGACATACTGCACTGATGCTGAAGAAACACTGATGACAAACGGTCCGCAAAAAAGGAACACTGATTACTAGTTTGTGGACTGCAAGATACACATGGTCGTCTGCAACTAGGCTTAGAGCAACTCATAGTAACAGGTTGTAGCATAGCTATAGTAGATTAGCATACTCCCAGTCTCCCAATAGTATGTTCAGGGTTTCCTACAGTCCACAGTGCAGATTCTCTCTAAAGAAGTGGTGCCAATAAGCCGCATATATACCCTGCTTCACTTTTGCACAAGCATATGTAGAGTCATGCACCAGCATCCACACCCATGATCAAAGACTACAGTAACTCATGTGCCACCTACAAAACAGTATATACTGTGTGAGCAAACAGTTAAGAGGACAGCACCTGCAAAGAAAAAATTGGCAGAGCAGAAAATGTCAACTAAATAACAAATGCCCAATTAATCTCAGCGGGACAATAAAAGACCAGTACACCATACTAAAGTTCAGCTCAGATGTAGATTTTGGTAGGTGGTGCAGCAGTACACTGCTGCATGAGGTTAAGGATCAACAAACCCCTTGGAGGCACATTTAGGATAAATCACATAATATTAAGCACAGGAGTATAAACCTGAAGCCTAAATAGTTGTAGAGATTTTGCTAAATATAGGTTGCTATTTGCTGTCACTTAGGGCAGTTACAGGCTGACATAAAAGGCATTACCAATTACATCATCATGCAAGCTGCTGTAAATGGCTGTCTGTACTCTGCTGACTGGTCTAAATAGCATTCAGTATTTTTTAATAGTTGTCAGTTAGTTTCTGACTATGGTCTATGGACCACCAGTAAAATTAATTTGGGGGCCCACTGAACAGCTCCATGCAAATAGCACCTGACACCAATTTGCAAATAGCTAAAATGCACTGATCTACTTTTTTTTTTAATTTGTAGCAACTTTTAAGAGGATATTCCCTATATAATTTGTAAGTGTCTACCAGTGTGCCTGCTATCAGTTTGTCTTCTCCGCCCCCCCCCCGTCTCCTCTATGTAAGGCATGGGTAGGAAAGGGCTAAAAAGGTGGAACTTGAAGGAGCTAGTGTCAGCTGATGAGGAGCTATTGTCAGTGTCGAGTTTACTGTATATTTTTACCAGATCCTGACTACAAACTTGCTGCCTAGCCTTTGTTTCCTTTGAGGCCCTGTCAGTACCTTGCTCACTGGCTTTGCCATGAATCAGGGCCCTCTTAGCTCTGTGAATACATAGTCACACATCAGCAGGCTGCAGATAGCAACATGAGTGGTGATTGGGGCCCCTGTAGTCAGGTTGAGAAAGCAGAGCCTAGGAAGGGAGGACACTGATCAGCCTGCCTCTGCGACTAGATGTCAACTCAGCCACCTGTCTATATAATGATATCCTGGGTAGTTTCTTAAATTATCTTCCCAGTTGATTATATGGATTCCTAGACTGGTTAAGATAATATTTGCTGCCTATCCATATGTAGTACAGTGAGTGCCATCCACTTCTTGTTTTGGGGATGGGGAGCTGGAGGCATACCTTAGTGAGAATCTCCCAGGGAATTCAACTTTGTGTATGTATATATTATGCCTCCATTTACTGCTGAATATTATACACATTAGCGTAACCATTATATTCATATATCTATATGGGAAATTTATCTTCTACACAAATAATAAACTAAAAACTTAAACATTTGCAAGTATCTTGACAGGGGAGTTGAACATTGGCTCTGAATTTTGTGCCTGTTTGCTCTATTCTATGGGCATTGCCCATGTGCACACATACAAATGCACAGAGAGTTTCTCTATTTTGTATCCACATAAAGATTCATATTTGCTACTGAAGCAGTGGACCATAGTTTATGTCCAGTTAAATCAAATCAGAACAGTAAGCATATCTGTGGGGTTTTTGAGTTACTAGAAATTCTGAATCAAATTGCACACTGCTGGACTGAAAGACTGCATTAGCAGCAGCTGCTTTGCTGGAAATGATGGTAGTATTTGTCAGCCTAGAAGAGTCTTGAGGCTGCTTCTGAGAGATAGAAGGAGGCAACTGATAAGAAGAGCATCAGAAGGGCAGTTAATTGCCTCCAGTCTCTCGGTGCCGGGAATATTTAAAATCTATGGGATTAAAGGCAGATTAAAAACTGTGGAAGCAGGGGCCCAATAGCGCTGAAAGATCCTAATCAGCAAGGGTAATGGCAGAGAAAAAATGAACGTTGCAAATAAAATGACAGATAGGAAATTCAGATCTGCTTCTAATGCTCAGAGTTCCATCTTGTAAGCACAATTCATCTACGTGTAAATCATTTTTTGGCTTCAAGCTTATCAGGCAATCGTTGAATTAAAAATGCTCTTTCCTTGGAGGATTAAAGAGGTTGATTGAAGTCACTGTGAAAACTGGTTAATAAGTCTGGAAATGTCAGGAGGGTGCTTTATAGAAACTCAGTGTACTTTTAATATCAGTTCTATAAAACAGGAAGTTTAAAAGCTGCTCTATATTGGGAAATGTATTTCAATATACTTTTTTCTCTATGCTGCTTGTACTATATGCTCCATTTTAAACTTGCTACGCCTTTGGAATGCAGTGAGGATGCAAAATGGCTTTTCAGTGTGCTTGAATGGCTCCAAGATTAACATTGTATCACACAGTGCATTGTTAGAAATAAACTTATTATCTTTTGATGGTTCAAAACACAAGGGATGAATAATAATATTTAATTTTTTGAAGCACTCCTTTAATTGAAAAAACATTTTTGCAATTATAATGTAGAGTAGGAATGCTGTTCGAGTGAAATCCCAGCAATATATTTCAGCACAGCAAATCCCAGTGGACAAATGAATAAATTATCTTGTTATTAGCTCCCACTCCTTCCCAGGACTCTCACATATGCATTTCTGCAGTTAGTATCAGGAGGAGTGGGGAGTTAACACACGCTGTCCCTAGGGTATCATTTACAAGGACATGAATTAAGAGTCCTGGAAATGCTAAAATTGTCTTTTTAGTATCACTAAGCATTATTGGCTTATCACCATTCATTGCTTGTACAAAACGTCTTTAAAATAAACAGGAAAGGGGAACAATAAGCCCACAAAGTAAATACAGTTTTCTTATGTGAAAGCAATTTATCTTAGAATGTAAGTGAAAAATAGCTATAGCGTATATATATTGTGGAGTAGCATGTTTGTGCCACTGGAGATACAGAAAAATGTGTATTTCACCCAGGGAAAACTGGGTGGAAGGGAAAAGTCTCTGGAAAATTGGGTTTCATTTGGTTTTCAGACAAGTGGGTTGTTAATGAGGTTAATTAGCAGCCAGGTGGGAGGGGCTCAAGTAAGGTGTCAAACCTTCCCATTATGCTCCCTGTCTGGGAAAGACAGGCTGTGTGCCAGGGCCTGTGGGGGGGCAGAACCACCGTGTTTGTGTGAGTTTTATTCCCAGGGTCTCATAGTGAGGGACACTGAATGTGTTAGTTAGTATCCAGACAGCTAAGGATTTATTTTGTACTGTGATGTACACAGTGGCGTAACTAGGAATGGCTGGGCCCCAAGGCGAACATTTGACATGGGCCCCCCCCCCCCCCGAACCGCTGCCCCCAATCGCCCCCCCCCCAAATCCCCCCCCCCCCCAAAAACGCATTCCTGCGCACACTATTATGTGCCACAGTGGCTCCTGCACACAGTATCATGCCCCATAGTGGCTCCTGCACACAGTATCATGTCCCATAGTGGCCCCTGCACACAGTATCATGTCCCATAGTGGCCCCTGCACACAGTATCATGTCCCATAGTGGCCCCTGCACACAGTATCATGTCCCATAGTGGCCCCTGCACACAGTATCATGTCCCATAGTGGCCGCTGCACACAGTATCATGTCCCATAGTGGCCGCTGCACACAGTATCATGTCCCATAGTGGCCCCTGCACACAGTATCATGCCCCATAGTGGCCCCTGCACACAGTATCATGCCCCATAGTGGCCCCTGCACACAGTATCATGCCCCATAGTGGCCCCTGCACACAGTATCATGCCCCATAGTGGCCCCTGCACACAGTATCATGCC
Source organism: Leptodactylus fallax (assembly GCA_947044405.1). Lineage (NCBI taxonomy): Eukaryota > Metazoa > Chordata > Amphibia > Anura > Leptodactylidae > Leptodactylus > Leptodactylus fallax. The sequence goes on along the minus strand of CAMRHE010000403.1, from coordinate 1,570,499 downwards.
CCATAGTGGCCCCTGCACACAGTATCATGTCCCATAGTGGCCCCTGCACACAGTATCATGTCCCATAGTGGCCGCTGCACACAGTATCATGCCCCATAGTGGCCCCTGCACACAGTATCATGCCCCATAGTGGCCCCATGCACACAGTATCATTCCCCATAGTGGCCCCTGCACACAGTATTATGCCCCATAGTGGCCCCTGCACACAGTATTATATCCCATAGTGGCCCCTGCACACACTATTATTCCCCATAGTGGCCCCTGCACACACTATTATTCCCCATAGTGGCCCCTGCACACACTATTATATGTCCCATTGTGGACCACCCATGAACTATTATTATACTCTGGGGGGAGGATACAAACATAAAAAAACAACGTTGCTTACCTGTTCCTCGCTCCGGTCCACTCCACACTACTTCGGCCTACTTCAATGTTGGACCAGGCCGGCGTCAGGTGATCCGGGCCGTCTGCGACGTCACCAAACAGGCCCGAAGCCTGGAGAAGCGTAGGAGAGGTAAGTACATTGTTTATGTTCCCTCACCAACTCTGGGCCTCCGATTATTATACTCCGGGGTCTCTTTTCAAAGACCCCGGAGTATAATGATAGCAGAGATTGTGGGGTTCATGCCACGGCCTCACATACCGATCCCCGATCCCCGCTCCTGCTCACAGCCACCTCCGCAGAATCGGAAGCGCAGGCGGCCGTGAGCGGGACCCCGGGGAACGGTAAGTATATAGGGTCCGTTACCTGCTGGGGTAACGGCCTATTAAAAAAAAAAAAAAAACCAATCGTGGGCCCGCGGGGCCCCGTAATGTCCTGGGCCCTGTGGCAGCAGCTACCGCTGCTACCCCGGTAGTTACGCCCCTGGATGTACATGCTGTTTTGCTATGAAAAAGGAAAAATAAAGCTGGCTGCACCGAATTTACTGTGTTGTAGTGTCGTAGAATTTATTAGAGGTTTCTGATGTGCCAACCATCTTAATGAAGAGATGGCAATCCCATGAGCTAAAATAACCCCTGAGTTGTAACATATATACATATACTAGCAGAAGGACCCGGCTTCGCACGGGAATATTTCATTTTTTGTTTGTGTAGTGGCCCCATAAGAATTGGCCAGTTATGTACTTGACATCCAGTATGGCAGTCCAGTATAGGTACAGTCTATTTATGGCTGTGTTGTTATGGAAACCTGGTAAATGAAATGTGAACTTATATTGGCTGATACACATCATATGACTGAATATTTAAGGACCTGCGAACTGTTATTGACTCATACAGGTCATAAATAGCTTGGTTGCTATGGACACCTGGCGTAAAGCTGTGTGTATGTCAAGACTGAAAGAACCTGCGATTTTCCATTGGTCCATAAGCGTCATGTGTATCTTAGTTTGGATATCAGTGAAAAACCTGCGATCGATTGTTATGGAAAACCTGGAGTAAAGCTGTGTGTATGTGACCTTGTGTAACAGTGTCATCCACAGTTCTCTGCTCCTTTTAAAGCTGACCTACAGCAGTGAAGGAAAAATGGCTGGGTTATTATGGATTCATGGATGTAGCTGTGTGCATGTGGCTGACAATGCCTTGTCAGATTGGAGACGGGCTTGGGTCTGCTGGGGAGTTTCAGCAGCTTGCTGTTGTCTGTGACATGCCTTGTCAGATTGCAGACGAGCTTGGGTCTGCTGAAAGTATTCATTAGCTCGCGCAGCAGCCATACGTTTTGCTCCAGGGGGCATGAGTAGTTTAAAAATGTTTCAATTCATAAGAATGCCGACATCCAATATGGCAGTCCAGTCAGTGGTGTAAATACCGGGGTAGCAGTGATAGCAGCTGCCACAGGGCCTGGGACATTAGGAGTCCCGGCAGGCCCCTGATGTTTTTTTTTTTTTTAATAGGCCGTTACCTGCTGGTGTAACACCAGCAGGTAATGGGCCCTATTTATTTACTGATCCCTGCTCCTCCTCATGGCCGCCCGTGCTTCACCTTCTGCGGAGGCGGCTGTGAGCAGGAGCAGGGGTCGGTAAGTAAGGCCTGTGGGCCGTGAACCCCACAAACACTGCTATCATTATACTCTGGGGTCTTTTCAGACCGCAGAGTATAATGATCAGAGGCCCAGAGGAGTTGAGGGAACATAAAAAACACTGTTACATACCTCTCCTGCGCTCCAGCAGGCTTCAGGCCTCCTTGGTGACGTCCCAGACGTCGGTGGGCCAGTCCGACGTCATTATGTGTCGCGACGCATGCCTGGCTCACGTGACATCTGGTCCAACATTGAAGAGGTAGCGGGAAGTGCGCATAATACTATATGAAGGGGCCACTATGGGGCATAATAGTGTGTGCAGGGGCCACTATGGGGCATAATAGTGTGTGTAGGGGCTACTATGGGGCATAATGTGTGTGCAGGAATGCAGTTTGTGGGGGGGGGGGGCCGGGGGGGTCCCATGTCAAATGTTTGCCTGGGGCCTAGCCATTCCTAGTTACGCCACTGAGTCTAGTATAGGTACAATCTATTTATGGCTGTGTTGTTATGAAAACCTGGTAAATTAAATGTAAACTTATATTGGCTGATACACGTGATATGACTGAATATTTAAGGACCTGCGAACTGCTATTGACTAAAACAGGTCATAAATAGTTTGGTTGCTATGGAAACCTGTGTGCCTGAGGAGAGTAAGCGCCTGCGAGCTTCTATTGGCTGATAAGGGACATGTGACGTGTGTATGGCAGTTGGAATATGAGTGAAAGACTTGCAGGCTTGTATTAGCTAATGCAGGTCATTTTTGGGGAATACAGTATCTCAGAAATGGTATGTCCAAGAGAGCTGAGACCCAGTCTAAAATCTTCAGTCATTTGGTCACGCATAAAGAACAGACAGTCAGAAACTCATATATATATATATATATATATATATATATATAACAGTGCCTTGCGAAAGTATTCGGCCCCCTTGAACTTTTCAACCTTTTGCCACATTTCAGGCTTCAAACATAAGGATATAAAATTTTAATTTTTTGGTGAAGAATCAACAACAAGTTGGACACAATTGTGAAGTGGAATGAAATTTATTGGTTACTTTAAACTTTTGTAAAAAATAAAAAACTGAAAAGTGGGGCGTGCAATATTATTCGGCCCCTTTACTTTCAGTGCAGCAAACTCACTCCAGAAGTTCAGTGAGGATCTCTGAATGATCCAATGTTGTCCTAAATGACTGATGATGATAAATATAATCCACCTGTGTGTAATCAAGTCTCCGTATAAATGCACCTGCTCTGTGATAGTCTCAGGGTTCTGTTTAAAGCACAGAGAGCATCATGAAGACCAAGGCACACACCAGGCAGGTCTGTGATACTGTTGTGGAGAAGTTTAAAGCCAGATTTGGATACAAAAAGATTTCCCAAACTTTAAACATCCCAAGGAGCACTGTGCAAGCGATCATATTGAAATGGAAGGAGTATCAGACCACTGCAAATCTACCAAGACCCGGCCGTCCCTCTAAACCTTCATCTCAAACAAGGAGAAGACTGATCAGAGATGCAGCCAAGAGGCCCATGATCACTCTGGATGAACTGCAGAGATCTACAGCTGAGGTGGGAGAGTCTGTCCATAGGACAACAATCAGTCGTACACTGCACAAATCTAGCCTTTATGGAAGAGTGGCAAGAAGAAAGCCATTTCTCAAAGATAGCCATAAAAAGTCTTGTTTAAAGTTTGCCACAAGCCACCTGGGAGACACACCAAACATGTGGAAGAAGGTGCTCTGGTCAGATGAAACCAAAATTGAACTTTTTGGCCACAATGCAAAATAATATGTTTGGCGTAAAAGCAACACAGCTCATCACCCTGAACACACCATCCCCACTGTCAAACATGGTGGTGGCAGCATCATGGTTTGGGCCTGCTTTTCTTCAGCAGGGACAGGGAAGATGGTTAAAATTGATGGGAAGATGGATGGAGCCAAATACAGGACCATTCTGGAAGAAAACCTGTTGGAGTCTGCAAAAGACCTGAGACTGGGACGGAGATTTATCTTCCAACAAGACAATGATCCCAAACATAAAGCAAAATCTACAATGGAATGGTTCACAAATAAACGTATCCAGGTGTTAGAATGGCCAAGTCAAAGTCCAGACCTGAATCCAATCGAGAATCTGTGGAAAGAGCTGAAAACTGCTGTTCACAAACGCTCTCTATCCAACCTCACTGAGCTCGAGCTGTTTTCCAAGGAAGAATGGACAAGAATTTCAGTCTCTCGATGTGCAAAACTGATAGAGACATACCCCAAGCGACTTGCAGCTGTAATCGCAGCAAAAGGTGGCGCTACAAAGTATTAACTTAAGGGGGCCGAATAATTTGGCACGCCCCACTTTTCAGTTTTTTATTTTTTACAAAAGTTTAAAATATCCAATTAATTTCGTTCCACTTCACGATTGTGTCCCACTTGTTGTTGATTCTTCACCAAAAAATTAAAATTTTATATCCTTATGTTTGAAGCCTGAAATGTGGCAAAAGGTTGAAAAGTTCAAGGGGGCCGAATATTTTCGCAAGGCACTGTGTATTTTGTATATATATATATATATATATATATATATATATACACACACACACACACACACACACACACACACACACACACACACACACACACACATCGCAGCACAAAAACAGTAAAAGTATTTTAGGTGTTAAACACAAGTGTCTCTTTTTTTTGATACTATCTTCTATATCCCATAATACAATATGATAACTTCATAAGTATATCTGTGTAAACTTCACAATGTTTTACTGGTCATCACATAGAACATGTCGGTATTGCTTTACACTTATGAAAGATGTAGATCTAAACTGACCTATTACCCTTCTATTTTTTTTTCTGGGGCTACATTTTTTAATGCCATAACTATGTGTGAAGTTGAAGAATCAAGATTCTCACTAAAGTTCAGGTTCAGTTCATATAAGATGTTATCTGCCATAGCTGTAAAGATTTAGTTGTAACAGGTCTTTTAATTGTTGCAGGAAGAGACTGCAGATATTTAGCACAAGTTATGGGGATTTCGTAAAAATCTGAGAATAAAATCATAGATTTGGTTGTATATTGTTCACTAGAAAGGTTCACTGATATTGAGTTGATACTGATTTCGGGGAAGCTTTTTGTTTTGGGTATTTTACTCACTACATGAGTGCAAGGAAAAAGGAACATACATAGGACAAAGAAGGTGAGAATGTAGTGGTGAGTAGGTGTAGTACTGCCATTTGTTTAATCTTCCCACTTGAATTCTTACATGAAATTCGTTGGAATTACTTTAAAGACCCATGTGTTTACCTTGCAAATATTCAAAGCCATTATCTGAAACAGAACATTTCCAGCAAGCATTCTTATTAAATAGAAATTCAATGATAAATCCCACCTCTTCCACATGTATCTGAAAAGAAATGCTTTATTACTTTTTGTATAGGAATATGCACTGAAGTAAATTTAGAAGTAACAGCCCCTGTGACAGCATGATGACCACCATCTCTGTGCTTAGTTTTTAGTGTAAAAAGGTGGTCACTTTATTAGAAAGAGTCACAAAATCATATAGTACTGTATATTCTACTGATTTTCAGTAAATGAGGTAGGCACAGACAGTATTTTTTGTCTATGTTGCAGCCAGGAGTTTACTATAGAGGGACATAGGACAGTACATTATATCAAAATAAGACTGTCAGTGTCTGTAAAGCGCTGCGGAATATGATGGGGCTATACAAGTAAGCATAATAAATAAATAAATTAAATAAATAATAGATTGAAATATTGGGGGAGACTGGCGTTTTTCTTTAGAGCATACTACTAAATCTTTGGCACTGGTCAAAAAAGGGTTTAGGTTTGGCAAAAAGCCCTTTCAGTTGAAAATTTTGTAATGGTCAGAAATTACAAATGTAAAGCTAAATTTGTTTAGCTGGTTCTGTCACATTTAGTGCTTGTAACCTTGTCTAGTGCCTGTAGCCATATCTAGTTCCTGTTTCTGCAAAACACTGCAGAGTTAATACTAAATGGACCTTCCAGGACCTTATACTGTGACTCAGGTCTGGAAGTTGCACCAACTGCTACTGATAGCACTGGAGAAGGTAATGGGGGTATGGTCAGTATGTGAGAGAGGGGAAAACTATGGTCAATATGCGAGAGAGGGCACAATAGGAAATACATTATGTGAAAGGCAGTGGAATAGCAGGAAGGCATTTTCACTAAAGAAGTAGGAGAGAAAAATAGAGGGGCAGGACTTTGATAAATCTGAGGTCACTTGGCAGTTCTCAATAGTAGCTGCAGGCAACAGAGAGAGACCTCCTGTTTGCACAGTAACCCATGATAGAAAAAAGCAGACACACTGTGATAAAATGATTTAAAGGGGTTTTCCCATAAACATAAATATATTTACATTTCTAGACAAAGTAATTAAATCATTTGCAGACTCTTAAAGATTTTCTCAATTTTAATATTAAAAGTCTGTTGTCTTGATAGGCTGCCAATGGATATGTCAATGAATACAGCAGTTTTCTATGGTGTGGCACTTGTCAGAAACCAAGTTATGATTTCTTTATTGAGGCCAGGTGTCTTCTCATGCATAAAGTCTCTCTGTCTGACAACCTCACTATAATAAGAAAATCATGGCTGGGTTTCTGAAAAGTCCCAGACCATATAAGTTTTCTGCATTCATGGTCATTTCCATTGGCAGACTGTCAACACTAAGATGATTTAAAAAAATCTTTAAAACTCAGCAAAATTTTGAATTTTGCTTATATTTGAAAAAAATGTTTCACTTTTAATTCTGTACAAATTTCAAGATACCTATATTCAGGGGGAAACTCCTTTAATGAATACGATAAAAAGCAGGATAAGGAAAGACACTGTGAGTAGGCAACTATTACTACTGAAGGGGTGGTCTTCAGATAATATATGTATTGAGTATATGTATATAAGAGTAAAAAAATAATTGGAGGGTGTCATAAACTATTGTGAGCTTCTCAAATGTTTCTATGTCATATCAGTCTTTGAATATTATTTTGACTGGGTTTCCCAGTCTTAAATATTCTGACAGATCAGCAGAGAAATGTCCCCTATCTTTCCATGTTTACTAAGATATTTCAATGAAACCGAATACTAAGAAATTACTTTCTAAATAGTTCCTTTAAATTCTATGCACATCTTAAAATAGAGGGTACACTTTTAATATTGCCTTTCTTAGTATGACATACTTGAAAGGTGTGGATTCTTAACTCGGATACATAATGGTCAGCAAAGGGGCACTTTGACAGGGTAGCTTCTTACTGTATGTACTAACCGAAGTAAGCACAAAGGACACATTTGTATGAGTTTTGAAATAATATACATACAATTTCATATAGGATGTACAAGGCAGTAAAGCATTTATGCATTAAAATAAAGGTAAACTATCCAAAGGTACAATTGTTTTCTACATTATTGGCTTTTATCATTCATATTCTGTTCTTGGGCAATTTTATAGCACTGTAAAATTCTTAACGGTTTTTTAATAATTAACTTTTTAATTACTGTTATTACATTGATTGTGTTAATCTACATTATTTACATATGGATTACAATAAACACTGTGAGAAGGTGACAGGTAAAGTTCTGGAAGGTCGCTATATCTCCTCACTTATGTATGGTAAGTGAGGTTACAACACAGATATTTGTAGCAAAACCTCAGCTGTCAGAAGGCCTTTCTCTTAACTGTTACCTGTCCTACAACAGGAATGAGCCTTCTAGCACAGGTGGGAGCTGGGCCTCATTAAAAGGCCTATAAAAGGTTGTCATGACCTCAGTCCTGGCCAGTTCTTGGGGAGAGAGGAGGAGCCGGGTTCTGTCCAAACACTCTGACAACTGGTGAGACTCCAGTGTGAACTGTTGCCTTTATTTTTTTGCCCTGTGTGTTTACCGTGTAGCTGAAGCAAGCCACACGTATAGTTAGGGCCTCTTTGTTTAGTTAGTTGCTCAGACGAGCAGGATTTCTGTTATCGTTTTGCCTGACTGTTAAGGTTTATTTTGTTTTGCCGTTTTGGAAAAATAAACGTACAGGGTAAAACCTGTTGATAACTGACTTTTTTGTATCTGTCTCTAACTGTCTGGGTCCGCTGCTGCTACCACTGAGCCTATCCTCCCATAACACATACATTTTAGTGGCAAGTGATCAATTCCTGAATCAGCTCCAAACATGATTTTAAGTTAATTTAAGTAATTTTTCTCTACAGAATTTAATGGCAAAAACAATGACAATGACAAACATTTGTAGTGTACTTTTTCACGGAGTGCAGGGAGCATTGTGGAGTAGTAGAGTTAGTGGCTGCCATACAGGCACTCCTGCTCAACACCCACCCTTGTGGGTGTTGGCGAGATCAGAGTTTGTCTGAATAAGGTTACAAATATCTATAATTTCTCTCTCTATTTATGCTGCATTCTATACATGTCTTTTCTTCTCTTAAAACGTAAGTAATGCTTTTCATTGAACTGATGAAGTTAAGGAATCTGCAAGCTATCTCAATAGAACACTGGAAAACAGATAATCGTGTCACTTATTGTAATGTGTTTAAACAGAACATCTTGGGGCTAGTAAACCTAAAATGATAGTAATGTGAGAACAGTGTTGTAAGTTCTTTTGTGCAACAAGGAACAGAAATATAGAATCAAATAGACAAAAAAAGACAGCAGGAAAATGAAGTTGTATATAATGCAGAATACTTTTCTTAAGAGACTAGGCTGAACAACAGTTCAAAAAAATTTGTTCCTGATCCATGCCCAGTGGAAAGCAACAGCAAACCTTCATTTGTCAACAGCCTCTAGTATGCTGGCATAAAAATGATTGTTTGTAGGCAGCACATATGCTTGTGTAAATGATGATATTGATGGCAAATATATCTGGTAACCATTTATTTAGCTCCCTCCACAGAAGTAACAAAATTTAAACTCATTTATCTTAGTAGAATGGGCATGTCTATGAGGCAGTTGGGGGCAGGAATCTGTCAGTCAAAAAATTGTTCAGACAACAACTATCCTATGTGTATGGCCAGTTTTAGGCAAAGGCCCCACACAGTGAGCCACAGCCAAAAAACGCTGTGGAAAAGACCATAGTGGAAACATATCACGTTTTGTTCTGGAGAGTTTCTTACAGAAAGTCCATAGAGTTTTCCTTTAGGATTTCTGTAGGTATAATTGACTTGCTGCGAGTTACAAATATTATAAAGATTTTTTTCTGCAGTGTGTGGATAGGATTAACCAAGATCCCATCCACTTTGCAGGTAATGCAAAACGCAGCAATTTTGCAACATAAGGCCCCGGCCTTAAAGGGGTTTTCCATTATCAGATTATCAATAGGATAGACCATCAATATCAGATTCTGGGGGTCTAACATGGAACCCCTAACAATCAGATGCTTTAAGGGGCCTTTTCATTGGTTCATCTCCTTTGTAGGAGTAGTGCAAAATTTGGGGATTGTGTCCCATTCTAGTGAATAGGATGTATCTTCAGTACGTCGAACCACCACAACTACATTAGAAGGGGTACAGGTAGAAGGACTAATGTAAACAATGAATAGGCCACAGTGCTTGGTAGAAATGGAGTTCTCTTCATTTTTAAACTAAGGGCTTATTTACACGACAGTAAGAACCGGATGTCTGATGTTTGTCACACATTCATTTTGAGAACATATTGACTTTAACGTGTCTATTCATATGTCCATCAGAAAAACTCACATGCTCTATCTATTGGGTCCATGTGTCTAACTGATGTAAAACGGATTGATGTCCGTTTTACGTCTTTTAAAAATAAATCAGTGGGTTGGGTCAAAAAAGAATGACCAATTAAAATATTTTGCAAAACAGACAATTGGCCATCAAAAATGGAAGAATGGAACAGATGCAAAACTTAAAAACAGACATGTCTGTTGATTTTTAATGGCCATTAGATCTGTCAAATATGTCAAATACATAAGACATGATGCGTCAATAAAAATGACTTTTTATTTTTCTATTTCTATTATTTTTTATATATTTGGCTTTAGTGTATAATCAATCAGTTTTGGATTGCATATTGTGGTTATGATGTAGCCTATTACTAATAGTCCCTTAACATCCTAGGTACACAGCTTAATATAGCTATGTATAGACTTAATGTATAGACTGTGTCCACAGCTGCATATTAGTGTTATAATAATTATAGTGTAGACTGTATGAACTAGATGAAGTTTCAGCAAAGATCAATAGCAGACCTGCTCACCTGATGGTTTTGTGCTAAATGGGTGCCATTCCATTTATCGCAGGCATGAATTAACCTGTTCATATCCTGAGATACTCCATCTGTTTGTATCATTAGTGACATTAGTGACAGTAAAGCAAATAATGACAGTGCATGATGTAAGCTCCATCCTGCTGCACCCTTATTTCCTTTTTACTTTCTTTACTGCCCACATTTTTAAATATGTAATTCAGAGAAAGAGAACTCTAATACATCTGTTATAATTTTACAAAATAATACTTCCTTCTTCATCTAAGTTAACTGGCTTCAATACAGAAAATATTAAAGTAAAATTAAATCAAAACAATGAATGATAAGTATAATTATGATAATCAACATATAACTTAATTCCTTGACATGTGCGAGGAAAACACAACTAAAGTTTTTGTGTTGTTGTCCCAGTACCTTTTGAAATCATGGAGTTCCCCGAGAGACATATCAGAGGTACAAACTCCTGTGTCTGAAATAATTAAGAACTTGCTGGCAAGTGGTTAAAGTGGACTGCAGCTGCTACTATACAACCTATCAATAATTGTCAATATAATAGGGAACAGTCAGGGCCGTTTTAACACATTGGTGGGCCCAGTGCAAAGGTTTCATAAATGGGCCCCTCCATCACCACCACTTAGAAATACCTGACATGCACAAACTATAATGCCCCTCAGTGGCCTTCACATAGTATAATGATCCTCAGTGGCCCATTAAATGATCAAATGCCCCTGCAGTGGTATCACACATTAACCTGTCTCACCCTTGTGGCCCATCAGACATTATATTATAATGTCCCTCTCCAGTTGCCCTCACAGTATAATGTTCCTCTCCTGGTGTGTCCACTGTATTATATCCCCCTCCAGATTTCCCCCCACAGTATAATGTCCCCCTTCAGATTGCCCCCACAATTTCATGTTCCCCTCCAGGGTATCCCCACAGTTTTATGTCCTCCTCCAGGTTGCCCCCACAGTATATATCAAACAAAGAAAAAGAAAAACCTAATACTTTACCTTTCCCTGTTCCCCTTTCCTCTTTTGTCTCTGCTGCCAGTAGCTTAAGGGAGCAACAGACACAATGTAAATGACGCTACTATATCACGCCTACTGCTCCCAGGACTCCGGAAGCAGAGATAGCAGAGGAATGGGGAAGGAGGGAGCAGAGAGCTCTGGCTTCACCATTGTACTCCACTCAACTGCACCCAGAGGACGCAGATAATGCTAGGTTCACACTAGTGCTGGGCTCTCTGTCGCTCTAGTCTATCAGGGGACGGCGAGCCGGACCGCTATGACTGCAGTCACACATGGAGCCTGGTGGACACCATTTCGAAATTGAAGAAAAGTGCAAGACTTTTTTCTACACTGATTTTCAAGTCCAGCCTGAATGGAAGTCGATAGCGGGGCAGCCCAGAACAGCACTCTAAATGCAGGACTGTTACGCACTCCAAAGGGGGCCCCATTGGCAATATGGTTAAAGCCGACTTGGGAACACTAGCAATTGAGAGTTTAATTTATCTAGTGAGATTTACTTTTCTCTCCTCTCCCCAGTATAGGGAGGGGATAGAATCTTAGCCACCAAATTTTCCTTGGGTTTTAATATACAGTTTTAGACCTTATATTTACAATCAAAGTATATTATCAATAAAATTTTAATAACTTTTGCTATAAAAGTGCTGATAAGGGGCTAATTATTGCCAAATGGGCAAATTGAATATTTGGAAGTATAAATATAGCTCACAGAGTAACAGATGCCATGTGACATTTTAAAAGAATGGAATGATCTTCTGTTAGATTAGATCCTTGTGATAGGAAGAATTCTTTATTCACATTGACATCAATACCCCCTATGAGGGTCTTTTGTTCCAAATTGCAGATGTCATTATTAGAATTTCATTGCTAAGCCATAAATGTTTCATCCTTGTATTTTTCCACTTTTCAGTGAGAGAGAGAGATGTGCCCTATTTGACTGCGTCTCCTAAATAATCCAGCAATAATAGAAAATGATTCCTTGCTTCTGAATGGGCATGACATATGCAGTAATTCATGGATGTACTAAGAAGATTGCAGTTACTTTTTATTAGGAAGCTTATTCGTTTACACAGCCTGTAATCACAGAGTCCAACATCCTTTCTCCGGAGCAGGAATTGTAACGTTTTATTATTAATGTGCTATTCTTACAATTGTGTGGGCAGTTTTAAATGACCATTTGACCCATGTTCACATATGTAACTGTATGATGAATGAGAAGCATGATTTATGCAGTAATTATGGGTGCACTCCTTAATAAGAGTAGATGGAAAAACAATACTATCTCAGATCACATGCTTCATGCTTTTAAAGCCTTATAGATAAATATGCATGACCATTATAATGTAATCTACAAATTATATTTCTACACAAGCACTGTAACTAAACTGAAAACCCAGTTAAGGTGTTTCATTTCAATTCTGTCTTTCACTAAGGAAATCCAAATTTGGTTCTTGATATTTATCTGAAATTCTAGTTTTCCATTATAGCATTAGTACTGAACCAAAAACATTAAATCAAAATATTAATATTTAATTTCATATGTTAATTAAAAGATAAGTTTGTTCCTGGCCAGGTTTCCTCACCTCATATTTGCCTTTTTTAGGAATAACTTGGAGGAAATGCCAAAAATATAGCATCCCATGTGCAAAGTCATACACATAGAGCCATGTGGCAGTGGACAGGCTGTATCATGAGTGCAATACGCAAAGGTTTAGCTAGTCTTTCCTTAATCCAAAGGAAAGATTAACTTCTCCCCTAAAATTTAAAGGAGTCTTCCCATTTAGGCAAGCTATACCCTATCCGCAAGATAGCAGTCTAACTGAATCAGGTCCCCAGATTGGACAACAGTCCCTCATTCTTAATAGATTGGTAATTGGGCAGTTTGCACACTGCTTCATTTTTTCAGTGGGAGTCACACGCTGTAGTTCAGCCCACATTCAAATGAATGGAGTGGTGCACATTCTTCCAGACCATGACTTCATTCAGAACGGGGAACTAAAATCTCCCATTTTCCTGATCGGTGGAGGCTTAAGTGGTAAGACCCCCACAGCTCTGCGAGTTATGCCCTATTCTTTGGATAGAGCATAATTTGGTAAGATCACTAAATCCCTTTCAACTGTGTTTGGTGTTCCATTATATACAAGTAAAGTAACACTTTTTAACATTTTGGAACCTGTAAAATCTTTTAAAAATACTAAAATGCTATACACTATATTACTATACTATATACAATATGCTCCTATTAGATAATTACCAATCCAGAGTCATCTGGTCATTCCAGTCCACCACACTGACCTCCAGGCTTCAGTAACATCTCCACTGTTGCTGTATATCACCACAAGGCTGTGGCAATGGGGTTATCAATCAAGCTTGGAGGGGTAGGGTTGTAGACCAGAATGGCTAATTCTACCTGATATTCTTAATGCCCATAATTTTAGAGATGGATTTGACTCATTTTGATGAACAGGGAACTGTTGCATGGTTGCATTCACTTATATGAGCCATGCTACAGTTCTTTGCACAATGGGTAGAGTTCAACTGTGCAGGAAAAAAAAACACTAAAAGGCAGGTATGTCCTAAAGCACCTCTGCTGCCTCCTCAATATCCCTAATTAACATCCATACAAAAAGTCTGCTATTTAATGTATAGAAAATGTCAATTTACTGTAAACTGAAATAATAGACAAATGCAATCCTACATATGCAGAACGTTCCAGAATATATTTATACTCATATAATCACACCCCCAAAAAAACTGAAAAAAGGGGCATTACTAGTCATGACAGTTGGAGTTAAACTTGACTATATAAAAATTGTGTTATTTTGTCCAACCTCAGTATATGATCATGCTAAATTCGTCAGAGTAAGCAACTTTTTGCAGCGGTTCACCAATCTATGAGAGTCTTGAGCAGGTCATCCCCTTCTTGATATCCACATGATTACCAAACAGTGTTGTCCTGAAATAAATTATACGAATTAAATTATTGAAATGTGATCATTTATTCAATGGTTGTTCAATGTGTACAATATTTTAAACTTTAAAACAGTGCTGTATAACGTCTAATTATATTTTCTTCTCCCTGCACTACTTCTAAAGATTATATTAATTTTCTTATTTCACCTATATGCTATAGACCCTTGAGCACCAAAGAATCATTGTGTAAAAGAAGATTATTTCATATCCAGGTGTGTTTGTTAGTACATTTTTCCATAATAAATTTCACGGCTTATAAAAGAGAAGATGAGGGAGAAATTGACATTGATTCTAACAGCTTTTATTCTGCTTATCACTACCTTTGAGTCTTCTTCTAAGACTTGAAATTTATGGCACAATGAAAAGACACAGTGCTGATCACTACTGTAAAAGGTTATGATATATGTTATCTTGCAAATTATAATGTAAAATTGTATAAAATCTATTAAAATGTGAAACCAGTATGTTGACTTTCATATTTCCATTTGTGGCACAAAGTTTCATAGAAGTTCTGAATGAATAGATTTTATCCATCCACCTGTAAAGATTCAGCAAATAGTGTTTTATGGAAGTTGAAGACAACACTTTTCAAGACATTAAGAAGAAGATGTATGAGGGTTTATCTTTGTAACACATGTAACCTTCTGCATCCCCTGGGATGACCTTTTTCTGCTCTCATTTATGAAAATGATTCATGTGTATGATGTTCTGTTTTACTCTGTCGGTTGGCTATAAATCTTACTATATGGGGTTGAGTGATGAGGTTAAAATTCTACTTTAGTCAAGGTTTTCTACAGCAAAATGCTATGCAAAAAGACATTCTGAACTTGTTTATAATAAGGACTAAATAATCCTAGTGTTTGGAGAATTGAAGAATGATTGGAGAATTGTGTATGTACGTATTAATGCAGATTCATCTTTTGGTATGATAGAATTTAGTGATTTTCATGGTATAACATTGAATCATTCTAACAACAAATCACATGGCTAAGGAACAGACTGAGCTCTATGGTACAGCGCATGGAGTGGCAGAGTGTGACTCTTTCACACTACTTATTTATGTTGGTCAAACATGTTTGATAGGAGCTGGCCAAAGAGCTTAATAACTATTGCTCTCAATTTGCTGACATGTTTACTGCTATCAGAGTTCACTGCCAGGAGCTTAAAACTCATAGGAACAAAGTTTCAGGCATTTGGATTTTAACTTACTGTATCTTCTACAACAATAGGTGCCTGTGGAGAAATGGCCCCAACAGATTATATTGTCTACAAATTATGCTAAAGATTGCAGAATCAATCAACAACTAACAGCCAGTTTAAATTAAAGTATCTTTTACATGTTGTTCATTATGTTGGCACAGGACTGGCGTCAGCACTTTGCCAACCCAGGCAAGTGTCAAGTCCATAATGCCAGAACGGGCCCACCCAACATCCGCAATGGAATTGTTCATTGCATTGGTAATGGCTCAAGTGAGCGAGTGGTAAATATGGATTTTATAACTATGCAAAGCTCTTTGCAACCCCCAGACTCCCCATCCCTTCCCTATTCTGCAGCTGACAAGGTCATGTGTGCCAGTGCTGAAGCATACAGAAGGCATGGGGAGTCCAGGGAGCTAAGTAAGCAATTATGTTGAGTAATTATGAAGTCCATGATCATCACTCGCTTCCCAGATCTCATTACATTACCATGTGGGAGGCATAAAAGGCCATTTTTGCGTGTTTTATCTTTGTTTTTGGAACACTCTGCTGCTGCATGACTCGTTCCGTATGGAAGCTCACTGAGGCTCTATTGCCCAAGGGTAGTGGCGTAACTAGGAATGGCTGGGCCCCAAGGCGAACTTTTGACATGGGGCCTCCCCCGAACCGATTATGGGTCCCCAAACAGTAAAATATGCTCAATAGTGGCCCCAGATAGTATTATATGCTCAACAGTGGCCCCCACACAGCATTGTATGCTCCACAGTGGCCCCCATACAGCATTATATGCTCTAAATTGCTCCCCCTACACACAGTATAATATGCTCCCCACAGTGGCCCCACACAGTATAATATGCTCCACACAGTGGTCTCCACCCAGTATTATATGCTTCCCACAGTAGCCCCCACCCAGTATTATATGCCCCCCACAGTGGGCCCCACCCAGTATTATATGCCCCCTACAGTGGCCCCCACCCAGTATTATATGCCCCCTACAGTGGCCCCCACCCAGTATTATATGCTCTACAGTGGTCCCCACCCAGTATTATATGCTTCACACAGTATTATATGCCCCCACAGTGGTCCCCACCCAGTATTATATCCTCTACAGTGGCCCCCACCCAGTAGTATATGCTCCACAGTGGCCCCCATCCAGTAGTATATGCTCTACAGTGGCCCCCACACAGTATTATAAGCTCCCAACAGCCCCGCTATGCTTCGGTGCTATTATTATACTCTGGGATCTCCTCAGACCCCAGAGTATAATAATCGGAGGCCCGGGGGAGGTGATTAAAAATAACAAACACTTAATACACTCATGCCCCATGGTCTTAATGACACTGTAGAATCTATTAAAAAAAATTTTTTTTTTTTTTTTTCCCATCCCCCCCCATAAAAACCCCTTTTGCGCTGTTAGACACTTTTTACAAAATCTAAACCCATCTCCATACCATTTGGTTTTCATTATGCGTTTAAGGCCATTCTATTTATTTGTTTATATTTCCATCACTCGTATTTTTTTTTTTTTTTCTCTCTCAATGCCACCTGCACTAATCAAGCCCTTACTTAAAGCGCTAGTATCATGAGAGGGGCACACTTTGTGCCTGCTCCATGATCTAGCGTGGTAAGTCTAAACTTTCATCCCCATATCCATTTGGTTATTCATTATATGCTTTTAAGGTCACATTTATCTATCTATTTATTTGTTTATATTTCACATCAACTCTGTATATATCAAATCAGTAGTTGCTTCTACAAACATTATATCCACTATTTAGTCTACTTTAAGTGTATTTCTCATTTAACCCTACAAATATTTACAATCAATTATTAGGATTATCATTACATATCTATTTACCTGATGTTCCATTTATTTGCTCATGTACCCATGATTTATCCATTGAATTATTTATTTATTGCTCATTCATCTAACCATCCATGTATCTATATATATATACATTCATTTCCTGCTTATTATCCATTTTTTCATCAACTATCCTTCACTCCATTTTTTATCAACTATCCCATCCCTATCCTAATTATTTATTGCATCAATTAGATATACTCTCACACTCCACCACCTTTTATAAACAACCAGATGTATTGACTACTCATTCATCTATTGTATGTCACAACCATATCCCTCCCCCCTTCTTTTCATTTATTACAATTATTTCCTAGACGTATTCATATATATCCCCCTATTCTATTATTACCTACCTAATCTTCTAATCTTGGTACCATATATATCCTCCATCTCCTCTTTCTCATTAACTATAACCATTTTTCATATCTATCTAACCCATATTTGTTCTTATACCAATCCATTCACTTTTCATTTTACTTATTTATACATTAACCATTTGTTGATTGCCACCATATGTGTACATTTATGTGTGTGCTGGGATATGTGTGTACATACATGCATACATGTGTTTGTGTGTGTCTATGTATATACATGTAGATAGTTTCTTTTGTATAACAATGTTTTTATTATATCTTATATTATTATTATATTATTTATTATACATTATACTATGCCACTGTTTTATTGATTCTTATCTAGTTGGCCTGATGAAGACGTCAGTTAAGACGTCGAAACGCGTTGCCATACTTTATATCGCCACCTTGTGGAGTAACATTGTGATCCAATAAAAAAAGTTTCATTTTAATACATGTCTGGCTGATTAAGTAGCGCTCATACATACCCTGTTTTTTTACTACTTTACTATTTGCACTACCACTGTCCTACAGACAGGTGGTCCAAGGGGGAGCAGCAACTTGCCAGACTCTTTCTCTCTTTTTACCATACTTAATCCTGAGGCATTACTATCCAGGTCCCCACAGGACCACCAGAGGCGCCAGTGTGGTAATAAAACCTTTTTCTTTTTATTATTCAAAATAACAAACATTCATACTCACCTTGCCTTATTTTTCCTTGGCTTCCTCGCTCCATCCTGCCGTCTTCAGCGTCTTCAGGCCCTCTTCCAACGTCGCTGCTGAGGCCTGTGATTGGGCCTCAGCGGTCACGTGGGGGCGCACTGACGTCATTACGTGGCCGCGCCCCATGTGACCGCTGGGGCCTAATCACAGGCCTCAGTCACATGAAGGAAGAGCGCCAGAGAGAACACTGTGCCCAGGAGAGGTGAGAATATCTATTTATTATTTTCAGTCACCTCTCCTGGGTGCCCTGCCCTGCCATCTATTGGAATATGCCAGAGCCCCTTTCCAATAACAGTATGTATAGCGGTCGGGGAACCAGGCTTTTGCTGACCGCTATCATAGTGGCACCCTCACAATCAGCTAATTGAAAGAGCCATGACTCCCATTCATTGTTTACCAGACACAGTTCCATACATTTTGTAGTGGCTGTGCCTGGTATTTTAACTCAGTCCTATTTACTTGAATGGGACTAAGCCCCAAAGGACTCCAGACACAGCTACTATAAAATGTGTGTTATGTCTGGGCAACATTGAAGGAGATGCAGTGTTCACCAAAATGCCACTGAGTTTTCCATCAGGTGATTGGTGGGAGTGCTGGGTGGAAGACTCCCACCAATGTGGTGTTTATGACTTATTATAAGGCAAACCCTTTTAAATATACTATACTTCTTAATAAACTTAACATATTCTACTAGGTCATTCATATTGTGCCATAGGTAAACTTTTCCAATCATCCATCACATAATTGTGACATATATCCTGTAGAAAGATCATAAAATAAATAAGGGTAACTATTAGGATACAATGGTACAAGCTATCTCGGGATTCAATCTTAAATACAGCATGTTTATAATAAAGAGGATCTTTCATAGCAAATTGATAGTTTGAAGGGTATTATCTTTAAAAACATACTGGGAAACATAAGGGGAATTTAGACATTCTTATCAGAATCACTATCAGTTTAAATTGACAGCAAGATTGTATGTTTAATGAAAGTTGTGTTCTTTTTGTTAACTGCTGGTTCAAATGATATAGCCAGTAGACACTTCTCAGTTATCTTATGAAGTTATCAATGATATTAGAGTATTAGGAAGGTATTATGGTAAAGTGACAAGAGTGTGAGCTTTCAACTGCCATGTAATTATTCTGAGCTCGTGATGTGCCAAAAATTCTCATCTTGATGGATGACTTATAAACTGGAAAAAATCCCTAAAAAACACCTTCTATTTGAACTAGGATTAAGTATCTCAAATTATATAAAAAATTACTTACAACATTTTCTTTTATAAATCTAAGTAAAAACTATTCCTAGAAAATAAAATCAATATTGAAAAGTCACTAGTAAAACAGTTATGAAGATGTTATCATTTTAGTATGTACAATGCATTTAGAAAGTTTTCTCTATCGTTTTCTCCAATCAATATCTCATGTTGACAAAGTGAAGACAGGATGTTAGAAATTGTTGGTAATTTATTGTAAAGGAAAACTAAAATATTGTATAGATATGAGTATTCAGACCCTTTTACTCAGTGATTACAATTTCCAGTCTTCTTCAGTATCAGATTCCACAAGGTTTGCAAACCTGGATTTGGGCATTTCTGCCATTCTATTCCAGAGATTTTCTCAAACTCTGTGAGATTGCATGGGGACCATCGATAGACAGCTAGGTCTCTCCAAGGATATAATCGATTGGCTTCAAGACAGGGCTCTGGCTGGACCACTCAAGGACATGATTTCCTGTTCCTGATTTCCTCCAGATATGACTCTTAGATTAAAAGCCAACAGTTCAAACCTAATTTCATCAGACCAGAGAATCTTGTTTCTCACAATCTGAAAGTCCTTTAGGTACTTTTATGCAAACTCCATCTGGGCTTTTACTGAGGATACACTTCTTTCTGGACACTCTGCCATAAAGCAGAGTTTATATTGTAAAATATTTCAGTAGGCTGACATTTCCCTTCATTGCACTTCATTTTCCAGCTTTTCTGTTTAGACCGGAGAAGGTACATCAGAGTCATGTAATTAATCATTAGAGAACAATATAATGTCAAATGAGAGCTCAATCTTGCTGTTTAAGGCTTATACAAGGAAGGATAAAACACTGTACAGACAGACAAAGTTATATCTGCTTCATTCCTGTCTCTTCCTGGTCTTTGGAGACTGTTTATTAAAGGGGCTTAACGGGACTTACATATTAACAGCCTATCCTAAGATCAACTGGTAAAAAATGCCACAGCTTTCCGGAGTGTGCAGCAGCCTCTTTACAGAATACCTATAATATAATAATAATAATAAATTTTATTTATATAGCGCCAACATATTCTGCAGCACTTTAAAAATCATAGTGTTTATGTACAGACAAAATGTGACATTACAGTGTAATAAATCAGTTTATACAATAAGAGTGGGGGCCCTGATCGCAAGAGCTTACAATCTACAGGTGGAAGGGATTGACACAAGGTGTTAGTAGTAGTTATACAGTGGACTAACCATTTCTATGAAAAAGGTAACTTTAATTACACAAATAAATAAAGCTGTAAGAGCCAGTCACAAGCCAGTGTCTTTATGTGCAGATCCAAAGTTACACACCGATATAGGCATAATGTCCTGTGGGATAATGTGGGGGGAAACCACATGAACAGAGGAGGGTTTGTTTTAGGGAGCAGAAGTATTAAATTAGGAAATATGATAGCCCTGCCTGAAGAGATGCGCAGTGACTGATACAGAACGGAGGCATCAGTGTAGCATTTAGACTGATAGATGAGCCTAGATGCTGCATTTAGAATAGATTGTAGAGGTGAGAGTTTAGTGGGGGGAAGACCAATTAGTAGGGAGTTAGATTAGTCATGTCTAGAGTAATTCAGGGTGACAATAAGGGTACCAAGCAAATGGCCATATATCGGTTAGGGGCTATGCTTGGTATTGCAGTTCAGGCCCATTCACTTGCATAGGACTGAGCTGCTGCTGTACGATGTGACTGATGAATATTACATCATTGGCACAGGAAAGAGTCTGCAGCATTTATAAGCACCATGGCCTCTTAAAAAAGCTGATATGCAGGATCCAGGGTTTCGGATCTCCACCCATCACAAATTGATGGCATATCACAAAGATAGATCATCAATATGTAAGTACCGGAAAGTACCGGAAGTACCCCTTTAAGAATAATTAATTGCAGCTACCATAAAGAACACACAACTTGGTACACTGCCAATGACTGCATCTGCAATATGACTCCCCCTGGGCATGTACAAAAAAAAAAAAAATTGTTACAATATTTAAAACATAATACACAAATTATTTATCTTCTAAATAATTATACCAAAACTAAATTTGCTTTCATGACACATCCCCTTTTTGTACGTTTCAGCATGTCTGTTTTTATAATTCTGGAGCACCTTTTCTAAGAATTGTGATGTTCCACTGTTATTATTCCTGGAAATTTATGAATAAACTGACAACTGCATTGCCTCATTTACATTTCAGGTTCTATGTCTGTATGGACACACCCTATTAAAAAAGAAAATGGTAAAACACTAATTTTAATTTATGCAAACATTTCCTGTTGCAATTACAGAGAAATTCCAGAATACAGAGTACAAAATAATTAATCTTTAGAGATGTCAGGAGAGGCGAGAAATCAACTTTTACTTGTAGGTGAAGCAAAAGTGAATCTACACTCGGTTACTGGGGAATAATATATACTGCAATTACCTAATTTACTTCTATTATCAAAAAAGTTATGAATTGTAGTGATTTATTAAAACAATAGGACAATGGTAGAGATGGTCAGCTATTGTTTCCTGCAGTCTATTTTCTGCCTGTAGTGCAGTAGATACAAACTATCTCAAATAAAAAAGAGAGATTTATCAAAACTAATGCAAAAGAAACATGCAGGAGTTGCCAGTGAGATTCTGTCATTTTCAAAAAGACTTCCAAAAATGACAGTTGGCATCTAATTGATCAACTGCTTACTTTCCTTTATGCTAGTCTTAATAAATCTTATCTCATATGTAGTGATGAGTAAAATGGTTAGTAATGAACCGGATTTGATCTGAATTTCAACCCGAGTTTTAGATGCTGTACAACTTCAGAATTATAGAAGAGGACTCTTGGGCATAAACTAGTTAGATTTATTTCATTTAGATGGATCTGCGCTGAGTTTTGACTGCCTACTGTCTTACATACACAGGGCAAGTTTATCCTATGAACGCCAAATTTAAAATTGCTAAACATCTTTTGCAGTGGGGTTTTAAACAAATAAACACAGTGTCAGACCTGCCATCACTGATCCACTGTAGTCTGTGATTGTCCATAATCTGGCTGGCTAAATTACCCTTTGAGTTCCAAATCACTTTTTTTTAACCCACAGCATCAGTGAAGTACACATTGGTTGCTATTACATGCAAGTTACCTGCCAGTTGAGGCACATTTACCAGGAAATTTATTATATCAGCATCCACACATTTATTTCTTGCTGTTTGATAGTTAAGTAGTGCACATTTACCAGGGAATTTTGATATCTTTGCCCACACATATATTTCTTGCAGTGTCAGTTACTTGCGTGCCAGTTAGGAAGGGCACAATTTATCAGGAAATGTCGATAATTTGTCCACACAACAGTGCAGTAAAATATGTGGAAAAAGACAGGGCAGGGGATATAGTAAAGGAGGAAGAAGAAATACCCATGATACTGTCACACCATCCACCATTGCAAGTAACAATGGTGCTTCTGGTCTTGGCAGTGCCTTTAGTAGTTGCAGAGTTGTTGTTCCTTAGAATAAAGATAACATTTTTGATTACTTGGCTAGCTCATCTTAGTGACAGCAGTAATGCTGTCACTTAGAGTTAGAGTTCTGTGTGTTCATCTTCCTCCTCTGCTGCATCTAACTTACTTTACCATGTGACATTTCTGCTCTGTCAACCATGTCTTCATCTTCACTGACACTGATTCCTACTAGTGATGTGGCTCTTGCTGAGAAAGATAATCCTCCTTTTAGACTCTTCCTCTTTTTGATGAGTTGGATGAAAACAGTCAGCATTTTTTGGATGTGGAGGAGGCAGAGATTGAAGACATATAGTCATGGCCATAAGTGTTTGCACCCCTTAAATTTCTAGATAATGAAGTATTTCTCCCAGAAAATGATTGCAATTGTGCATGTTTTGTCATATACATGTTTATTTCTTTTATGTGTATTGGGTCAACACAAAACATCAGAGAAAAAGGCAAATTGGATATAATTTCACACAAAAATCCAAAAAATGGGTAAATCACTTTGTTTCAAGCATGTGATGTTCATTCAAACTCACCTATGGCAAGTGACTTGTGTGGCCAATATAAAAATCACACCTGAAACCAGATAAAGGGAGAGAAGTTAATTCAATCTTTGCATTGTGTGTCTGTGTGTGCCACACTAAGCATGGAGAACAGAAATAGGAGAAGAGAACTGTCTAAGAACTTGAAAACTAAAAGTGTGTAAAAATATCAACAATCTCAAGGTTACAAGTCTATCTCCAGAGATCTTGATGTTCCTTTGTCCACAGTATGTAACATAATCAAGAAGTTTACAACCCGTGGCACTGTAGCTAATCTCCCTAGACATGAACGGAAGGGAAAAATTGATGAAAGATTGCAAAGCAGGATAGACCGGATAGTGGATAAGCAGCCCCAATCAATTTCCCAAGAATTCAAACTGTCCTGCAGGCTTAGAGTGCATCAGTGTCAGAGCAAACTATCCATCGACATTTGCTGACACAGAAACATGAAAAAACTAGACTGCAGTTTGCCAAAATGGACGTAAGTCAAAATCCTTCTGGGAAAACATCTTGTGGACAGATGAGACCAAGATAGAACTTTTTGGTAAAGCACTTCATTCTACTGTTTGCTGAAAATGGAGTGAGGCCTACAAAGAAAAGAACACCATACCAACAGTCAAATATGGTGGAGGTTCAAAGATGTTTTGGGGTTGTCTTGCTGCCTCTGGCACTGGGGGCCTTGACTGTGTGCAAGGCATCATGAAATCTGAAGATTACCAAAGGATTTTGGGTCGCAATGTAGGGCCCAGTGTCAGAAAGCTGGGTTTGCGTCCTAGGCCATAGGTCTTCCAGCAGAACAATGAACCCAAACATCAAAAAGCACCCAGAAATGGATGGAAACAAAGCGCTGGAGAATTCTGAAGTGGCCAGCAATCCAAATCCCATTGAACACCTGTGGAGAGATCTTAAAATTGCTGTTGGAAGAAGGCACCTTTCAAATATGAGAGACCTGGAGCAGTTTGTAAAAGAAGAGTGGCCCAAAATTCCAGTTGGGAAGTGTAAAAAGCTTGTTGAAGGTTATAGGAAGTGACTGATTTCAGTTATTTTTTTCCAAACGGTATGTAACCAAATATTAAGTTGAGGTTGCCAGTAGTTTTGTCCGGCTCATGCTGGTAGGGGCACCTGGGACAAATGAAAAGGTAGAAATTATGAGGGTACACAAGAATCCCATGGTCAATCCCATGAGTCTGTTATGGACAGGACCTAGTTACCAGGTCAGGGTGACAACAGGATGCCTTCAGAGGAAAAGGGTACTAGCAGTGGTAATAGTAAGAATCTGACCTGATGCACAGCCCCAACATTAAAAAAAAAAAAATGTGCAAGGCCTCTGCTAAGGCAAGCTCGGGTGGTGGTGGTTGTGGTGGTGGCAGTAGCAGATGCATTTCCAGTGCTGCAGGTGGTGGTGGAAGCAATTATGTGCGATCATCTCCAATGTGAGAATTTTTTTGTACATTACCAAATGACAAATCAATGTCATTGTGCAAGTAGTAAGCAGAAAAAAGCTGTGGTCATAAAGATACAAATGTAGGAACAATGTCTCTGTAGTTACATGAAAAGGCATCACTGGCTTTTTTGGCAAAATAGAACTGGCAATGTCAGAAAAAGTGAGCAAGACCTACCTATTCTCCCTGTGATCTTTCTTGTAGCTCATCCGCATCCATACCCAACACTAGAGATGGGTGAACCTCTGAAGATTGGTTTCTTTGTAGGTTCGAGTGGTTTGGTCCAAAGATTTGTTCCAGGTCAAATAAGTTTGTCACAAACCAGAGCTTTAGTTGGCTAAAACAGTGTGTGACACTGCCAGGACTCCATCTAGCCCAGTTCTACCTTGCTAAGGAAAATACAGCCAAGGTTATGTCAAGGAGACAGGGGCATGAATGTCTATGGGAAAACGGATGGTAGGCAGTGGATACAAATTGCTAGTTTAAAAATAAACTGCGCTGCCACTTGCTTTTATAGATTTTAACATTTAAACAGCTCCAAAAATTAGTGTGTTTTAGGGGATAGCATTTGCCATGTTATTTATGCACACATGGCTGTATTAAAAAAAACACAAAGAAAACAAAAAACAATGATTTTGTATATAGAATTGGCCAATTTGGGGGATATGTAAGTGTAACAGGCTTGCTATTTCGGAAAAAAAATGTGTGCCTGGCTAAAAAGTGATGAAGAAGGGGCTATATAAAAAAAAGCCACCCAAAGTTATCCCTTTATGGGAGCAGAATGCTGCACCAATATGGCGATGGTATAGGAAGAAGCAACCGTGGCGTTGTATAGATTATGATGTTAATCTGTTTTCCCTTAGTCCCAACAGCAGCACAGTATTGGGGTATATCTGCCCCTGTGTGCTGGTAGGACAGAGTGGAATTTTTAATGAAAAACAAATAGTTAACCATAACCACTCCCCTTTCTCAATATAAGGAAGGAAGTACCAACCCCCCCAGCGTGTAAGTATAAAGACAAATACATAACACATAGGGAGGGAGCCTTGTGCTGGAAGGGAAAACAGATTAACATCATAATCTATACTTCCCTAACGTCCCACCAGCAACACAATATTGGGGATCTAGTAAGCAGCACCCGGGGGGGGGGGGCCCCCATTGAGGGATTGTGTGGGTAACAGGCGGACTAAGCCTGAATGCACCCTTAAAATATCTTTTAACCAGCGGGTCTGCAGATAGCTGCTTATCTAAGCAGGCTGACAGGGCAGTAACCTAAGCTTTTAAGTGAAAGGGGCTAAGGCCCTTGTCCAAGCAGTCCTGAAGAAATTCCAGCATCTTTGGAATGGAAGGATCCAAGCTCTCAATTCCTCTACCTGATGCCCAGGAGATGAAGATGATTCGGATCCAGACGTAATTTTTATTTGTAGACTCTGCTCTAGCGAGAGAGAGAGAGAGTGCTTAAGGCAGCTCCTGAGAGTCCCTTAATAGGGACAGGTCAATCCTCAAGCTGTCAGATTGAAGGATTTCAGATCCTGGCAGAGCCTGGGTCCTTGACACACCAAGTTCTGAATCTGGGGAAGCCTCTAATATATCCCGTGACTCATTTGAATGAGATGGGAAAACAAAACCCAAGCTCTCTTTGGCCAGACTGGAATGATGGCGATTACAGAGACTTGGTCCTGTCTGATTCTCATCAATACCCCTTGGTATCATGGAGATCGGAGGGAATATGTATGCCAGCCTGAACCTCCAAGGGATGGACAGGGCATCCACAGCCAAGGGATTGTCCTCCTTGTATAGAGCAGAACTTCTCTACCTTGGCATTGAGTCCGCTTGCCATCAGGTCTATCTCTGGTTGACCCCATTTCAGGGTGATTGCTTTAAAGACTTCTGAATGGAGAGACCATTCCCCTGGAACAGTGATACCACGACTCAATTGATCCGCCACTACACTGAGTGATCCTCGGATATGAACGGCAGAAAGATGGGTTAAGTTCTTCTCTGCCCAACTCAAGATCTTCCCCACTTCGCTTAGAAGAGGCTGTGACAGAGTTCCTCCCCGTTTGTTTAAATAAAGGATGGTCATCATATTGTCCGATCTTACATGGACTGCCTTGTCCTTCAACTGGTTGGCAAAGTGAAGCAGTTCCAGTCGTACTGCTTGGAGTTCTCTCCAATTGGATAACATCATCTTCTCGAGGGAATTCCAATGCTCTTTGGCCGGAAAGTCGTTCAGGTGGGCTCCCCAACCTGTGAGTGATGTATCTGTAGTCAACAGGGTCTAGCGAGGCTGGACCGTGGACTTTCTGTTTTTTTATCCGAATCCACCACTTGAGGGACGAGTGGGATTCCTGAGACAGCAAAAAAACTGTCTAGACCACTGGTTTTTGCAATTCCAGGCTGACAGGACTTCCCAAGGGACTGCTTCTTCAGCTGATAACATCAATCCCAAAACTTTATGCCTGTCCTGATGGTGATTGGCCGAGAAGCCAGCAGGAATTTTGCGGCCTTGATGATTCTTTCCCTTCTGGAGGGAGGAAAAGAGATTTTCATTAGGCCTGAATCAAGTATGAACCCTAAAAATGTTTTCTGGGTTGCTGGTAATATTTGGAACTTTCCACAATTTATAATCCACCCCAATTGTTGGAGGAAATTCATCGTGATGAATAGATGCTGTAGTAGGCCTTCTCTTGAGAGACTTTTAACAGCCAGTCTTCCAGATAAGGAACACACGTGAACCTCTGGATTCTCAGTGACTCAGATTCCGTGGATACCACCTTGGTGAATACGTAGGGTGCTGACATTATCTCGACTGGAAGTGCGGTGAATTGGAGGTGTCTTCAGCCGACCCTCTACAACCACTGCAATTCTTAGGTATTTCCTGTGAGTAGGAAGAATAGGGACAAGGAGTTGCACGTCCTTTAGGTTCAGAGTGTCCATGAAATCTCCTTGCTGGAGAATGGATATCACAGATGTTACCATACAGAAATTTTTCCCGAGATAGCTCTGCTGAGGTATCGTGGGTCTATTATCATCAACCAGTCTCGTGAAGGTTTTGGAACCAGAAACACTGAGGAATAAATTCCAGATCCTTGACGTTGTGATGGACAGCAGGGAGGCGAGAGGTCTGTAGAATACTGTCCTGGGAAGGCACAGAAAAAACTATGTCGAAACCGGACCTGATTATCTCCAAGACCCATGATCTGTTATCCCCACAGGAACTTATGTCTTGGAGGGAGGGAGAAAGTAATAGTCAGAAATTTGGTTTTCTGATTTTCCTGTCATCACAGAAAAAAAAAAAAAAAAGACGGTTGAAGTTCCCTCTCAGGAACCTAGAACGTCCACACCTGACCTCTGGCAGGTGGCTATCTTTGAGGAGACTGTCCTCTACGACGCTGTCTGCCCTGTCCACAGAAGGACTGTGGAAGGACTTTCCTTCCTTTCCCTTGTATTGTGTTCTGCCTGCAAATATTAAATTTTGAGGCATAATCCGCCCTACAAGGTTTTAACCATAGGGGGCAACGTGCAGCAGAAGTCCAGGCCCTAGACTTGGCAGCTAACTTCACCTGGAGAAGAGGTTTCATTGAGGTAATCCGCCTCAAGGGCTATACCCTTCAAAGAGGACATCAATTCGTCCCTGGAGACCCCCAAATCAATATCTCTTTTTAATAAAGAGAGGTTGGAGCACAGCTTCTTAGCTACCTCACTAGTAGAGATACCAATCAAACACTGTGCAGAGAAAGCAGTATACGCTTTCCTTAGGGAGAACTCTGCCCGGTGGTCCATGGGTTCCTGAAGGCTAGACCCATCCTCAGAGGGTACAAGTGTTCGCCTGGACAATTTGGCGACTGCCATGACAAGCTTAGGTGGTGGACCCAACTGGTCCTCAGCTCTTTTTCTTTCCTTAGGGAGCACTCTGCCCGGTGGTCCATTGGGTCCTGAAGGCTAGACCCATCCTCAGAGGGTACAAGTGTTCGCCTGGACAATTTAGCGACTGCCATGACAAGCTTAGGTGGTGGACCCAACTGGTCCTCAGCTCTTTTTCTTTCCTTAGGGAGCACTCTGCCCGGTGGTCCATGGGGTCCTGAAGGCTAGACCCGTCCTCAGAGGGTACAAGTGCTTGCCTGGACAATTTGGCGACTGCCATGACAAGCTTAGGTGGTGGACCCAACTGGTCCTCAGCTCTTTTTCTTTCCTTAGGGAGCACTCTGCCCGGTGGTCCATGGGGTCCTGAAGGCTAGACCCGTCCTCAGAGGGTACAAGTGCTTGCCTGGACAATTTGGCGACTGCCATGACAAGCTTAGGTGGTGGACCCAACTGGTCCTCAGCTATTAGGAAGAGTGTCTTCAACTTCTTGGAGAACACACAGGTCTTCTCTGGGTGTTTTCACTCAGTGGACATAGCTCTTTTAAGCATGTCGTCCACATTGAAGGCCATTGACCCCCTAGAGGTGGAACTAGAGGCTTCCCCAAGGTCAACATCATGGTCCCTTGACCCGATGGACTTCCGTAATTTCAGAATTTTCTCCAGAGGAAAAAGTGTTTTTTCTATATTCGTATCTGAATCCTCAGATGAAAAATTAGCTTCCTCTATGATCCTGAATACCTCATCAGATCGTATGACAGAAGCACCATCATATTCCACAGTGCTCCACAGACACAGACAGTCACTGTCCCATATAGGGTTCACAATCCATACCCCCACCAGCAAGCCTTTGAGTGTGGGAGGAAAACTGGAGTACACCCACGCAAACATAGGGAGAACCACAAACTCCCCAAAGATATCGCCCCTGGACTCCAGCTCTGTGAGGCTGCAGTGTCAACCACTGAGCCACTGGGCTGCCCAAGAAGCACTGGTGGCATGTATTGAAATTGGAACCATCAGGCAAGGGAATTTCACAGGAGCGAGAGTTTAGATGTTTGTGCCTAGACACAGACTTACCTGGAGGATTCATCACCGCCAGACGCAGAGGAAGACATCTTACCGCAAGTGTAAGAGTAAATAGCAAGAAAACCCCAAAAAAACGCCACAGTACAAGTCTGTTGAACTAGAATGCACAGCATGCACACTCTCTGCCAAACAACAGAGAGGCAGAGGAAGAAATGGAGAGCAAAGACTCTCCCAATACCTGAGACAGGTTACACAGAAAATAAAAGTCCTTTATTTCTCCTCAGCTTTTTTTTTTTTTTTTTGAAGAAAACAAGCTATCCCACACAGATTTTATAAAATAAATGGCGGAAGTTAAGATAAAAAAAATTACCTAGTAGCTCACCTGAAGGAGGTTCAAAGATGTCATCACTTACGCAAGCCAGCGTACGCTTGACTCCGGTGCCCCCACACGGGAGCTGGAGAGAAGTAGCAGGAAACGCACTGCATCGCAATAAAACAAGGAATGCAAGGCTAACAAAGCCACAAAGGTTTCAGTGTGGACACTCACCCATTATACAGTGGGGAAAAAAAAAGTATTTAGTCAGCCACCAATTGTGCAAGTTCTCCCACTTAAAAAGATGAGGCCGGCCTGTAATTGTCATCATAGGTAGACCTCAACTATGAGAGACAAAATGAGAAAACATATCTAGAAAATCACATTGACTAATTTATTAACAATTTATTTGCAAATCATGGTGGAAAATAAGTATTTGGTCACCCACAAACAAGCAAGATTTCTGCCTCTTACAGACCTGTAACTTCTTCTTTAAGAGGCCTCTTCTGTCCTCCACTCATTACCTGTAGTAATGGCTCCTGTTTGACATTGTTTGACAATGTATAAGAGACACCTGTCCACAACCTCAAACAGTCACACTCCAAACTCCACTATGGTGAAGACCAAAGAGATGTGGAAGGACACCAGAAACAAAATTGTAGACCTGCACCAGGCTGGGAAGACTGAATCTGCAATAGGCAAGCAGCTTGGTGTGAAGAAATCAACTGTGGGAACAATAATTAGAAAATGGAAGACATACAAGACCACTGATAATCTCCCTCCATTAGGGGCTCCACGCAAGATCTCACCCCGTGGGGTCAAAATGATCACAAGAACGGTGAGCAAAAATCCCAGAACCACACGGGGGACCTAGTGAATGACCTGCAGAAAGCTGGGACTAACGTAACAAAGGCTACCGTCAGTAACACACTACGCCGCCAGGGACTCAGATCCTGCAGTGCCAGACGTGTTCTCCTGCTTAAGCCAGTACATATCCGGGCCCATCTGAAGTTTGCTAGAGAGCATTTGGATGTTCCAGAAGAGTATTGGGAGAATGTCATATGGTCAGATGAAACCAAAGTAGAACTGTTTGGTAGAAACACAACTCGTTGTGTTTGGAGGAGACTGAATGCTGAGTTGCATCCAAAGAACGCCATACATACTGTGAAGCATGGGGGTGGCAACATCATGCTTTGGGGCTGATTCTCTGCAAAGGGACCAGGATGACTGATCCGTGTACATGAAAGAATGAATGGGGCCATATATGGTGAGATTTTGAGAGCAATCCTCCTTCCATCAGCAAGGACATTGAAGATGAAACATGGTTGGGTCTTTCAGCATGACAATGATCCCAAGCACACCGCCAGGACAACGAAGGAGTGGCTTCGTAAGAAGCATTTCAAGGTCCTGGAGTGGCCCAGCCAGTTTCCAGATCTCAACCCCATAGAAAACCTTTGGAGAGAGTTGAAAGTCCGTGTTGCCCAGCGACAGCCCCAAAACATCACTGCTCTAGAGGAGATCTGCATGGAGGAATGGGCCAACATACCAGCAACAGTGTGTGCCAACCTTGTAAAGACTTAGAGAAAACGTTTGACCTCTGTCATTGCTAGCAAAGGATATATAACAAAGTATTGAGATGAACTTTTGTTATTGACCAAATACTTATTTTCCACCATAATTTGCAAATAAATTCTTAAAAAATCAGACAATTTGATTTTCTGGATTTGTTTTCTCAATTTGTCTCTCATAGTTGAGATCTACCTATAATGTCAATTACAGGCCTCTCTCATCTTTTTAAGTGGAAGAACTTGCACAATTGGTGGCTGACTAAATACTTTTTTCCCCACTGTAAGCAACAGCTGAAAAAAGGCCTTTCACTGCACCTAAGCAGACTAAGCAGCAGAGGCAGGAAAGACAGACAAGGAGTTTTAACCTTTGAATTTTGTTCCAGCAGGAACCAAAGGCAGAAAAGAGTCCTCACAGGAGGATAGACAAAACAAACTCAAACAGGAGAGAGGAGGGGAAATTCATTCAGATATCTGAATAACCTCACTATAGGGAAGGTATAACCTTCCCTCCAACTGTCCCACCAACACAGGACAGAAAAAAACACGCTGGGGGGACGTTGGTACTTCCTTCCTTATATTGAGGAGGGGGAGGGGTTACGGTTAACTATTTGTTGTTCATTAAAAATTCCATTCTGTCCTACCTGCACACAGGGGCAGAAATACCCCAATATTGTGCTGCTGGTGGAACGTTAGGGAAGTATGTTTTATTCTGTTAAGACAACAGTGAGGTACTGACAAGTGAATTTGACAAAAAAATTGTGGCACACTCTTGGTGTGTTTGCCAGTTGAAAAGTGATAAAGAATTGACTTATTAAAAATCCACCAAATATGATTCCTTTACGGGAGCACATTTGGCATCAAAGCGTGACAAATACAGAATTTAAAAAAAAATAAAAAATAAATTCTGACACACCATCATTGTGCCTAGTCTGCCAGATGAAAAAGCTAGACTATCTCCCAAGAGTGATCAAGATGTAAAAGTTATTATTTTTTTCTCATTGCATAATGGCATATGTTTGCTGTATGATATATATATATATATATATATATATATATATATATATATAGAAAGGGATGACTTCGGTTGTCCCTGCTGCTGAGACGTTTGGTGGCTTACGTAAATGGCTTTTGTAAGACTACACATCTCCCTCATAAGCCTGCAATGGCAAATTTCAAAATAACACATTGTGCCTGTAGTTTACTGCATGCAGAAATCATTCACTGCCTTCTGCTACTCAAACACATGCTCCAGCATATGCCGCCTATAATTGCTGCTCCATGTGTTGATGGTGGTGTGCACCTTTTCCAATATGGATGTTTCCAAGGAGAGGCCCATATGGCGATATCAAACAAAGACAGCTTTCCTACAGAAAAATTGGTTGCTTTGTATTCTCTAACAAGATTGTGCACATGCCATCAGTTGGAGACTGTGGCATCCACTGGCAGGCACGTGGTGCGAGTTAAAGTTGCAGACAAGCTGAATGATTGGGTGCATATTGCTATTTCTTGGACACATGTTCCCTTATGGGTGACTGATGACATGGAGGAGGAGGAGCAGATGGGGATGATAGTGAAATCGACAATGATCTTGTGCAAGGTGTGGATGTGGCCTGCCTGCAAAGAAGCTCATGAGGAGGAGGAGTAGGAAGATCTTGCTCATTTTGCCTGCCAGTACCACCGCCAATTCTATTTTGAAAAATGAGCTGCTGACGCCATTTCATGTAAGCATGGAGAGACCTTCTTTCTACATGTGTGCCTCCATGATCAGGGCTAATTTTCTGCCTAAAGATCTTGCACCTTACCATGGATTTCTTATTTGGTAATATACAAAAAAATTCCCATACTGGAGATGATCGCATGTAGCTATTGCTGCCAATACAGTGGAAACGTGTTTGTCAGTGTCACCACAACCACCAACAGGAAGTATTTTTTAGATGTTGGGGCTGCACATTGTATGGAATTCTTACTATTGCAGCTGCCACCACCCTCTTCCTCTGATGTCACCCTGACCCATTTTTCAGGCCTTATCTGGAATAGAATC
Organism: Leptodactylus fallax; assembly: GCA_947044405.1. NCBI lineage: Eukaryota > Metazoa > Chordata > Amphibia > Anura > Leptodactylidae > Leptodactylus > Leptodactylus fallax. The sequence goes on along the minus strand of CAMRHE010000403.1, from coordinate 1,536,519 downwards.
ATAGATTCAATAATTTCATCATCTTCCCCACTTTTTTTGACTCATCATGACAATGGGATTACTCCATACCCTCCCAATTCCTACATCCAGATTTTCCTCTAGTGTCCCTACCAGCATGACTACCAATATCACACCACCTGCCACTACTACTTTCACCACCACCAATGGTCATGTCTTCCACCATTGCCTCCTATACATCCAAAAAACGCTGTCTGTTCTCATCCAACTTGTGTGCTATGAGGAATATCTCTTTCAATAGATCGCTCATAACTAATAGGGAATGGGATCTGTGCCAGTGAAGATGAAGAAGACATGGCTGCCATTGCAGAAAGGCAGAGTGGTAAATTACACCTTACAGCAACAAAGAAAGAGGAGGAGAAACACACAGAACCATGATTCAACATTTGTTTTTGACTGCTTTAAATAACTTCATCTTTATTCTCAAGTACAACAACACTGCAAGTACTGGTAGGGCTGCCAAGACCAGAGGTAGTGTTGCTATTGCCACCCACTTTTTATTGTTAGTATAAGTACCTGCATTGGTGGATTGCGTGACAGTAGCAAAAGTGTTTCCTCCTCCTATTTTAGCCTGTCACCTGCTCTGTTTTTTGCCGACATTTTACTTCGCTTCTTATATAAAAGTGATTGACATCATTTCTAGGACTGTGGGGGTTTTTTCTGTATTGGTTAACTCAAAAACAGTATTGTCAAAAAAAACCATAACAAAATGAGGTACCCCTACATTAATAAAATTATACACATACACTGGGTAAAAATGCTTTGAACTTTTGACTTTCAGGCTCCATATTTCACCTTTCACTATAGCTTCGATTTTGAAACTACCATCATTTTATAGACAATCATCTTAGCTACCTCATACATAAATTTGACTTGCAACTATTTAGCATATGATTAGTTATGCAGATTCTTGTCATGTAGCTGCATTGTTACTGTTTTACTCCTGGTGGTGGAAAAATATTTTTCTACTTGTATACTATAAATTACAACCTGTTCTCAAATTCTCTAATAGCTCAGTGTGTTATTAGGTTGATTCTCAAGTGAAGAGTCACTGGTGCAAATTGAAGATCAGCCATGAAGAAGATTTCCCAAGAAAAGAGAAACAGTATGGTTCAGCTCATCCATAGCAGTCTCTTGGCAGAGAAAATTGCCAAATCATGTAAGTGCCATGACAGCTGGAAGAATACAAAATGAAGTCCGTCCATCCATTCAAAAGCCAAGAGGTGGACATATAGGCAAAATGTCAGAGTCAACAAGTCATCTCATCACAAGGTCTATCAGTTCTAGTACGACAAACACAGCAGTGAAGGTGGCTCATATGCTTCATAATAGTGTGATCACAGACGTCCATGCAAGCACCATGCAACACGCATTACACAAGTCTGGAATGGTGGCCTGATAAAAGGTGAAAAAGCCTTGACTTCAATATCGTTATAATTGATATTAAGAAGAGCTGGCTTGAGTTTGCAAAAAAAAGTACAAAAAGTGGACAGTAGAAGATGGTTCAATAACAATGAAGTAGTGGTGCTGGATTGGCCCCCACACTCCCCAGACCCCCACCCAATCGAACAATTTTGGGTAGAGTAGAAGAAAAAGCTGTATTCATACCCCAAATTAGTCGACCAGTATGCACCAACATTCGGAACGTGTAGAAGAGACTTGGGCTCAGATTTCGGTCGAGAAATGCTTGAATGTGATCGAGAGCATGCCCAGAGGTATTCAGGCTATGTTGAAAGCAAAAGGCGGATTTACAAAATAATAAAAATTAAAATTTAGATTTTTAGGAGCCCAGGTGAAGTGAGTAACATTGTTTGTTATGTTTATTCACCTCCCCTTGGCCTTCGTTAATTATAGTGGGGAAAAAAAGTGTTTAGTCAGCCACTAAATGTGCAAGTTCTCCCATTTAAAAAGATGAGAGAGGCCTGTAATTGTCATCATAGGTAGACCTCAACTATGAGAGACAAAATGAGAAAACAAATCCAGAAAATCACATTGTCTGATTTTTTAAGAATTTATTTGCAAATTATGGTGGAAAATAAGTATTTTCAATAACAAAAGTTCATCTCAATACTTTGTTATATATCCTTTGTTGGCAATGACAGAGGTCAAACGTTTTCTGTAAGTCTTCACAAGGTTGGCACACACTGTTGCTGGTATGTTGGCCCATTCCTCCATGCAGATCTCCTCTAGAGCAGTGATGTTTTGGGGCTGTCGCTGGGAAACACAGACTTTCAACTCCCTCCAAAGGTTTTTTATGGGGTTGAGATCTGGAGACTGGCTAGGCCACTCCAGGACCTTGAAATGCTTCTTACGAAGCCACTCCTTCATTACCCTGGCAGTGTGCTTGGGATCATTGTCATGCTGAAAGACCCAGCCACGTTTCATCTTCAATGCCCTTGCTGATGGAAGGAATTTTGCACTCAAAATCTCACGATACATGGCCCCATTCATTCTTTCATGTACACGGATCAGTCGTCCTGGTCCCTTTGCAGAGAAACAGCCCCAAAGCATGATGTTGCCACCCCCATGCTTCACAGTAGGTATGGTGTTCTTTGGATGCAACTCAGCATTCACTCTCCTCCAAACACGAGTTGTGTTTCTACCAAACAGTTCTACTTTGGTTTCATCTGACCATATGACATTCTCCCAATACTCTTCTGGAACATCCAAATGTTCTCTAGCAAACTTCAGATGGGCCCGGATATGTACTGTCTTAAGCAGGGGGACACGTCTGGCACTGCAGGATCTGAGTCCCTTGCGACGTAGTGTGTTACTGACGGTAGCCTTTGTTATGTTAGTCCCAGCTTTCTGCAGGTCATTCACTAGGTGCCCCCGTGTGGTTCTGGGATTTTTGCTCACCGTTCTTGTGATCATTTTGACCCCACGGGGTGAGATCTTGCGTGGAGCCCTTGATCGAGAGAGATTATCAGTGGTCTTGTATGTCTTCCATTTTCTAATTATTGCTCCCACAGTTGATTTCTTCACACCAAGCTGCATGCCTATTGCAGATTAAGTCTTCCCAGCCTGATGCAGGTGTACAATTTTGTTTCTGGTGTCCTTCCACAGCTCTTTGTTTGTCACCATAGTGGAGTTTGGAGTGTGACTATTTGAGGTTGTGGACAGGTGTCTTTTATACTGATAACAATTTCAAACAGGTAATGAGTGGAGGACAGAAGAGGCCTCTTAAAGAATAAGTTACAGGTCTGTGAGAGCCAGAAATCTTGCTTGTTTGTAGGTGACCAAATACTTATTTTCCACCATAATTTGCAAATAAATTCTTAAAAAATCAGACCATGTGATTTTTTAGATATATTTTGTCATTTTGTCTCTCATAGTTGAGGTCTACCTATGATGTCAATTACAGGCCTCTCTCATCTTTTTAAGTGGGAGAACTTGCACAGTTGATGGCTGACTAAATACTTTTTTTTCCCCACTGTATAGTCCAAGGGTCTGAAGAGACTCCAGAGTACAATAATAGTTTGTGGGTGGAGAACCCTGCAAACTACCATTGGGGTGGGAGGAGGGCTATCAACACTTGAGATAGATGGACATACACCCAGGGATACACATACTGTAGCTTGAGAAACACTGTTCTGTAGCACACTGCGACTTCAATCAGCTTGTTTATTTCAGGGATAACAGCACTTTTTCTGTATTGGTTAACAAAAAAAAAAACTATTGCCAAAAAAAACCCTTAACAAAATGAGATTGTGCACTATAACACACTGTAATAATAGTCAACTTGTTCTTTTTTTTCCCTTGAAAATGCCACTTTTTTTGTATTGGTTAACAAAAAAAAACGACTATTGACAAATAAAGTCTAAATGAGATTTTGCACTAAAAGGACTGACTTTATCAATAAAAACAATATAAGAGATTCTGTGGACAGACACAGATCACAGATCAGTGCAGCAAGATGCAATAAGGCTAAATCCCCACAACTGCTTTTTTAGTTGCAGATTTTGCTGCGCTTTTTTCAGCCAAAGTTAGTAATGGATTGAGCAGGAGGTAAAAATATAAATGCTTCCTAGATATTTCCCATTCCTCCTGTAGCCACTACCAGGTTTGGCTAAAAAAAAAAAAAAAAAATCTGCAACATAAAATATGTGATCTATAACAAAGTTTGAAAATCAGCTATGACAGTACTGACTCATTTTTAACACATAAGGGCTCATGCACATAAGCATATTCTGAATTTACAGTTTAATGTTTTGTGAATCATTTTACAGTCTAATATAGAGTACAATTTCCCTCCTTTGTACCATGGACATCCTAGGGTAGGCAAAACATAACAGTTTTAAATGGTTCCATTCCTGCTCAAGGAATTTACATTCCACTCAGATTATTGAACTGTGTATAACAGGTTAATTTGTGATATTTAGAGTGAGACCACCCATAGGGTTTTTTGTGAATGCCTTTAGGTAGAACATAAAAAAAAAATAAAAGTTACGAGACACTTGTTTGAACTAGTCAATAATGAAAGTCAGAAGCGTATTTCTAATACAATGCATGGTACAATAAGAAAGGAGTGTCACACTACCATGGAACATGGCCTGTTTTAGAGTAAATGAGTGCAGATTTGTAATGATAACTGGCAAGGTAAACTACAACAATTATCAAACATTAAACAGAAGTAGTCATAGATAGATCTTTATAAATGTAGGAGAGGATGAAACTTTAACGTTTATTACAAATATAAATGCTAAAAATAATAGATATATGTGAATGTACACCCAACTGTGCATACACCAAATTCTTTAAACGCCACTCTCACATTAGTGGTGACTGAATGTTGTATCAATTCTTTGTCTCAGAAGTCTGGAATACCAGCCAAAAAACCTGACATAATGCACTGTAATATTAATCAAAAAGGAGAATATCTAGTGATAAGAAAAAACATCAACCTTATCTTCTTGTTTAGAGTAAAGCTATAGTCCTAGATCATCTTAATATATGTACTACCACCCTCCTGCTTGTCCATTGGCCATTACTGGGTCACGTGATGCTGGGAGTGTGTGAAAAGTTTCCCACCCCCTGTATCGTGAATGGCCTGCTGCAAATGACATCACAACAGGGGGCGTGGTCATGCCCTTATAACTTTATACACTCCGCTGTCCAGCACCACTGCTGCTCTGAACCTTTATCAGAGCACATCTTCATACTATCCCCTGAGGAACCCTTCTTATAGGGATAAAACGTGTCGGCATGCTATACTGACACTTGTACCTTCGGGTCTTCTCTGATCCTTGTTGCCTCCATGTGTTGAGAACTATATTGTACCTCGGACTAGCTCTATTTATACTGAACCATCTTGTCTTTAGAAATACCCTTAGACTTTTTCTAAGAGAGTTTTGCTGTTTTGAGAGTGTACCAAGCTAGAGGTGGTGATAAATACTCTATCAGAAAGGGTATTTTCTTTTACAGTCATATGAAAAAGTTTGGGCACCCCTATTAATCTTAATCATTTTTAGTTCTAAATATTTGGGTGTTTGCAACAGCCATTTCAATTTGATATATCTAATAACTGATGGACACAGTAATATTTCAGGATTGAAATGAGGTTTATTGTACTAACAGAAAATGTGCAATATGCATTAAACCAAAATTTGACCGGTGCAAAAATTTGGGTACTCTTATCATTTTATTGATTTGAATACTCCTAACTACTTTTTACTGACTTACTGAAGCACAAAATTGGTTTTGTAACCTCACTGAGCTTTGAACTTCATAGCCAGGTGTATCCAATCATGAGAAAAGGTATTTAAGGTGGCCAATTGCAAGTTGTTCTCCTATTTGAATCTCCTCTGAAGAGTGGCATCATGGGCTCCTCAAAACAACTCTCAAATGATCTGAAAACAAAGATTGTTCAACATAGTTGTTCAGGGGAAGGATACAAAAAGTTGTCTCAGAGATTTAACCTGTCAGTTTCCACTGTGAGGAACATAGTAAGGTAATGGAAGACCACAGGGACAGTTCTTGTTAAGCCCAGAAGTGGCAGGCCAAGAAAAATATCAGAAAGGCAGAGAAGAAGAATGGTGAGAACAGTCAAGGACAATCATGCTTCCATGATGCTTTGGGGCTGTGTGGCCAATGCCGGCACCGGGAATCTTGTTAAAGTTGAGGGTCGCATGGATTCAACTCAGTATCAGCAGATTCTTGAGAATAATGAACAAGAATCAGTGACGAATTTGAAGTTACGCCGGGGATGGATATTTCAGCAAGACAATGATCCAAAACACAGCTCCAAATCTACTCAGACATTCATGCAGAGGAACAATTACAATGTTCTGGAATGGCCATCCCAGTCCCCAGACCTGAATATCATTGAACATCTGTGGGATAATTTGAAGCGGGCTGTCCATGCTCGGCGACCATCAAACTTAACTGAACTGGAATTGTTTTGTAAAGAGGAATGGTCAAAAATACCTTCATCCAAGATCCAGGAACTGATTAAAAGCTACAGGAAGCGACTAGAGGCTGTTATTTTTGCAAAAGGAGGATCTACTAAATATTAATGTCACTTTTCTGTTGAGGTGCCCATACTTTTGCACCGGTCAAATTTTGGTTTAATGCATATTGCACATTTTCTGTTAGTACAATAAACCTCATTTCAATCCTGAAATATTACTGTGTCCATCAGTTATTAGATATATCAAATTGAAATGGCTGTTGCAAACACCCAAATATTTAGAACTAAAAATGATTAAGATTAATAGGGGTGCCCAAACTTTTCAATATTACTGTATATGTGGGCATGTTTCTTGGTTTGGTTGGGAGATAACTTTTTCTACCTAAAGGAATGAATATCATCATTTCTTGAATAGACACCACATATTTTTTCTCCTTTTGTTTTCTGTTAATGTCCCCATTACCATCTGAGAGTGGTGCATTTGTTGTATTTTTCAATTGGGAAAATATGTTGGTTAATATGGAAGCTATCTGAGGAATAGAGCCGACACATAGTACACTTTGTGGTTTTGTCAACTGTCAGGGAGATGTGCCAATGAAATCACTGCACATTTTCCCTTACAGACAGATAAGACATACCACATTGTTTACTTAGTGTTTCTTAGGATATCGTGGAAGGTAACAAAACTATTTGGTCAGAATACAACCAACATATTTTGAAATATTTTATTATATACCACATTTGGTGTACACACAGTTGGGTGTATATTCACTTATAATTATTTTTAACATTTATATTTGTAATAAATGTTAAGTTTCATCCTGTCCTACATTTATAAAGATCTATCTAGGACTATAGCCTTACCAAACAAGAATATAGGGTCGACGCATTTTCTTATCACTATATATTCTCCTTTTTAAACAGAAGTAGGAACCAGAAGACTTTCTAAAACAGCAGTAAAATATTTAATGGTAAATATTCAGTATGAAAGTTTTATGTAAAAGTGAAGCAGCAAACAAGCATAGCCACAGTGAGCATATCAGTACAGCAGTACCTTCTGCAGCTCGTTCAGTTACATACTGGCTAAATAAAGGGAATACAATTTTTATTATTAATTAACGTGGTAGACTAATAAATTTGTGGTTAATGCAAAGCAAAAAATACGATACATAAAAAATAATTATGTAAACCTTAACATAAAGCTGAGCTTTATTATACTTAAACAGGATTTTGAAGTTTAGTAGTCACTATTGTCAAAGGGGTGGTTGCAAATCTAATTAAACTAGGGTCAGACTAATGTGCCAAAAAAATAGAGGATCCTCTGTTGACCTCTGGCAGCCTTTGACTAAGAAGGATATCATGTTCTGTTATTACTGTCACTAATGTATGGATATACATTCACTGATCTACCAGGATGTAGTAACTGAGCTGCCACCAAAAAAAAAACACATTTGTTCTGTACATGGACTTGCGCAGCATCCCCACTTGATAATTATTGATGGGGATATCCATTTATTGTAGTAAATATATTATTGTATAATAAATAAAATAATTGATGAGCATACCTTTTAAGATTTGATTTGGGTTTGGGTTCATTGTTTCAGGTTCTGTCTGAAGTGGTTTGTTCAGAACTGAAAATACAAATAAATTGTTTATAAAGGTTGTATATGACACTCTGAGGGCTTTAAGACCTAATGCGTTATTCACTTATGGCGTTTTTGATGGTTTTAACATGTGATAGAAATGGCCATACACATCTATTTTGAACGGCCATTGCACATCCATTTTGTGTCCTTTCATTTGTCCGTTTTTGATGGCCGGGTGTTATCCATTTTGTATTTGTTTTTAAAGGGCCATTAAAAAAATTTAAAAATTATTAATTTGATTGATCTTTCATTTTTGACCAAACCCAGTGATCCATTTTTAATGGATGTAACTTGGACGTCAGTCTGTCTTAAACATTTATCCATTGATTTCTATTGGGCCTGTGTGTCCATCAAATGGACAAAGACTGAGCATGTCAGTTTTTCTGATGGATGTGAATAATGGTTCATCAAAAACAGATATGTGAATAGACAGACTGAAATCAATGTGTTGTCAAAAGAGCTGTGTGACTGCCATTACAAAAACTGCCATCACACGGTTGTTTTTCACTGTTGTGTGAATAAGGCCTAACCCATTTCTATCTCTCTGCTGAAAAAAACAGCCTTATTAATTTCAAAGTGTTCAAAGTGATATTATATGTAGGATATGGCAGCCAATGGTAACAAACAGCCTGTTTAAAAGCACATAGCAGTGTAAGATTTTTTTTTAAAAATTTTCACGTTTTTTTCTGATGTTTTGCAGGGGAAAAAAGACAGTCTAAATTTTACAGCACTACTTTTAGGGGAAAAAAAAATCAATTAAAGAGATGTATAAAGGAAAGTCACAAAGGTTGCAGGTACAGCCTTGCTGCAATCATAAAAAAATGCATAAAATTCAAATAGCTAGTCTAAAATAGCTAAAAAAAAATATTACCTATCCAACAGAAATCCAAACCTGCTACTGCATCTCATCCGATCCTTCGGGTGTCTATCTACTTACATACAGCATATATTCACATACAGCTCCCTTCACAAACCAACAATGCTGCAGCCATTATGTTCCATATGCAAGTAAACAAACACCAGGATGATCAGATCAGGGGAAAGCAACATCAGCATTGGATTCTTGTGTGACAGATGAATTATCTTTTTTTATTTTTTATTTAGTTTTTTTTTTGGGGGGGGGGGGCTTTGCAGGGACAGGTGGGTCACCCTGAGATATACCAAAAAATAGCTAAAGTCGTGGTGCTGATGGGAACGCTGTATAAATTCACTGGGTTTTGGAGTTTGGCACACGCCTGAACAACCACTAGACAGCCCAGACAGGCCACCGATAGAGAGGATCGTCTGACAAGCATGAGCAGCTCCCATTTTTGTTCACGATCCAGAGACAGGCGGAAAGTTCATTACCCACCCCTGTCTCTGCCCAGACCATTTACAAGAGCTTAGCAGAAGGGAATTTGGATTTACAGTGCCCATTTCATGTCCTGCCATTAACAGCTAGCCACCATTGCATTTGCTTGCAGCAACGAGAAACCTGAACCTGAATTGCTGTGGACTGGAACCATATATAGAGCACCCCTAATTGTAAAGTTTTGCCCAGTAAACATATCTTTTCTCTGTAATATTGTAATCACTTACATATACCACCATTACTTTCACACATAGAAATTTCGTTCAATACCAACAATTCCACGGTGCGTTTATTTTTTGTGTCTGAGTGTATGTAGATCTATATATGTAACAAATGGAAAGAATGTTGTAATTCACTATGTTGCCTCTTCTTATAGTCAAGAACATCCAAGTGATCAATCTATGACTTGCTACTCCAGAGTTTGTCAAATGAATATCTTTGACTTCATTCTTTTGCAGTAATTTATCATTATACCCAAAAAGATGTTCCTCCATTTTCTGGCCAATGCACAAATGTGTAAAAATATAATGGATACTGTGGTTCTATAACATTGCTACATGTGGTCCCCTAGCAAAGTAAAGCATGGGAATTTAACATGCCTAATTCTTTGTCTCCCCAAATATCACCATACACATCAGACAGTGACTTGGTGACTTGCCTACAGAGATCCACAGGTTTACCTAATGTTAATTTAATGTGTTTGGATGATTTAAACTTTTTGTCAATAGGGCATTGTTTTTATGTCTGCATGAGGGTGGATGAATATTTTCTTCCATATTTCTTTGACCAGCACAGCTATTTAAGGGCAGACAGTTTAGATATATTTGTTGGTTCTTTGCCCTCATAGTTAACACATTGTCCCTTGATAGCAACAGCTGCTGTGTAATCATAAAAGTGGAGGGTACAGTGCACCCTTAAACCACCTTACCTCACTTCCCAATAAAAGTCTCAGCAACAGTACAAAATAGAGCTGGTTCTACAAGAGATGTCAGTGTTCCCTTGGCAGTGCTTTCCATAATGATTTCTTCCCTACATCTTGTGTAACGCCTACAGAAAAATCTGTCAATAAAGTTATCTGTAATATTGTTTCAATGGTAGACTATATTCAATTGTAGCCACAAACAAGTAAAATGCAGTATCACTTATCTTTATTTTACCGGAATCCCTATTCCATGGTAAAGATAAATGCTAAATGGAATGTGGAAGGGTAAGATGTGCACTGTAAGGAGCTGTATGAAAAAGCAGAAATTCCCCATATTTGTTAACAGTGTCAGAAGCAAAGACCAAAGCTCTCAACAATAGTTAAAACCTTGAAAATCCATGTAGGCTGTTAGTCTAAAAAATCTTATACTTCAGACAACACTGAGCCTTTCACTGTATACTAGAACTATAAACAGTTTGTTGATGGAATTAGATACAGTAGAGGCTGAAAGTAAACTGAGCCAGCAGTAGAAAAACCCGATAACTAGCCATTATTAGGGTCCTTAGATACCTACATGTATCTGTACATTAAATGTACATTTTTTAATAATGACCTTTGACTCAACTAAGGCAACACATAGCCCTAACTGTTTTAGTAATATTTAAAAGTGACTTTTTTTCTGTCAGCCAAAGAAAGTCCCCACCTTTTTTTTTTTTTTTTTTACTACACTAACACCTTATAATATCACATTATAAAAGTACAAAGAAACTGCTCCATTTGTGGGGGAAACAAAAATTGACAGAGTGGAAAATTAAAGAGTGCAGAAAACAGTGTTTAAAAAAGGAAAAATAAGTTTCATTGTATTCAGAGGTAATGGAATTATACAATTTCCTGTGGCTAAATATAGTCCTAATTTGCTTATCTTTTTATCTTGCTATGTAGTTATTATTGCTAATTGCAGCACATCCTTGATAGGATGAATGTAAAACCTGCTTAGTCATTGCTTGTGTATTTTCTAGTTCATCATGATTTCTTATCAAAAATTTAGGCAGATACAGTTCTTCTTTTCCAGACAAAATTACTATTGGCAATGCTATTACATCCACAAACCTTGAAATGATACAGCAGCTGATAATGATAGACTGTCAGATGATGCTTTTTAATGTGTAACACTAAAGTGATCTATGTCTGAAAAGTGACAACAGGCAAGATGCCATTACACTACATATATTGAAAGAAAACATTTCAAGAGACTTGTGCTTTTCTATTTGAAAGCAGGATATGATAGAAGCTAAGCTTGGTGATACTGTATATAGATGTATATTATTTGGAGCAGGATTTCGGAGTAAATAACAGAGTAAGACCACATTACATTCATGTTGCAGTGTTTTGGTCAGTGTTTTGAATCAGTATTTGTAAGCCAAAACCAAGAGTGGGTCAAAAACACAGAACAGGTCCAAATTTTTCCATTATACTTCATATCTGGTTTTGGCTTACAATTACTGATAAACGTGTGAAGACGTGTGAATAAGACCAAAACCTTGACAGAACTCCTAAGGGTGGGTTCACACTTGCAGCGGCACTCTGTCCGCCGTCAGTCCGACCTAAATGTCGAAAAACTGGATAGGGAAAGGTTTGCAACGTTTTGCTTAAAAACCCATTCACTTCTATGGGTTTATAAAGCAATGCGCGGGTGTGCGCTTACACCCTCTGCGCCGCAAAGCTGTTTTTTTTCGTCGGAAACAAAGTCGGACATGCAGGACTTTGCTTCCGACGAAAAAAAAAAAACGGCTTCGCGGCGCAGAGGGTGTAAGCGCACACCAGAACATTGCTTTAAAAACCCATTCAAGTGTGAACCTGTAAGCCGTGTACCAGGGTGGGCTCCCCAGGATACAGCGAAGTCACGAACAAAGGAAGTGACTCCAAATCAATTTAGTAAAAAAACAAGATTTTACTTTGTGTAGTAGCACCTCTTTACCAAAAGAACACTCCCAACTATTTACATACACTCAGCCAGGAAGTTGAGGCCCTGGTGTACAGCGCGGTGCCTTCTCATGTGCAGCTCCAAAACATTCCAAGCTTTTACCTATCTGCAGGCTACTACTAACCAGCCGCTTGTCACCTTTTTATCACCCTAGTCACAGGAACAATTCAGTGAGTGTGATAGGGACATCGGCGGTTTAACACAAGAGCTTACAAACTTATCAAAATACCCCTATTCCCCACAAACAAAGTACAACCAAGTAAATATAATAGTAGGTCAGCTTGCAAGCCAAAGAAATGTGACAATATATAAAATATCGCTTCTAGACTTCCTCAGAAGCTCCTCTCTGGGAGTTACAACTCACTAGAATTCTCTGAGTCTTAGTCCTTACTACCGAATAGGTAGATAATTCACCAGTAGTGTGGCCTGTGAAGATGAGCATGCCTAACTAGTCTAACTACAGGCCCTTACTCAGTCCCAAGCAAAATGTAATGAAGTGCGTGCACGATTCTCTTACTGATCCAGCTTTGTTGGGTACCTTTTTAGCTTTGATGTTGAACAGCTGAAAGCGGGGCTCATCCAGAAAACATGCGATCTCACTGACAGGGCCACTTCTCAGCCTGGTCCTTGATAGCAATCTTCAACTTAGGATGCTGTCTGAACAAACCCTGGAACAGTCTCTGCTTCAGCACCCCCTTGTTATATATCTGATCCCTTAGGAATCTTTTTCCTCTCACTTCAGTGCTTCTTCTTCTAAAAGCTCAAAAGCACACTCCTAAGATGGCTGCCACACACACTCTGCTCCTTCTTGATCTTCTTCTGCAGAACAGGGTCTCCACGTCACTATTCCAGGGAATTACAGAATTACAGTACTTCCCATTTCTGAGGTAACAGTGGCCTCTTGTGGTCAAACAAACAAATGTCAGTTTATAAAAAAAAATAAACTTATTTACAGAAACATGTACATGTAAGTGTAAGCACACTGATACAAGCAAAACTGTCATTCTGTGTGGGCGGGTGATTAGGACTCGCAAAGTCTCTTTCCAGAGTCCTGTCAGTATTTTCTTCAGTTCACTCAGAAATGCTGCTCAAATCATATAAACTTATCAGAGTTCAACCTCTGTCTATTTCTCACAGTGCTATCATAAAATGGGGCAAATTTACTAAGGCCACAGAGTCCGCTTAAAATTGACAGAGAGAAAATTCCTACAAGGAGGACTTTTCTCTCTGCCGGTTTTATACTGAAACCGGTGGAGAGAAAAGTCCTCCTTGCAGGAAACTGGGTGGACCCCATTATAGTTTATGAGGTCCGCGGGTTTTCGCGTCTAACAGCTTTTTAAGCGGACAGGGTCTCCGTCTTTAGGGTCCCCATGCAGGTACTGGGATTAGGTTTTTAACCATTTTACTGCTGATAAACTCCCATTAATCACTTTATATCTAAAATCTAATAAAGAAAAGAAGTTATTGAAAAGTTTAAGGTTTCTTATCACAGTCTATACAGATTAATGTTCATCCATTTAATTTAAAATATCTGTTTGTGCCAGGTTTTTCTGATGCTTGTGAGAACATGTCTCTTCACTGACTAGTCTAACTAGGTCTGCCAAGACTTTGTCTTAGAATGGTAAAAGCAAGAATCTTTCAGGCATTTTGCAGTGTATCAATCTGTCAGATGTGTCACTTAGTTGGATATATCTACCTATCTGTTACCACTTGCTAATTAGGAATTTCACTGCTAATTGTCACAAATCTCAGCATGAAATGTGTACTTGCACATGCATCTTCATGAATGTATGGCTTTAAAACAAAGCAAAAATCATATGTTGTCTAGCACTGATAGCAGGTAATGCTAATGTTAAATAGAGCTGCTGAGGCTTCTTAACAACTTATGAATAAACATACTGTGAGGTGTCACATAGCTTTAGGCGTAAATAGCTGACATTCTATAGCAGTAATGGTAAGTAGACTGTGTATAGAGAAAACAGTATCTATGACTTACTTCTCACTTCTTGCCAGTTCCTCATAGTTGCCAGATGTTTATTGAACTTTGATTTGAGGTGTTTAATCTGTATAAATTGCACCCTTGTTGATAACAGAGCCAAACATTAACAAAAATTTGCCGATTCAGCTTGCACTGCATTAGTACATTGTGAAATAGGTTTTATTTTTTATGTACACATGTATTTTTTATGGCCACTTATGTATCCAAAGCAGATCAGATAAGACTTGATACAAGAAAATTTGAATATTGTAAAAAAGTTCAGTATTGTAAATTCAATGTGTCACCTGCCAAGGTTTCCTAAGCCTTTAAATGGTCCCTCAATCTGGTTCAGTAGGACACACAATCATGGAAGACGCTGATTATGAATTGAATTACTGAAATGAATGAACGTTTCAAAAATATTCTAATTTATTGAGATGCACCTGTATGTGTGTGTGTGCACATGGCAGGGATCAGGATGGAAAGATCCCTATTTTTTTTTTTTTTTTTCAATTCAAAGTTTATTGATTTTCAAAAAGACATAAAATACAGAAAAAACAGTGAAAACATATAACTGCAACGGCAGCAGTAACATTCTATACTGTTAATAGCGGGGAGATCCTCGAGTAGAGGCCAAAGGACAAGAACCTAGGGAAGGGGAGGAAGGAGGGAGGGTTAGGGGGGCGAGACAACAAAAACAAACACAGAACAAGAGGGAGGAGAAGAGGAAAAGAAGAAGAAAAAAAAATAAAAAATTTTGTAAGGTGGGGGGGGGGGGGGATGGGGACTATACAGCAACAGTATCCGGGTCCAGGGGAGGACCCAATGGTGTAAGCAATCAAAAATTCTTCCTCAAAAAGAGTAGTAAAACTCACAGGGAGCGTAGCCAGAAGGTCAAGAATAGTCCAGAACAAGTAACCCATCAGTTAGCTATAAAAGCCAGAGCATCCCACTGTAGGTCTGCGGGGGAGGCACAGGCCCGAGAAGCGTCTGATATTCACTGGTATGTTGGAATTTCATCCAGTAGAACCAGGTCTTGTTAAAAGTTTGAACAGTGTCATGCAGGAAAGAGGTGAGGTTCTCCATACGCATAATCTCATTGACCTTCAAAACCCAAAGGGAGAGAGGGGGGTTCAGTTTGCTTCCAAAATTGCGGGATACACGCTCGAGCCACGAGGACTAAAAATCGAAGCAAGGAGCGCTTATAGATATGCACCAGGGACTCGCAATGATGGAGGAGGAACAAAGCAGAGCCCAAATGGAGGGAAGACTCAGTGACTTGAGAAATAATCCTCTTAACCCCATCCCAGAAGGGGGATAGAGCGCTACAAGGCCAAAAAATGTGTAACATGGTGCCCTCTTCCACCTCACACCTCCAGCACATTAATGCGACCTGTGGGATAAGAGCATGCAATCTCGAGGGGACACGATACCACTGGGACATGAGTTTAAAACTGGCCTCCTGATAACGAGAGCTGATCAATGATTCGTGTGTGAGACGGAATATGCGCTCTCTTTGGGTAGGGGTGAGAGACATGTTAAGGTCAGTTTTCCACTTCAATATGAAGTGAGGGACAGCATCAGGCGGGGGTTCTATCAAGAGTTTGTAAATAGTAGCTAAGGAGTGCCGTAAGGGTCCGGTATCCACACACAGCCGTTCTAGAGACGTATACTCAGTTCTGAATTCCAAAGGGGGGGAGAAAGATCGTACGAAGTGGCGAATCTGCAATCCACGCCATGCGTCCAGGGGAGGAAGATCGTTGGAGGAGGAAACCCCTGGGCCCACTCGCCATCCTGAATCGTTCCGAAGATGACCCGCCCTAAAGAAACCATGGCGACACCAGTTGCGGAACACTCTATCAGAGACACCAGAAGGAACCTTAGGTTTGCCCAAGAGGGGGTAGCATATAGAGTCAAGCGGGAGTGAATGAGAGCGAACCAAGCGCTGGGCACAAATTCTAAGGGTTGGGCCAATTGTGGGGTGGGAGCGGAGAGATGACACTAGAGGAGATTCAAGCTACGGGATCACCTGCAGAGGCAGTGGGGAGAAGGCTTTTTCGATGTAGACCCATGGTTTAATCGAGCCATGTCTACACCAGTCAACTATCCTAGTCAAGTGAGCAGCAAAATAGTATAATTTGAGATCTGGGAGGGCCAAGCCACCACTACGTTTAGGGCGGGAAAGAATGGCTCTGCTAACTCTCACAGACTTACCCGACCATATGAAATCCAACTAAATGGAGGACCGAAAGAAGGAAAGGGGAACGTGGATTTGCAGTGTTTGTAAAAGGTATAGGAGTTGCGGCAGGATATTTATTTTAAAAATGGTGCACCTCCCAAACCAGGTGAACGTACCCTGTTTCCATCAGTGACAGTCTGAACGGATAGATGATAGCATAGGCGGAAAGTTGGCGTGGAAAAGGTCTTTCGGGTCAGGAGTAATGGAGACTCCCAGATATTTCAAGGACATTTAGTGCTTCCGATTTTGAGAGGTTAATCTTGAAGTTAGAAAGCCTCGAATATTCATCAAAGGCAGACATTAGGCATGGGAGAGAGAGATTTGTGGGCAGGTAAGAAAAAGCAATAATAATAATCTGCGTAGGCCGCTACCTTGTAAAGGCGAGATGCATGGGCCACACCCGAGATGTCAGGATGGGATCGGACATGTCTAAGAAAGGGCTCTAGTGTCAGGATGAAAATGAGAGGAGACAAAGGTAGAAGGTTAATAGTCTTGATGGTGTTGTCCTTAGCCTCTCGTCCAGGCATGAAGCCTGCTTGGTCAGGCCAGCAGAGGAGTTAGTCGGGAGTAAAGGATTTTGGCTAGGATTTTAAGATCCACGTTCAACAGTGAGATAGGACGATAACTGGGACAAAGAAGGGGATCCTTTCCGGGTTTTGGAATTATGTGATATGGGCTCGGCTAATAGCGTAGGGAGTCCTGAAGAGGCGAGGTATGCCCATATGTGATTGCGAAATTGAGAGTTAGACGAGTCTGGGTTAGAAGCGTCCACCGAGTACAGAGAGGCGTAGTAGTCTCTGAATGCAGCCGCGATCTCAGTGGGAAGATCTACTTTGGAGTGTTGGGTAGTTCGGATTTGGGGGACATAAGTGGAGGCTCTTCGGATCCGCAGGGCCCTCACCAAGGATCGACTACATTTATTACCGAACTCATAGAAGTGTCGCCGACACCTAACTAGAGTCCCTTTAGCTCTGTCCATCAGGAAAGAACGAAGTTCCTCCCAGATGCACGCAAGCTGTGCGTATGTGTCTACAGTCATCTGACGTTTGTGGAGAGCCTCGAATGAGTGTATTTGTTGGAGAAGAGATTCAATGTGTGACTGATGTTCTCTCTTCAGGCGAGAGCCATGCTGGATGAGGACCCCACGGACCAGGCATTTATGGGCTTCCCAGATTACAGGAGGGCTAAGTTCCCTAGTCTCTTCCCTAGTGAAGTATTCGGTTAAGTGGATTTTAATATCTGCGAGAATAGTCGCATCGTCCAAAAGCGAGGTGTTAAGCTTCCATTGGCGTTGGAAAGGGATGGGGGACTGCAGCGACATGGTCACTGTAACAAGGGCGTGATCTGAAAATGTGATCTTGTCTATAGATGCAGACAGCAAGGAGTGAAGGTCTTGGTGCTGGAGGAAGATGTAATCAATACAAGAGTAATGATTGTGAACTGGAGAATAGTATGAGTAATCCCGAACCGAGGGGTATAATAGTCGCCATGAGTCAATAAGTTGGTGAGAATGAAGATCTCTCCGAAATCTGCACAGGAGTGAGTGGGAGTGACTTGAGGAGCCCCAAGAGGAGTCAAGTGTGGGATCAAGAACTAGGTTCAGGTCACCCCCCGACCACCAGCATGCCCTCTACAAAATCATCAAGCATCTCTAAGTATGAGTGGAGAGCTAGGCCCTGTCCGGCATTAGGGAGATAGAGCGATGCAAAAGTATATATCTGGGACGCAATACATCCCTTCACCATAACGAATCTGCCCTCTCCATCAGTGCGAGTCCCCAGATGCGTCCAGCTCACCGATCTAGAGATCAAAATGCTGGCCCCTCTAGACTTGGGTTCCAGGGAAGGGCTGTGATATGCGTGTGGGAACCAAATGTTAGAGAGTTTAAATGGTTTGAGAGAGCAAAAATGTGTTTCCTGCAAGAACACTACATGTAAATGCTTACCTTTGAGTAAGTTGAAAAGAACAGAGCGCTTTCCAGTACTATGTAGCCCCCTGACATTAAGGGATCCCACCACGAGAGAAGTCTGCTGGCTGGAAGTCGGCATATTTAGACACTGCAGATCAAGCCCCACTGAAGGAGAAGGAGGATCTCTAAGACACTTGAGAGGGGGAGAAAAAGAAAGACGACAAGACACTCGGGTGGTGAAAAGAGAAGAAAAAAAAAAGAGGAAAGGGGGGAGGGGAGAGATAGGAGAAAAGAGCAGAGGGAAAGGAGAAGAAAACGGGAAAAAGGTGGAGAGCTAGGTAAGGAAAGGAGGGATGAAGGAAGAAAAAGGCAGGGAAGTAGACAAAGTCAAGTCGCCTCAAGAAAAAGAGGCGAGCTCTCAAATAAATGAGAGAAAGGGAGGTGGGGAAAACAAAAGAACGAGCATAAAAGAACCACGAGTGAAACTTAATAATAGTATCGCCCCGCCGTTCCCCACCGCCCACAAAAGGGGGGGCGGGGAGAGGAGCAGAGCGAACAAAACACGCCACAGTCTACAACAACATAGTAATAATAATAATAATAATAATAGTCCTTTAATAGTCCCACAAATCTGGTACCAAGGGAGGTTATGGGACCCTGCCAGTATATAGGATGAGGGGGCCATGTGGCGGGGCCACAAGAACTAATGAAGCTCCAGCAGCTCCACCCAGGGCCTCCGCAATATAATGAGCAACTACCCAAACAGTAACATAAGTAAGTAAACATTATAACAAAGGTAATAAAGGCACCAATAGGAAAGGACAAAGTAACCTGGCATCTTACTCCGTTTAAATGGATGAATGAACTCATCAAAATAAACCAGTGGAGATGAGCAACAGGGAAGATACAGGAGCAGTCCGCATATCTAGGGGCTGGGAGTCATCACGCCTCGGTAGGGAGGTAGCGAGATAGGTCTGGGTTTAGAGGGTCTTCTCCAGGAGGCATCAACGGAGAGGGTCTGTCTCGTATTGGCGTAGAGGAAGGGCGTCGAGATCTACGTCGTCGCCTCTGGGAGATTTGTTGAGTCAGACCCACCGCGAGTCAATTTTGGACTTCAATGGGTCTAGTGTCCAAGAAAGTAAACAGCTCAGGGAGGTCTGCAGGTGAGCGCACCAGAATGGAGGTAGAGCCCTTACGGGCGATCAGGTGAAATGGATGTCCCCACCAGTATGTTCCGCCACAGTCCTTAATGAGGCTCAGAAGGGACTGTAGGGCACATTGCATGGCCAGAGTGCACGTAGAAACATCTGGGAAAAGTTTGACAGTGGTATCTTCAAAAGAGACAGGGCCCACGGACCAAGCGCATTTCAAGATGTGTTCCTTCTCAGAGTAGTAATGTAATCTACACAGGACATCCCGTGGGTTGGTGGGGTCCATGTGCGGTGACCAGATGGAAGGTAACGCTGCAGTTGGGATTGCGGGATGCAAACAGCGCAGACTTGTCATGGTCTCTGGGCACGAGGGCGCAGCGCTGGTGCTGTCCCACGTTACCACCACTGGTACCGGTGATGAGGGGGCTGCACAAATGTTGGTGGTGATTGTTCCCCCGGGGCGCTTCCCCTATACTGTGCCGACTGGTGGTGTTTGGGGCGCCCTGATGTTGTCGGTGCAGAGTCAGACACAGAAACGGTTGTAAAGTTGAACTTTTACTTCCATCGGTGTGGAGGCACAAATGCTTAAACAGTTTCTTCAATACAAAACAACGGGGTACGCCTGGTGACACAGCAAAGTCCTGGGGTGCAGAGTAGACTTGATGAAAGGTGTTCCTAGCCCCTTATACTTCAGTGTTACAGCCCTAAGGTGCGTCTGGGCTCCTATTTGGCTCATAGGAGGATGCCCACCATGATACTAGTACATAATATTCCCCACTCACGTTATGTGGTCCTGATAGCTCAGAGTTTCGGGGTGCAATAGTCAGGGTGGCAGGATATTTCACAGGTCTGGCCTTGGCCCCTGGATCCTGTGATACTGGCTATGGAGCACGTGTTCCAGAATGTTCTCTCCACAGTCTCATGCTGACAAGATAATGATGCTTGACTTCCTTCAGGGCGATGGCTAGGCAGACAGGGGACAGGATCTTCTGAATAGCTGGAGTATGTCAGCTCTCCAACCTTCCTGGGCCTGTCTAGGACTTGAGATTCCTGCACTAAACTCACTGCTTTCTTCACAGGACATCACACTTATCTCCTCACCTCCTCCTCCTAACACTCCACACTTCTAACTCCTCACATGCAGGACCTTCCTGCAGGGGTGTTACCATGGGGACCCAGTGATCATCTGACTCCTCCCCTTTTCCCAGGCGATGTCCTCCCATTGGACATTTGGTTACTATTCAATCCTATGGGAGGTGTAATGCATGTGTGAGGCTCACTAGGTGGCGCTGTGTTGTGTGAGACTCAGGACCCCCTGCTATGTCACACAGGCTATGAAGCAACAGGAAATAATACAATGCACAGAGATCACCCTCAGCCCAGCCATAGCCAGCTCTGGGATGCCACACATGGGGCCGGACCGTTGAACTCTGTCAAACATATAGGTTGCATCCAAAGGGCGTTGCGCCACTATGTTGAAGATGGTATTGACTCTAGTGATTAAGTCATCTGCAGTGCCTTTTTCGGGGATATCCCACAGGTGGATGTTGTTCCTCCGTCCTCTGTTTTTTTGGTCGTCAAGCTGGAGCGCAATATTTTGGAGATGGATAGTTGAGCGCTGTTGGTGTCTCTCTACTGCAGTGAGTCTGCGGTCAAGGTCCGCAACCGATTGTTCAGTAGTTTCAGCCCTAGAATTGAGGTGGGTCACCTCCATCCTGACTGCATCCAACGCCTGGGCATGTGTCTGTTCCAGGCGGGAGACCACCTTGTCCAGGTCCTGTTTGGTAGGGAGGGCCTGTATAAGATCCCTAAGCAACTGGAAGTCAGCTGAAGCTATATGAGCGGCTTGGCAAGGAGGAGATGGTGATGCCATACTAGGGGTAGCAAGGCAGAACTGGGGAGGGCAGGGTCCATTTAGGGACTCAGTCAGTTCTCTAGGCCTCATCTCCTTGGAAGAATGAGCCGTCTGTGTCAGCAGTGGTGTGGGAGAAGGTGGCGCCATGTCTTCAGCGTCCGAGGACGCAGCTGAGAGGCTAGAATGGGAGAGATACCGGGAGATAGATGGTGAATGGGTGAGTGAGCGGCCTGGAGTACGGGGGAGACCAGCAGAGTTGTTAGGATGTCTTCTGGGCATATCCCGGTGAGAGAAGACTTAGGGCTTTAATGAATACACTCGTGGTCACAGGGCTCTTACATAGAGCTAATGCATCGCACCATTGCTAAGCCTCGACTTCCAAGTGAGGGGAGGTGGTGGTCCGGGAGGTAGCATCACAGCAGGCTGCAGATAGAACCAGGGAGTCGGCAACCTGACAGGGGCGACCAGTAGTCTCGACCATATATGACATAGGTAGAGAGCACCACACCTCCACTAACCAGACAGTGAATGTGAATGTCCCGCCAACAGTGCAGGTGACTGCTATACCTCTGTGGCTCCCCAAGGGAGGGGGAACAGAACAAAGTCCTGAGGTTACTCCTCCTGGCAGGATTACCAAGGCAAATGCAGCATAGACAATAAGGTGGAGTAGGGGGCTCGGCACTCCCTGCACCCTCCCGCAGGTCCCGACAGGAGGTGTTAACTGAGGGTTGCAGCGGTATCACTAGGGCCACAGGAACTGAGGTCACCAATTAAATGCTATCTTCCTCCAGGAGGTGCATGGGTACAGGGGAAGCTGTAGCAGGTGGTAGAGATAGTGATGGCTCACCCGCAGCTCCCCCGAGGTGCGTGGTAGTGGCGCTACAGGCCTCCAAGATGACGGGCGGAAGTCAGATGCACGGGGAATCTCTGCTTTCTCTAGCATTGTTGGCTGGGCTTGCACCCGAAGTTCTCCAGAGGACACCGCCTCAGGCGACAGCAGCTCCGCTCGGAAAATGAGGGACACTCTCGTGGGGAGCAGCTATCGATGGCGCCAGGGTAACAGGCCGCGATTCCAAGATGGCGGCCGGAGCTAACAATGTTGTAGGCCTCACAGCGGGGCTTTCAAATTACACTGGTACAGTGGTGAACCTAGCCTCTTTGCTGCCTGAGGCGGACTATAGAAAGACGCCCTCCGCCCCCCCCCCAAAAAAAAAAAAAAACGGAGTTTCCATGCTACTAGTTTAACACACTGTTATCGTCGCACAATATACACAATACACAAAGTTATAAAACAGTTTTTAAGAATTCTTCTTCCTGTATTACTTCAGTATCAGATCAACAACACGGCATTAACAATGAAAGTAACTTCACATATCTTCTGCTTGGTGGATGGACAAGCCCACGTGGCCCCCATTCTCTATAATAGGAGCGCCGCAGATAGCTGAGTACTGGACTTCGGGTATCTTTGGCACTCCCATTGAAGTGAATGAGAGCCACGCGGGTTCGTCCATCCACCAAGTGACACACCTATATATATGGCTGCGGTCAGGCTGAATTCCCACCTAGTGGGGGGAAAAAACCCAATTCTCAGGCTCAGTGGGGGTCTCAGCAGACAGACCCCCATCACTCAGGTATTTATCCTCTATCATTTAGGTGAATACAGGGCAGTAACATTCTGTGACTTACAGGTGACGTCTCTGACTAATCGGTCACATTTCCCTTCTCTTCCCTCTGGACCGCCATGACCACTTCTTCCAGCTGTGACTTGTCTCTGTAAAGGTTGCAACACAGACATCTTTGGCTCCTCACTTTTCCAGGCATCCAACCCACATTGTCCTCACCTACGCAAAGCCCCCATCCTGCTGCTACCCCCAATTATAAAATATATGATATAACCCCCCATAATGAATAATACCCCCAAGTGCATCTTTATATTAATAATGTCCGTGTGTACCCTGTATAAATAGTGCCCCTTATTAATAATACCCCAGGTGTTAACTAATTAAAAGGTTTTCCAGGTCATTAATAAACTAATCAGTGGGGTTCAAAAACCCAGGACCCCCACTGATCAGCTGTTTGAATGATACCTGTGTAAGCGCCGTGACCGCTTCTCTGTTTACATAGTGTATTTCATCTCATAGCGGCCATGTCATGTAACTACAGCCTCGTCCTGTACATGTCTACAGCATGTGACAAGGCTACAATTACATCACACGGTCACTATAAACAGACAGCGTATAATATAAACAGGTGCCATAGCCCATGTTTATAGCGCCCCATTTACACACACTATAAAGTTCCACAGCAGCCCCTGCACACTGTATTATGCCTCTCAGCGGCCCCTGCACACGGTATTATGCTCCATAGTGGCCCCTGCTCACGGTATTATGCCCCGCATTGGCCACTGCACACGGTATTATGTTCCGCAGCAACTCCTGCACACAGTTTTATGCCCCATATTGGCCCCTGCACTGGTATTATGCTCCATAGTGGCCCCTGCACTTGTATTATGCTCTATAGTGGCCCCAGCACACGGTATTATGCTCCATAGTGGCCCCTGCACTGGTATTATCCTCCATAGTGGCCCTTGCACTGGTATTATGCGCCATAGTGGCCCCTGCACTTGTATTATGCTCTATAGTGGCCCCTGCACTTGGTTTTATGCTCTATAGTGGCCCCTGCACTTGTATTATGCTCCAGAGTGGCCAGGGCACAGGGTATTATGCTCTACAGTGGTCCCTGCACAGGGTATTATGCCCCATAGTGGCCGACCCATGAACTATTATTATACTCTGGGGTCTTTTCAGACCCCAGAGTATAATGACTGGAGACCCAGGGGAGAATACAAACATAAAAATCAGAGTTACTTACCTATCCTGGACACCGGTGCACTCCTTGCAGCTTTCGGCCCTGTTTAATTGCGCACACACGTCACGTGATCAGGCCGGCGACGCGACCTGATGACGTCACCAGAGGCCCCAAGCCTGCTCGGAGTTACATCGGATCGCAGGAGGTGAGTAACACTGTTTTTTATGTTCCCTCACCAACCCTAGGCCTCCGATTATTATACTCCGGGGTCTGAATAGACCCCGGAGTATAATAATAGTAGTATTTGCGGCCCGCGGCCTCACTTACCAATGCCCGCGGCCGCTCACAGCGGCATCCGCTTCCCTTTCTGCGGCCCATAGCAGAAGGGGAAGCGGGAGCGGCCACGAGTAGACGCGGGGTAGGTAAATAAATAGGCCCTGACCTGCCGGGGATACTCCAACAGGTTACGGCCTATTTATATATATAAAAAAAAAGTTATACTCACCTGCGATGCCTTGATGCAGCCGCTGCCGCCTCCTCCTCTTGTCCGCGACGTCTGTGTCTCAGCGTAGGCGGCGTGATGACGTCATTGTATCGCCGCCTGCGCTGAGATGCGACGTCTTGTAAACCAGCCCAGGACAGGCCCCGCTCAGCTCTGTTTTTTTTTTTTTTTTTTTTAAAGCGGCCTGTCCTGGGCTGGTTTACATTAAATAGTAAAATGCCGCCTCACCTCGCCTCATTAGCGGTGCGCCCCTGCACTGGTATCACGAACCAGAGCCTCAAATAATGTGCACTGGGGTCTGGGGGAAGACCCCTGAGGCCTCTGGAGTTTGTGGTGGATATGATGCGTTAGATCAGCAGTGGATGCAGATGGAATAGATCAGAGCCCAGGAGATGTGCTTCCTGCTGCTCTGCTGGCTAGCAGAAACCCCTAAGGCGCAAGTACAGTGAAAAGTACCAAGTGGTGAACCAATTTTCAAAACTACACCCTTCAAGGAATTTATAAAAGGGTATAGTGATATTTTTAACCCCAGAGACGCTTTCCAAAGTTGAAAGCCAAGCACATGGTGGAAAATGAAAATTGACACTTTTACAGAAATATGCTATTTCAGTGAGCTGTTTCCTGATCTTAGAAGTACTCTGCATGTGGCCCTAATCTTTTGCCTGGAAATACGATAGGGCTAAGAACGAAAGAGCTTCATGTACATTTCAAGCCTAATTTGGTCATTTACACTGAATTGATGGCCAATTGCAGAGGTTTTGAGATGTAATTAAAAAAATAACTCACAGGATATGACCCCATTTTCTCCCCTTCAGAATGTTTGCGCTAATAGTGATAATTTTGATCCAAGTGGTGCTTCCCAAAAATTAATATACAGCAGGTGGTTCAACTTGAAAATTGAAATGGTTGAAGAAAAAAAAGCTATTTCAGTGCTCAATATGTTGTGCCCTCTCTGTCAACAGAGACACAGACTCTCAAAACTGTTATTCATTGATTTCTGGAAAATAAATGAATACAAACACTTGGGATGAACATGCACAATATGTCCCTTGATAAATTTCTGAAGGGGCATAGTTTCTACAATGGGATGACGTCTCTGGGGATTCCACTTTATTGGCATTTCAAGGGCTTTGCAAAAGTGGCATGCTGTCCAAAAACCAAGTCTAAATTTGTATTCCATCCCTTTTAGTTCCTGCTGTGTGCCCAAACAGTAGATTATGTCCAAACATATGAGACTGTTAAGTGGGCATCCAAGATACAACAATATCATATATGGGGGAATAAACTTTGGACACACAGTAGGTCGCAGAAGGGAAGGAGTGCTATTTGACTTTTAGAGTGCAGATTTAGATGGCTTGGTTTTTGCAGAGCCCTTTTGTAGAGCTGCCAGTAAGTTGGAAAGTGACCCTATTTTTTAAACTACACTCCTCAATAAATGTATGAAAATAACAGTGAGCATTTTGACCCTACAGTACTGCATCAAATGATTTTCCAGAAGTTAATGTGTAGCAGATGGGGAAATGTTAATATGTAAGCTGTACAGATCTACATTGGGTGCACTAAATCCCTCACAATTTTCCTGCTAACTCCTAGGACTGTGGGGAATTCTGGAGAGTCAGTAATGGTGCCTTTTCCCTTGTAAACTGTAACTCTTAGTCTGATAGCATATCTAATTGATCATGGCAGGGGGCAGCCAGGGAGAAGGCAGATCCCGGATTACTGATCATCTCCAGGACTGAAATAAACATGGATCAGGACGCCTCAAAGGTAGAACGGGGAGACTGATTGGAGGTCATACCTTTGTAAAACTCCTTAGATAATTCATGCAATTTAGGTTGTGACATCTAAGTGCTTTACACAATCATAAGCTTCAAAAAGATCTTGAAGACTCACCTATTCAGGAAGGCCTACAACTTCCAATAACATTAATTATATAATTAAATAATAAATGTGGCCAATACCCAGGGTCGCTATAACCACAGGGCCAACGGTGTACTTGCATCGGGCCCTATGTTAGAGGGGCCCCCTTTGAACAGCAGGACAGTCCTGCTTTTGCTGTCCCACTGTCCAGGGCAGTGGTCAGATTAGATTATACCTGGAGCTTCTAGAGTTGGTGTGATAGAGCAGCTGAGATTGCTAAACTATGTGAGAAACAAGCTTGTTTATTTTGTCTATGTAAGTCACCAAGTTGAGTTTGTAATGTAAGCTCCAACTGGGTTCTAGTTTTATGTGCATGAGACAATTGTTTGATGAAATTGTAGCCTTATGGACAAACCAGAGAGTGGTAATAATAATAATAATAATAATTTTTATTTATATAGCGCCAACATATTCCGTAACACTTTACAAATCAGAGGACACATGAACAGACAATATGAGGCATTACTATGTGACAAAGAAATAAACATATCAAACAATAGGAGTGAGGGCCCTGCTCGCAAGAGCTTACATTTTATGAGGAGATAGGAGATACAAGTGGTCAGAGGGCTTGTTTACTACAATGGTCCAGCCATCTTTTAAAAGAAAAGGTTGTGTAACTGAAGCTGTATGAACCCGTCACCAGCCAGTATCTGTGAATAAACAAATACTAAGTGCAGGGAGTGCAGGGTAACTTCTAGATGGAGGGGCCAGGATCTGAGGAACAGAGGAGGAAGGATAAAAGGTGTTATTGTTCTCCACCTCCGCACAATACACTGTGATGAGGGCACATGATATTCCTGACCATACAGATGTGATTTTAAGGCAGTTTTGAAGCTGCTGTAGTTGGGGATTAATCGGATTGTCTTGGGTAAAGCATTCCAGTGCACCGGTGCAGCTCGAGAAGAGTCTTGGGAATGGGAATGGGATAATCGGATAACAGGGGATGCAAGTCTAAGGTCATTGGCAGAACGGAGAGGATGGTTAGGGCGATAGACAGTGATGAGAGAGGAGATATAGGGGGGCCCAGCGCTATGGATGGATTTGTGGGTCAGTGTGATAATTTTATATTGTATTCTGTGATGGATCGACAACCAATACAGTGACTGATACAATATAGATGCGTCTGTGTACCGGTTTGACAGAAAGATGAGTCTGGTGGCTGCATTCAGGGCAGATTGTAGTGGGGAGAGTTGAGTAAGAGGAAGCCCAATTAGAAGAGAATTGCAATAGTGAAGACGACAGAGAATCAGAGCGACAATGAGGGTTTTTGATGTTTCCATGGTGAGAAAAGGGAAAATTCTAGAGATGTTTTTAAGGTGCAGGTGGCAAGAGCGTGCAAGTGTCTGAATATGTGGGGTAAAGGTGAGATCTGAATCAAATACAACCCCCATACAGCGGGCATGCTGCCTCGGGGGTAATAGTAAGGCCACAGACAGAAATGGAGATATCAGGGTTAGGTCGGTTAGTAGATGGAGGGAACACAAGAAGTTCAGTTTTTGAAAGATTCAATTTCAGATAAAGAGAAGACATGATGTTAGAGATAGCAGTGAGACAGTCACTGGTGTTCTGTAGTAGTGCAGGGGTGATGTCACGGGATGAGGTATATAGTTGGGTATCATCTGCATAAAGATGGTATTGAAAGCCAAATTTATGAATGGTTTGTCCAACTGGAGCTGTGTACAGAGAGAAGAGGAGGGGACCTAGGACTGAGCCTTGAGGAACTCCAACCGCAAGGGGCAGAGGAGAAGAAATAGCACCAGCGAATGATAGACTAAATGAGCGGTCAGAGAGATAGGAAGAAAACCAAGAGAGAGTGGTATCCCTAAGGCCAATAGAATGGAACATAGTGAGGAGGAGTTTGTGGTCTACAGTGTCAAATGCTGCTGAGAGATCCAGAAAAATATGTAGTGAATAGTTCCCTGGTATAATTTATTTTTCCATTATCATTTACAGAAAAGTACTCATTAAGTATTTGTGTAGTATGTTGACTATATTGGGGTGTTGCAAAATGAAGTCATATAGATGCCAAACAGAATCAGGGGGTTCAATAAAGTGTTTCTGAATAATCAAAAGATATTATGGTGTGGTCCGACCATGTTATCGTACCTATAGAGGTAGCTTGTGCTCTTGAAATAAGTTGTTTATCAATAATAAAGAGATCAATTCTTATGTATGTTTTGTGGGGGTGTGAAAAAAAGTAAAATTTTGTTCTCCTGGACGGTGTATGCACCAGATGTTAAAGAGATCAAATGGCCAAACTGGGGCCGACTAGAGCCCTGTCGAACTTGAATAACTTTGGCTATCAATTTGGTAAGTAACCTATGCTGTTTAGCATTAGGAGCATATGCAGACACTATGGTAAACTAAACGTTATTGAGAGTACATAACAGAGTTGTTGACCTCCCTCATGACATATTTCCTTATGACTTTGGAAAGTAATAGTATTGTGTGTAGCAGGGGTCGGCAACCCCCAGCACGCGTGCCAAGAGTAGCACGTGAGGCTTATTTCCCTGGCACAGCAGTGGAGTCCTCACCCAGCAGCTTCGATCGGACCAAACATGGCCGAAACAAAACTGCTATTATTATACTGTGGGGTCTCTTCAGACCCCCGAGTATAATAAGTGGAGACTTAGGAGAAGTGATGGAACCTTGCTTCCTGTGCTACACGGTGGCTGTGCGATCTGCAGGCGCTTCTGACAGCTGACAGGGCCTCAGGGATCACGTCCGGCGTCATTACGCATAATGACACAACGTGACCCCAGAGACCCAATCAGCGGTCGCTGACTACAGGCAGAAGCGCCGAAGAGAACAGAGTAGCTGCGGAGTGCAGAAAAAGGTGAGTAGCATTGTTTTTTTATGTTTGTCACCTCTCTTGGTCCTGCACTTATTATACTCGGGGGTCTGAAAAGAGCTATGGAACATAATACCGTGTGCAGGGACCACTATGGGACCTAATACCGTGTGCAGGGGCCGCTATGGGACCTAATACTGTGTGCAGGGGCCGCTATGGGACCAAATACCGTGTGCAGGGACCGCTATGGGACCTAATACTGTGTGCAGGGACCGCTATGGGACATAATACCATGTGCTGGGACCACTATATGACATAATACCGTGTGCAGAGGCCACTATGTGACATAATACGGTGTGCAGGGGTCACTATGGGACCTAATACTGTGTGCAGGGGCCACTATGGGACCTAATACTGTGTGCAGGGGCCGCTATGGGACCAAATACCGTGTGCAGGGACCGCTATGGGACCAAATACCGTGTGCAGGGACCGCTATGGGACCTAATACCGTGTGCAGGGACCGCTATGGGACATAATACCGTGTGCAGGGACCGCTATGGGACATAATACCATGTGCTGGGGCCACTATATGACATAATACCGTGTGCAGAGGCCACTATGTGACATAATACGGTGTGCAGGGACTGCTATGGGACCTAATGCCGTGTGCAGGGACCGCTATGGGGCCTAATACCGTGTGCAGGGACCGCTATGGGACCTAATACCGTGTGCAGAGGCCGCTATGGGACATAATACCTTGTGCAGGGACCGCTATGGGACCTAATACCATGTGCAGGGACCGCTATGGGACATAATACGGTGTGCAGAGGCCGCTATGGGACATAATACGGTGTGCAGGGGTCACTATGTGACATAATATGGTGTGCAGAGGCCACTATGTGACATAATACGGTGTGCAGAGGTCACTATGTGACATAATACCATGTGCTGGGGCCACTATATGACATAATACTGTGTGTTAGGGCCACTATATGACGTAATACCGTGTGCTGGGGCCACTATATGACATAATGCCGTGTGCAGGGGCCACTATGTGACATAATACGGTGTGCAGAGGCTGTTATGGAATATAATACCTTTTGCAGGGGCCGCTATAGGACATAATACCTTGTGCAGGGGCCGCTATGGGACATAATGCCATGTGCAGGGGCTGCTATGGGACATTATTCTGTATAACGGTGTGTTTTCTGCATTAAGGATGTGTTTTTGCACAGAAAACACAGGCATTTTTTTTGTGCAAAAATGCACCATGTGAACGCAGTTTTACATTGAAGTAAAAGTTCCAGTGGCCTAAGACTATATCTGCATCCAAATACATAGTGTGATATCACCATAAGGATGCCGCCATACGGTGCTCCTGGACACTTACATTTACCACTAATTGGGGGCTGCACATGGATTTTCATTACTTCTAATCGGTAAGTACAGGAGCGTCCCAGGAAATAGCAGTAAACGCATGCGTCCTAAAGCATCTTGTGACAGCACTTCTGTGTTATGGTTTGTGGTATATGACTTTAGTTTAGGGGTCGTCAGACTTACAATTATTGACCGGCACTCCGAGTACCTCACCTTTGATTTTTTTATTAAAATCGGCACGCCGAACAAAAAAGGTTGCCTGCCCCTGGTGTATAGCAATTGACACTCCTCCCTTCTTTCATGAAGCCGCAGCAGAAAATATTAAAGGGTATCACTTGTGTTGAAGGCGGCACACATCCTCAAAATTCAAATGAGTTCCTTGTAAGCAGAAAATGTCTGCTTTGAGGCTATGCACCTCTCTCCACACAGTCAATCTTTTAAAATGGGAGTTCAACAGTAAATACAATAGTGGGATATAACGAAAATGCTTTGATTTAATAAGCTCACTATACTTATTCGAGCAGTGGTCCCCTAAAATAACATGTGAAAAACAAACAAAAGTAGTGCATCCAAAAGTAAGGTATATAATGATAGTTCTAGTTGGAACCAAGTAAACAGGACCAGGTATATGCATGTCAGGTTTGGAAACATATTGTATGGCCTATCAGTCTATCATTAGATAATGTAACAACTGTAATGCTATACCTATAAATGAATGGGGAAGAAAAATAAAAATAAAGTAGCTTATTTTTTGCCAAGGGAGACTGTGGACCAGTTTGTTCTAACATGAGATGGAGAATCTCTCTTTGCCAATGGAGTAGTGCTATTAAAAGGCTGTAGCAACCAAGAATCACACAGGCGAGCTGCTTCTTCTGGAGTACCAGACAATATTTTCGTTCCAGTACAGATAATGATCTATTTGACCGGAAATCCCAACTTTTACAGGATATAGTGATCTCCAAGATGCTTGGTACTATTGTTAAATGTCTTCCAACCTGCTAGTGTGGCTGCATCTGTAAATATATAAATGTCCTTGAAGCGGTCAGGTAATATTGCATTAGATTGAATTTCCATCAATAATTTTTCTTTGGTTTGAAAAAAATGGAAGTGTACGATCGTGTCTTTGGAGTAGAAGCCAGAATATTTTTCGGCTTAGATAAGCAGTGTGTACGATCTATAATGAGGTCTGATTGATTAGCCTTAGGGAGTAGGCACGCAAAAAATCTGTCATCCACTTTAATTGTTTCGGGGATAACCCAAAAACGCAAGTTATTTCGTCTAGACTGATCCTCCATATTGGCTATTTTGGCTTTTAATGCCTCCACCTCATCCTCCGTGTTCTTACAGCCACACAGACTATTGCGTGCAATTTTGGGCCCCAGTATACAAGAATGACATAACTGAACTAGAGAGAGTGCAGAGAAGAGCAACCAAAATTATTAGGCGAATGGGTGGATTGGAGTACAATGAGAGATTAACAAACTTGGGGTTATTCAATTTAGAAAAAAAGACGTCTACAGGGAGATCTAATAACAATGTACAAATACATGAAGGGACAGCACAAAGAACTTTCTAATAATCTTTTTACTCCTAGGCCAGTGACAGTGACAAGGGGACATCCTCTACTTCTGGAGAAGAGAAAGTTTCACCAGCAACATAGAAGGGGATTCTTTACTGTTAGAACAGCGAGGCTATGGCTCACTGCCCCAGGAAGGGGTGATGGTGGATTCATTGGAGAAGTTCAAAGAGGGCTTGGATGTCTTTCTCGAACAGAACAATATTACGGATATGGTTTCTAGATTCTGTTAAGGACAAGTTGATCCAGGGTTTTATACTGATTGCCAGATTGGAGTCAGGAAGGAATATTTCCCCAGAAGTGGGGCAATTGGCATAAGCCTCATGGGTTTTTTTGTAACACTGTAGGGTAATAGGGTGGACTTGATGGACTGGTGTCTTTATCCAACCTCATCTACTATGTAACTATGTAGAATAACGAACCATTATGTGCTGAAGTTAATTCAGCCATTATGAGAGGTTTGTTCTCCCAAGGAGTGAATCTCTGTTTGCATAAAAGGACTTTTGAAAATCTTTTTTAATGGAGGAATAGAGTTCAGACAACAGAATTTTCATAGCAGCGATGTTAATCCGTACCTCAGAAAGAGGGGTAGACAAGGGAGGATCAGATGCAGGACGGTAGCAATGAGGGTTTTGGCGCTCACCTGAATCTGGCATTGCAGGCTGGGATGGGAGTCTGACTAAAACTCTGGGTGGGTACACAATGAGGAGATTAGCGTCAGTAGTGGTAGGCAAAGCAGGTCCACAACAGATAGAGATAGTGACACAGCTGGTAGGGTACAAACAGGAGGTGCCTGTGTTTATTTTTATAGTCCAAGACCAACAGAAACGAACAGCCTTCTTCGGCAATTAAGAAAACAAAACCTGCTCGGCTGAGCTCTAGCTAACAAACATAGACCTTCCTGTTTATACCAAGAGCTATTCTACCAGGCACTGGACACACAACAGTGATCAGTAAGTTTTAGTTCACTTACAGGCACGACAGAGAGCTGCAGACTGAACTCCTCCAGAATCCTGTCCAACACTGAGAAACCCAACCCCTGTGTATGCACCTTTTCTTGCAGGTACAGCGGATTAACTAGCAACCTGGTCCTAATAACAGATATGGACTAGGGATTGGAGATCCAACCAACTCTTACCAATCCAATTCCAAAAACCCTTTTCTGCTTTTCCAAGAGATTAATAGTGCACATATGAAAGAAACCTGGGGGAAATATATCTTCCCTCCGTGATTTTCCGCATCACTGTCTTACTTGGAGGCCGCTTTGGAAGCCAGAGATGCAATGTGCTCCCTGCTAGAGCGTGAGGTCCATTTTGAGAAGTTTCCGTGGCCGGGAACAATCGAGTTAGATTCAATGGACTCCTCTTTTTTCTTACCCTTGGGTATGACTGAAGCAGTGGTGGGGTTTGCCAAACACTCTTGCTGCAGGCCCGCGGCCTTACTTACTGAATACCCACTGCTGCTCACAGCCACCTCCACTTCCTCATCTGTCCTCCAGGGGGCCTGGTGCATCTCATATCATGTCGCTGGGGCCCCCTGGAGGGAAGAAGGGGAAGTGGAGGCGGCCATGAGCAGGAGCGGGGATCAGTAAGTAAGGCCGTGGGCCTGCAGCAAGAGTATTTGTTGGGCAAACCCCAACAAATTCTGCTATTATACTCAGGGGTTTCTTCAGAGTATAATGATCGGAGGCCCAGGGGAGATGAGCGAACATAAAAACCAGTGGTATTCACCTCTCCTGGGCTCTGGCATTGATCTCCCCACAGACCAAAAACATCAGGGAGTCACGGCAGAGCCCAGGAGAGGTAAGTACCACTGGTTTTTATTCTTGTCACCTCCCCTGGGCCTCCGATCATTATACTCTGGGGACTGAAAAGACCCCAGAGTATAATAATAGTTTGTGGGTTGTGTACCACAAAAATTTCAGGTTCTGATGAACTCAAAATTTTTGCAATATTGGGGCCACGATAGGACATAATACTGTGTGGAGGGGGCACTATGGAACATAATACTGTTTGGAGGGGCCACTATGGGACATAACACTGTGTAGAGGGGCCACTATGGGATATATTACTGTGTGGAGGGGCCACTGTGGGACAATATACTGTATGGAGGCTGCTGTGGAACATTATATTTAGAGATGAACGAATTGATTCTGCAGAAGTGGAATTCGATCCGAATTTCAGGAAATGTTCGATTCACCACTATTCCGGATTTCCTGATGCTTCGCGGTAATGAATATTTATTAAGGACCTTTGTGACATCAGACAGTCACAAGATGTTCTCTAGTGATGCTTGTTAGCAGATCCTTCCACATGAATAAAACTTGTCTGTGCTGGGAGAGAGAGTGAGAGTGAGAGTGAGAGTGAGAGTGAGAGAGAGAGAGAGAGACACATGACCATGGCATCCAAGGGCTTCCGCCCGCAATTTTGCCGCCCACCCGGGCTCTCTGAAGACCGGAAATAGCTGTTTATTCGCCGTGAAATAATTCGGATCGAAGAAAATTTTTTGGAACTTCGAATCGAACTGCTGAATCAAACATTTGAGAAATTCGCTCATCTCTAATTATATTGTGTGCAGGGTCCACAGTTGGACATATTACTGGAGGGGGCACTATGGGACATAATACTGTGTGGAGAGGCCACTATGGAACATTATACTGAGTGGAGGGTCCGTTATATGACGTTATATTGTGTGGAGGAGTCACTATGTAACATTATACTGTGTGTAAGTGTTGCTATGGAACATTATACTGTGTGCAGGGGCCGCTATGGGACATTATACTGTGTGGAAACCACTTTGGGACATTATAGTGTGTGTAAATGGGGAGTTATACTGTGTGGGAGCCAAGAAAGGGAGCGCAATGCCATGGGGGGGCCCCAAGTCAGAAGTTTGGTATGGGGTCCAGTCTTTGGTAGTTACGCCCCTGGGCTGAAGTGAGCAGTTCAGTGTAGGGAGACAGAAGGGGAGTAGAGCAGGCTGAAAGTACTTTTATAGCCACCTGTATTGCAGGTGAAGTGCTGGAGCTATGAATTATGTGGCCATCTTCAAGCATGGCTAAACATGCCCTCCATTACTATACTATTAAGCACTAACAGATGAAGTAATGGATATAATAAACATATTTCCAAATTTAATAAAGTGTTAAATGGGTTTTTGAGGCGATCATCTATTTGAAGAGACCACCATGTTTGGGTGAGCTCTGCAGTCTCTGCAGCCACAAAAAATAAAGCACAGTGCCATATATTTGTATAACAGCTGTACTCGGTATAGTAACTCAATTGAATGGGACTGAGCTGTGAACTGGCCATGTGAGCGATGAAAGTAATGTCACTTGGCCTGTGAAGTGAAACACAAACAGCTGATTGGCAGGGGTCCTGGGTATTGAAGCCTAACTGATCTTCAGCTGGTCACCTATTCCAATGATAGCTCTTCAATTAAAAAAAACACAAAACCCCTTTAAAATATTACAAATATACGTACTGTATGTTACAAGGTTTTAGAGTATATAGTTTTAATCACTAAAGGCAGTATAGTTGTTAACCACATTACCATAATTTAGAATTGCTTCAAGGCAAACTGCAGACAGAAAACTATAAATTTATTTAAATTCCACCTAGATATTTCAGAGAAGATATATTTTAAATCTACTGCAAGTCATATGAAAGTAAAGCTTCTTAAGTATAAGGTAGAGGATGGTTAGAATACCTTCTCGTAGTCCAGGTGTACCGTCTTGGGAATCTACTAATTCTTAGCTTCACACATTACCTTACATGACATTCATGTCATTAATTAGCTAATGTCATACTGAGCATTCAGGTATCATAGCGTTGTTCGCGCTCAAACTACTTTTACATGCTATAGTCTAGATTGCAAGGCTGTAGGGAATGCTGGAGGGTTCCTCATAAAATTACAGTAACATGTAAAAATAAAGATTGCCATCAATGTAAAATGCTAAGACTTCAATGTCAGTATAAAGCTCATACTAGACAGTATCCAATACCATTGCCATAACCCAAAAAAACAAAAGGTCACAGTGGATTAACTGTACACATTAAATATCAGAATGCAACAAAGCACTTATTTCTTAAAATGTTACCTACTTTTTGAAAATCTCTCGAGAACGGTGAATTCTCAGTCTAGTATGACAGTGCAAATTTCTCTATGATCTGTTAACATGCACAGTACCTCTTCTTTCATCCTGCATAAATAGCTATTGCGCAGTCCCATTTCTTATATTCTGTAAAATTAGCCTCTGCAAAATTCTGCTTCTTTTGATTTGCATAAATAGCCCCTGCACGTACCACTTCTTTTATTCTATGTATATATGGTGTAGCAGTGCAGCTATCCAAGTGGCTGGTTTGCTGGTGTGGGAAGGAAAGAGCAGGTTTCACTCCATATATCAGGGCAGTCCAAGGTTTGGGTTGATTAATGGAGCTCATTATGTGTCAGCTGGGAGGAATCCTGAAGAAAGGAGATCATCACTGAGACAACTCACTCTAAGGAAGACAGGTTGAACTAAGGTCCTGAGGAGCCACCCTCAAAAGTTCTGGTAGATTTGTTTTTGCGGTTCTAGGCACTAGGCCTACACCCTGATCGTAAGGGACACTATACTATGTAGTTAGTGGTCAGGATTTATTTTGTTGTTGGAACTGTTTTGTGAAGCTTGTGTTGTATCTCTACATGCTGTGGTTGGAGAAATAAAACTGGTTGAGGTCAGTTTTGAACCTGAAATGCCTGTGTGGAACTGATGTTCTTCAATGTGCTAACCATCTTAGGTTGAAGATGGCAAATCCGTGAGCTGTTTAACCCCCAGGTTGTCACAATGGGCGTTGCACAGTACCACTACTCTTATTTCGTATATATGGGCAATGCAAAGCACCATTTCTTCTGATGTAGTTTTACATTAGAGGATTAGAACAATAGCCATAAAATGTCAGATTGACAAATACAAACATTTCTGACTATCTGTATCTGTTATCATTGACTTCAATTTTAAAATGAAATAAGAAAGAACATGATGATGGAAAAGAATGCAGCATGCAATTGGAAAGCCAACAAATGGGACACTCCATTTTTATCCATGGTTCTGGTACCATATCCAAACAAAAAGCATCATATCATTTTTAAAATTTAGATAGGTGGGGGCTCAGAGTCTTCACACAGACCAGTGCCTATAATAAGCTTAATTCAATCCTGCCTACAGAAGTCTATGGAGCCTTACTGTAGCTTCATATGCCTGTAAATTCACTGAGCTTTTTTCCAGTTACATTGATGCAGAATCTTACTGTAGGAAGTAAATGTTGCAGGCTCCTAAAAGCACCGGAAACCTCCATAATAAGGTGTTATATGGAAGTAACATATGGCAGCGCACAGAATACCTACAGAGCTATACAGTGCTGCTGTATATTCTATTTACACAGACCTAAAGCAAACAATGATCAGTGTAAATGTTGGCTAGGTGGAGCCAAAATCACCATAGCATACCATTGTTCATAGCAAATATAATCGCAGCCTATCATTTCCAGATTGCAGTAAATGGTCAGAATTGAAGAAAAAAATGATCTCCTTTTCCTTCTACCCCTGCATTGCTATGAGAAATGGGAATTTTGAAAATGAGAGTCAACTCAGCTTCGCTTCTTTGATATGTCAATGCAAGGGAACAGTAGAAGAAGGCCATTATGTTTGCTGAATGTTTTGCAGACTAACAAAAGAATTTTTTTTTCTTTTTTGTTTACTGTATAAAGAATAGCGAAATTAAGTCAGTCCAAAAATGTATCCTATTCATGAACATAAAGTATTTTAGAGTCCTCGCGACCTTTACGTTAAATATATTTAGGTTCTTTATAGTACTGGGTCTCAGTTCATTATAATGATTTTCTAAGAATTCCAACTTAAAGTGCATTAATGACAAGCATAATTAGAGATGTCTATCTAAAGCCATCACATGAATAAAGAAAAATTTGTTGTTCACCTGAGATTCTTTACTTTTCTATGTTCCAGCAAAGTAATTTAAGCCCCTGCTGAATTAGACAGGGACAGGTGTAATTGGCCTAGTCTCTGCTGTATTCAGTCATGCAATTACCATAATAAGGCTAACTATAGAGAGGTCAGTAGGTACTGCTAGCGGTCGGTTTGGCTGGAGCCTTATGAAATTTTCAGCAGAATGAGAACAAGGGATGCATTGGGTCACCAGCAAGGGTTCAATGGACACTTGTAATTGATATATTGACAGCAATGTCTGCAAGCAAACAACAGAAGTGGTCAAGAAGAATGAAAGATGTGGTGCCAAACATGCGCCTGAAAATGCAATTGTAATAGGGCAAGGTAACAAGTAGAATAATGTGAAGCATTGTTCATAACATTATTAAAAGAGGGTTTTAGATGGAAGTATGTTTTGAAGCCAGTTTTAATAATAATAATAATAATAGTCCTTTAATAGTCCCACAATGGGGAAATTATTTAGAGCTTCCAGCTTTTACAGTCATTTACTATGAAGTCAGAGATATGCCAAATCACACAAATGGCTTTTCTGATGCAGAATCGTCTTATATAAAAAAATAAACATTGTTACAATGAACCTAAAGCATTAATAATGTTTTATTCATTTTTGATAACTCAATACTGCAGGCAAAGGGAACAAATGTTACAGTTTACTTCACTAAATAAATGTGCCTGTGTCTTTAAGTATTTTTCTTTTCTTTACTTCTTATCTGATTTATTTTGTCTGTATTCCGTACACAATCATCCTCAGGTTATGGAGGATGGACTCTATGGAGGTTGAGGAGGGAAGAGGAAAAGAATAAAGACAGATCTGAGGATGTCTACAGCATTAACTGAGTACTTTCTGTCAGGAGACATCTGGATAGTAATTCTGATAACTCAGATGTCTTGTGAAAAATAACTGTCTCTATATATTACTAGTGTCTCTGTTCGAGGAGCTGTCCATTTCCTCCCCCTCCCCTTCCCATAGAGTTCTAGTGTACAGATTTGGTCAGTAACATGAAAAAAATAAAGTTTAGTTTAGCCAAAGTACCTCACTTTCCTTCCCTTTTTGATATTATACTTTAAAAATATAAAGGATAGAAAATTGTGATTTAAAGGGAATCTATCATTCTGACAATTCATTGTAATCTGCAGACAGCATGTTATAGAGCAGGAGGAGGTATAGTTAGAAAGGTTCCAGCATAACCTGTCATTTATTCATTTCTATATCTGCACATTAAGGGCTTAGGCATTCAGTGGGAGGTCTTATCAGTTATTAATAGCC
This sequence comes from Leptodactylus fallax, assembly GCA_947044405.1. Taxonomy (NCBI): domain Eukaryota; kingdom Metazoa; phylum Chordata; class Amphibia; order Anura; family Leptodactylidae; genus Leptodactylus; species Leptodactylus fallax. The sequence continues at coordinate 1,496,816 of CAMRHE010000403.1, read as the reverse complement.
TTCCGAGCCTCTGAACTTACAGAGAAAGATGTCAATCACAGATTAGGACTGCCCCCTGGACTCCTAAGCCCAGAACGAAGAGAGGTTTAAATGGATAAATCATAGGCTATACTAGAACTTTTGTAACAAAACTATATACTATATGATTTTGCTCAGCTTCTCCTTCTCTAAACAAAGTTGTCTGCTGATCTGACTGCATTTTAAATGCGAGAGGTTTCTATTAAGCCTGCAAAATAAAGTCTATACATTTAAGGTTGAATGTATGATAAAGGCTTATTCACACAACTGTGTTCCATTTGCAAATCACTGTCCATGTGCATGCCATATTTCTCAGAATGACCAAAGGCGTGTGATTGGATTTCCGAATGGTCGGATTGCTATGCAATACAATGCATTTTCATTTGTGGCATTTTTTACATCGGTATCAAAAACCACATTGGAAGAAAATATGCAGTTGCCTTCTTTATGGGTGAAATACATTTATTTAGCATGTTTCTTTTGAAATAAAAAATGTATGTGTTTTTGCTTATTCAGTATTTGATGCAGTTTTAACTGCATTCAACTTTACTGCCTGGTGCTTATACCCTTATGCAGAAAAACCGAAGCATAATACAGTTGCATTTACAGGGTTTTTCAGGCTAAAGATATCAATGACCAATCCTAAAGATAGTTCTTCAATATCAGATCTGTGGGGTCTAACACCCTGCACTTCCACTGATCAACTGTGAATGGAGCAGGAAGCATACAGTGCTGTTCTGTGTAGTGGATGAGCCAAGTAACTGCAGCTTAGCTCCCCTTCAAGTGTTCTTCAGTAACCTGATCTGGCCACTGCACAGAGAACAGAACTGCATGCTTCCTGCTCCATTTTCTGGATTGGGGTGCCAGGTGTCATACCCCAACCAATCTGAGCGATTTTTATATGGGTCTCCAATATTTATAATCCAGAAAACCCCTAATGCTATGGCCCAAATGTCTGGTCTGCTGCAGGATGTCCACCACTGCTGCAAAATGCTAAAAATGGCTGATTTTCACTATAGTCTTTACTTCTGCACCCTGCAATGCAAAGGTTAAAAACCATGCCAAATCTGCAGCAAGAAATTGACCACCTGCTGGTTCAAAACCTGCCAAGCAAGTCACTTTGAGCACTTTTTTTATGTATATTTTTTATCAGTGTGTGGATAAGGTTTGTTTAAATCCCATCCACTACATTGGTACTGTATATCACAGCAGGTTAACCCACTGTGACTATTCCATGTGTGGCCCTGGCCTAAATCATTGAGATTTTCTCAAATACCAGATGCAAATTTTTTTCAGTACAGAAATTGACACGTGGTTTGGATTTAAAAACCCACAGCATGTCAATTGTTTGAGTGGATTCTCACTGTGGATTACACCTATTTCAATTTGACAGACAAAATCAGCATACAAAATATGCATGTAACACATGCAGATTTTGTTGTGGGTTTTGTAGTTGATCATAATATAGAAAATCTGCAACAGACCATTTTACATGTGCATGTAGCAGAGGAAAAAAGCACTGCATTTTACAGTACCAGCAAAGTGAATGAGATTTTGTTTAATCTCTTCCACACTGTGGGGGGGGGGGGAACACATGCATTTCTCAAAAAATGCGGCATGTTAATTTTAGCTGCGGAATCGTGAGCATTTTTCCTATTTATTTGAAAAAGTCAGCAAAAATTTAATGGAAAATGCAGAAAAACTGTGTTTCTACGTTTTTTTTTTCTGCAGCATTTTTTCTGCAGGTGTGTTTCAATGTGAGACCTTAGCCTAAAGGTTTACAACAGTAAATTATGGCATATTGCCATTATATACCTAAATTATGGGAACAATAATTATGACAATAGTTTCTTATAACGGAGTTGGAAAATTAAGTAAGCAGGCTACAAGGAAACCACATACCTTTATTTCAGTGGGGACTCCTGTGGAAGTTTCACCTTCTCTGATCTCTATGGACTAGATGTACAGTGGGGAAAAAAAAGTATTTAGTCAGCCACCAATTGTGCAAGTTCTCCCACTTAAAAAGATGAGAGGCCTGTAATTGACATCATAGGTAGACCTCAACTATGAGAGACAAAATGAGAAAACAAATCCAGAAAATCACATTGTCTGATTTTTTAAGAATTTATTTGCAAATTATGGTGGAAAATAAGTATTTGGTCACCTACAAACAAGCAAGGTTTCTGGCTCTCACAGACCTGTAACATCTTCTTTAAGAGGCTCCTCTGTCCTCCACTCATTACCTATAGTAATGGCACCTAATTGAAATTGTTATCAGTATAAAAGACACCTGTCCACAACCTCAAACAGTCACACTCCAAACTCCACTATGGTGAAGACCAAAGAGCTGTGGAAGGACACCAGAAACAAAATTGTAGACCTGCACCAGGCTGGGAAGACTGAATCTGCAATAGGCAAGCAGCTTGGTGTGAAGAAATCAACTGTGGGAGCAATAATTAGAAAATGGAAGACATACAAGACCGCTGATAATCTCCCTCAATCAGGGGCTCCACACAAGATCTCACCCTGTGGGGTCAAAATGATCACAAGAACGGTGAGCAAAAATCCCAGAACCACACGGGGGCACCTAGTGAATGACCTGCAGAAAGCTAGGACTAACGTAACAAAGGCAGTAACACACTACGCCTCCAGGGACTCATATCCTGCAGTGCCAGACGTGTCCCCCTGCTTAAGCCTGTACAAATCCGGGCCGGTCTGAAGTTTGCTAGAGAGCATTTGGATGTTCCAGAAGAGTATTGGGAGAATGTTATATGGTCAGATGAAACCAAAGTAGAACTGTTTGGTAGAAACACAACTCGTCGTGTTTGGAGGAGAGTGAAAGCTAAGTTTCATCCAAAGAACACCATACCTACTGTGAAGCATGGGGGTGGCAACATCATGCTTTGGGGCTGTTTCTCTGCAAAGGGACCAGGACGACTGATCCGTGTACATGAATGAATGAATGGGGCCATGTATCGTGAGATTTTGAGTGCAAACCTCCTTCCATCAGCAAGGGCATTGAAGATGAAACGTGGCTGGGTCTTTCAGCATGACAATGATCCCAAGCACACCGCCAGGGCAATGAAGGAGTGGCTTCATAAGAAGCATTTGAAGGTCCTGGAATGGCCTAGCCAGTCTCCAGAACTCCGTGTTGCCCAGCGACAGCCCCAAAACATCACTGCTCTAGAGGAGATCTGCATGGAGGAATGGGCCAACATACCAGCAACAGTGTGTGCCAACCTTGTGAAGACTTACAGAAAACGTTTGACCTCTGTCATTGACAACAAAGGATATATAACAAAGTATTGAGATGAACTTTTGTTATTGACCAAATACTTATTATCCACCATAATTTGCAAATAAATTCTTTAAAAATCAGACAATGTGGTTTTCTGTATTTGTTTTCTCATTTTGTCTCTCATAGTTGAGGTCTACCTATGATGTCAATTATAGGCCGGCCTCATCTTTTTAAGTGGGAGAACTTGCACAATTGGCTGACTAAATATTTTTTTTCCCCACTGTATACATATATACAGTAAAGCATACGTTTAAAACTTTAAAGCAACACCATAGGAAAAGATACAAATGTACCAAAGCATCATGATGCGTCAGTATAAGGCTTTAAACACAAGCCTTTCTCTGTTTTTACAATTCACAATACATTAAGCTGTATTTTTATTGGGCTTTACGCACATGGCCCTATCGCTGCTGTACACAAGCTCAAGGTTGTACAAAGCTGAACACAGCACCTACCATATGGAGGCATTTTTCAGTCTGTTTTTTACAGAATCGAATTGAAAAATTGTGACTAATAATGAAGTCATTATTAAAGGTTTTTACTGAAAGGTCACATATTGTAATATATTATTGAGGAATTCTACTGTACGTTAGGCAAAGTAACTGAGGTTTTAGGCTGTTTATAAATTAAATCATTTTCAGAAATAGTCTTCAGTCTTGGCATACTTAGGTCTACTTAAGTAAGAAGAGGAAATATGGTATTTGATAGAACAGTTTATTTTAAGTATTTTGTGTACACTAACATTTCTAAACAGTGCCTTCCCAGTTAATAAACTGTAGACAGAACTTATTTAAGAAAAAAAAAAGCAATTGACTGTATTTTTATCTCAATCATTACTTGTTAGGAGAAAAGTTACATTTTTATAAAAATAATGCAATGTATTTGTTCTAATACATAGGCTTTACTCTGTATTGAGCCACTTCAGAAGAATCAACAAACAAGGATGTTTATGGCGGAGTTGTGCTCCACAAATTCACTGCTTTGCCTACAGGTGTTTTTCATAAAATACACTATTTGAATTTTAAAGATACTTTCTTTATTAATTCACCTGTTTCCTAGACCTTTACTTGCCCTTATTTAATAAGGAACTTCACTGTTTACTTTCTGGGTATAAAAATCTATAGTGATCGGGTGATGATCACACAGGTACATGGCTCGTTACAGCTACAGCATGGCTACGAGAGCTGTTTGTGGGTATAGCTATAGGGGATGCAGAATTAGAAGTTGTACATGGTGTCTGAAGGCAAAATTACCACTACCACTAATCAGTGCTTACAGTGCCGGACTGTATAGAAACACATCATTTTGACACGTAGAATGCTGACACCCAGTCAGCCAATTATAATTAAAGGGAGTCTATTATCAACTCAACCATATTCAGCTGCCACCACCATCTTACAGAGCACATTACAGTGATAAACAACATACCTTTGCTATGTTATTTTTGTAGATTTGGAGAAAAACTGCTTAATTTGCATAATACTTCAGAGTTTTTTTTTTCTCCAAATCTACAAAAGTGACATAGATGACACAGGTACTGTATATTGTCATGCTGAAAGGCTCAGATCTCAACCCCATAGAAAACCTTTGGAAGGAGTTGAAAGTCCGCGTTGCCCAGCGACAGCCCCAAAACATCACTGCTCTAGAGGAGATCTGCATGGAGGAATGGACCAACATACCAGCAACAGTGTGTGCCAACCTTGTGAAGACTTACAGAACATGTTTGACCTCTGTCATTGACAACAAAGGATATATAACAAAGTATTGAGATGAACTTTTGTTATTGACCAAATACTTATTTTCCACCATAATTTGCAAATAAATTCTTAAAAAATCAGACAATGTGATTTTCTGGATTTGTTTTTCCATTTTGTCTCTCATAGTTGAGGTCTACCTATGATGTCAATTACAGGCCGGCCTCATCTTTTTAAGTGGGAGAACTTGCACAATTGGTGGCTGACTAAATACTTTTTTTTCCCCACTGTAATTACTCCTGTGGAACTCTGTCTTGTACATCTGTGTGTTCACTCGACTAAGGTTAGGACTACAAGGCTACTTGTGGTCAGACTACTTTACAATCTTGATGCCAGGATACTACATCACAACTAATGATAGTGAATGTGGTTGTGTTCAACCTCCAAGCTTCAGTCTCGCTGGATTTCTACATGACTAAGTTCATTATAATTGTATAACTGGCAGAGTGAGATTTGTGATTCAAATGTTATGTGACCACAGGTCTCTAGCCTAAAACATAATGGGGCCAATCTATAAAGACTGGCACTGGTTTTAATATAAAGCTGCGCTGGAGTAAAATGCAAAATTAAGAGACGTGCACCAGAAATCTATGCCAGCTAGGGTAGTTTTCTGGTAAAAATTATGATAATTTTTTTTTGGGGTGTGAAGCCCTGCCCACTACTTATATTTAAAAAAAAAGTGGTGACATGGGTGAAAGGTGACAATCTTTGCTTCAAAGATGTGTAAATAACAAACCTTTGACTTGCAATGTCTGCCAGAAAACTGAGGCTTGATAAATTAGCCCCATGATTTTTAATTTTTTCCTTAAAGGGGTTGTTAGTTTTCATATCAATTTTGCACATTTATCCTACACTCAAGGGGTAGTGGATGTTCACACATAGGAATATGACGCCAAATTTGTCAAGCAGAAAATTTCTGCTTCAGGAATTTAAGGCAGATTTTTTTTCTGCTTGTCAAAAACCGATGAGGATTTTGACGCTGAATTCAAAGCAGAATTTGAACCAGAATTTGGAAAAGAGTGCCACTGTATTTAACCTTTATTGGGCGAGGTCAAATTCCAAATTTTGCAACCAATGGAAAAGGTGTATTTGGTAAAATAATACCACAAATTTTATTGTCACTCTCAAAATTCCCAAAAATCTATTACATGCAAAAATTGCTAGGTTGCAGAATTTACCACAGATTCCACCTGGATTTAACCCTATGCTTTGCAAAAAGTGAAAGCCACAGTGAGAACCCATACCATTTGAAAATCCACTTTTGAATCACAATTTTCTGCTACACGTGGATGGACTTTTGAAAAACAGATGGATAATACTAAAGATCTGGTTGGCTTTATACAAGTAAGCAAAATAAAAATAAAATATAATATTTTCAACTGGTTAGTGCTATAGTATACCAACCTTTCATGATTTCAGTTGGTAAATTTTCTGCACAGAGCACAAACATCTCAGGGTTACAGCACAGGGTATGGGTACTCTGCTAATTGCAAGGAGAAGGATAAATGATGATAAATTAGTGAGTGGTAAAAGATTAACGGTCCAGGCTTGTTTTTCATAATTTCTCTGCCTTAAAGTGAAGTGAATCTTTACAGAAATTGCAGTGACATTCAAAAGTGTCCACATTTGTGGCAACAGATTAGAAAAGGCCTTTTCATGTTTCAACATGAGAATGTACCTGTAAAAAAAAAAAAAAAAAAAAAAAAAAAATCTAGTCTATACAGAGCCCTGACCTCCAGCTCATCAAGTATTGTTGGGATGAACTGAAATGATGACATAACTTATCACCCAACATAAAGTAAATGTCTGATGTCCATTACTAAATGAGCATAAAGATTTGCTTACCTGGCCACTGTCTATACCGAAATTCTCTGGTTTCTTGATGGATGCCTAAGCGGCCTGGAAATTGACATTGGAAATAAAACGTTCAGAGATTTATTTCCTATGCAAGTTCACCACCTCCTCACTATGCCCTTTCTCTGTAGGTATCCCTCAAGTCTGTGTCCTGGGACCGCTACTGTTCTTTATCTACACCCTCGGTCTTGGCCAACTCATAGAGTCCCACTCTGCTATCTAGAGTTCTGCTTCCTCAAACTAAATGTCTTTCTCCCACCTCACACAGCCTCCCTACCTAACCCATCTATCAAAGTAACTGGTGCCACATTTAGCTAAGTTCCACAAGTCCATTTCCTTGAGATAACCTTTGACTCTGACTCATCCATGAAAGTACAAAATGACAGTCCATGCAGTCATAATCTCCCACATAGACTACCATAACACCCTTCTCTACGGCCTCCCAGCAAATGCTATCTCTCCACTCCAGTCCATCCTCAACTCTGGCACTCATTTGATTCACATCTTCCCTCATTTTTCATCAGCCTCTCTTGTTTACCAATCCCTTCACTGGCTACTCATTGCCCAGCAAATAGAGTTTAAAATGCTAACACTGACATATAAGGCCATCCACAATCTATCATCTTCATACATCTCTGACTTAACCATTTCCTGCGGGTGACATTTTTTGATTTTCGTTTTTGAGTCCCCCGCCTTCCAAACCCCATAGCTTTTTTTTTTCCTTTAACAGAGCCATATGAGGGTTGAATGTTTGCAGGACAAATTGTTCTTCATAATGCTACCATTTATTATTCAGTATAATGTACTGGGAATCTGGAAGAAAATTCAGAATGGGGTGGAATTGGACAAAAAGTGCATTTGTGCCACTTTCTTATGGGCTTTGTTTTACAGTGTTCAATATGCAGCCAAAATGCCTGTCACCTGTCTCTATGTTTTGGTAACTGGGAAACCAAATTTATATAGTTTTCTTTACATTTTAACCCCTTAACAAAAATCTAAAACTTTTGAAAAAAAAATATTTTTCTAAAAGTCGCCATATTCTCACACCTGTAACTTTTTATATTTCCAGGTACGGGGATGCATAAGGTGTCTTTTTTTTTGCAGGGTCAGGTATACTTTTTAATTATATCATTTTGGGGAATGTCTCTTGCTTTGATCACTTTTTATTAAAATTTTTTTCAAGGGCAAAAACAGCAAAAAACAGCTGTTCAGCACTTTTGATATTTTTTTTTTTTTTACTGCTACAGTGTTCACCGTATGGGAGAAAGCATTTTTGGACACAGGGATACCTAATGTGTATGTGTTTCATAGTCATTTTTTTACTTTTAGATGTATTCTAAGGAAAGGGGGGTGATTTTAACTTGTAATTCAATTTGCTTTTTTTAAAATATTTTTTTACTTTTTTTTTATTACATTTATTAGACATTCTAGGGATCTTGAACCCCAGTGGGTCTGATCACTTATGAAATGCAATGTATTGCAAAATATCGTCATTTGTATGACAGGCTGCATAAAGAAATGTAAGGCAGACAAGCCTGGGTGCCTTCAATAGGCTCCTGGCTGTCATGGCAACAGGACGCCAACCCCAGATTTTGCTCAGTCAGCAGTCAGACTGAGGCGCCGGGGGCCTTAATGCCCGCACTGACCGCACAGTGCATTAGCGCTGGGTCTCTCTCAGCTATGGTGGATGCTCAGCTGTACCTGACATCCGTACTATTACAGCGAATGTCGGGAAGGGTTAATTTCCCACTACTTCCCCACACATAATCTTTGATCCTTTCAGGACCTTTTTCTTTTATCCGCTCTTCACACAACCGACTCCAAGACTTCTCCCATGCATCCTCTATACTCTGGAACTCACTACCACAATACATATGATTGTAAGACTATCCGCCACAATCACAACCATCAAGAGGAACCTGAAGATCCATCTCTTCAGCAAAATCTTCAATAACCCTGTTGCTACCAAATAACCATTCTCATACCCTTTACTGTCTCTATCCTCCTTCCCTCATAGTTTGTAAGCCCTTGAAGGCAGAGCCCTCTAGCCCACTGTACCAGTTGGTCCCTATGTTAGTATTGTACTTGTTTTTGTGTTTTATATGTAAATCCTCAATAGTACAGCACCATTAAATTAATGGTGGTCTAAAAATTAATAATAAGTGGGTTGGTCTATTGCAGCCACCATATAAAATATATAGGCCCTTGTTTATTAGGACTGGAGTTTCATAAGGAATTTGTATACAATAGTTTGAATTTGCTGAAATAAATTATGCCATATTTACTAAAAGGCTTTTATCTGTTAATAAATTTGGCATGGAAAATAAAAGGTATGCCTGCTGCATTTCGCTACATGGGGCCTTAGCCTTAAAAATAAAAATAAAACTGCACTCCATTACATAGATAGTGTAAAAAAACAAACAAAAAAAATATATCTGACAGCAAGGAATCACAATTTCCAGTAAGTGACTTTTACTCAAAATTCATGACACAATTGCACTTTTTTAGTAAATTAAGCGCACTGAATGTCTAGGCACAAAAAAGGCACAAAAAGCACAAATGATAAATAACCCCCATTGAGGGTATTTATGGCAGAGTGAAATCAAATTATTTGATATATAGTATCTATTTCCACAACTATTGTACAAGATTTGGAAAGTATTTATTCTTTTACTTAGATAATTAACTCTTTTTCCAAAGTCAAAATATTGGTTCATTGTACATGCCTTAAAGGAAAGAAAAAGCAGCAAGAAGTCATTCATTAATCATACATAGTCATTAGTATTAGAGAAATGCAGCCAGTAAAACCTAGAAAGGGGATATATATCCTGGAGCAGGAAAACTGAAAATGTTTATTGCGTAGTCATTGCAAAATTTTCCCAACATGATTAATAGGTATGGCTTGTCATTACAAATTAAGAAGGAAATGCTGCTAAAGATGGAATGAATTATTGCAGTGAATATTGTTATACATTTGCCAATAAGGGGAAGTAAAATACTTTGTAGCTGAAAATAAAGTAAAAATTAATTTATACTTTTTTATTGAATTACTATCTCTATGATTTTATGCCATAATAGGGGAAATTTATCACGAGGGGAATTTTAAAGTTAGTTTTATTGGAGTCTGCACTGGTATAATTTGCACTAATTTTTTCAAATGTGACACAAAAGGGCTGAATTTTTAGGAAGGCACTTTCTGCTCTGATCTTGATCACTTTTGTGATGTAACAAAAATTGCTACTTTTTCTTGCCTTGTACTTGGGACATCTTTTGTGATATGAATGTTTGATCAACAGCTATCTACTATAATGTATGGACTCCTTAAGAACTATTACATAACTTTGAAGCTATTATTATGGATTTTATATAATCTCCAGCTAAAATATTTATCATAGGTAAACATTTTAACAAAAAATTTTATTTTTCAAAATGCATTTGTCATCCACCTCAATATCAGTAGAGGATTATTAGTATTAACAGAGGAACAGACAATTGAAATTATAGTTATTTTATGGTAGAAACTTGTAGGGGAGACAAAGAAGAGGAACAAATTGCTTTGCAGCTTAAGATTTCATCCATGACAATAAGGATTCCAGTTTCTGCTGACTGCATTTTCACCTTCAAATCTATCAGGTCAGGAAGAGGTAATGTTTTCATTCAAACATACCTGTTAAGTTGACCTGCGTTTTAACATAAACAAAGCCTTTTAGATGCAGACACCTGAAATACTAGGGGTTTTAATCCTGGCTCCAGTGTGTGTCTTTGAAAAGGAAAGCATGTCGCCTCATGTGTCTTTGAATAAGTGTTCTCCATTTTAATAAGCCAATTCACAATAAACAGCAGAATGTATTGTTCTCTGCATAGATGATGAAGTGGTAGCATTGAGGAAATAAAGTCAATGGTGTTTCATCTTTAGTTCTAAAAATCAAGCCACTGTCCAGTTTACCATGCTGACACCTAATAGATAAATTATGTTTACAGCTAATGTTTTTTCAATTTTGTTTACAGAATATGTGTCTGCATAACCCCTTAAAGGGAACCCATCAGGCCTTTTGGGAGCACTGAACAACCAGCATGACGTTAAGCAGATGTGGTTTATGGTCATAACCCTCTGTATCTTACTGCTCGCTGCCAGTATCCTTAGCCGTCAGAGTTTGAAGATACCTGTTCTCCAATGAGATGAGTTTGTTGGGGGACTCTGTCACATGCCTATTGCACACAGTGAAGTGAGTTCAGTGCACCCTGCTTCACTACGCATGCTCTGCACTTCAACACATGAGTAGTAAAGTGAGGGGTACTTTCAGAGGCTTCACTACACAAAATGCTCATATACTGGAGTCCCTTAGCAGACTATTCTCATCAGATACTTGGGATCTAAAACCTTGATTGCTAAGGATACTGGTGGTGAGCGGTGGTAGGATATATAGGTTTAGGACCTGAGAGCACAGCTGCTTAATGGCATGCTGGCCATTTAGTGGTCCCAAAGAACCTGACAGGTTCCCATTTAAGGAACAGCCTATATTAAATGTATCACATTTCAAGAGTCCTAACTTTTTTTTTAGTCATGTAGGGGCTTGTTTTTTGCAGGGTGAGTTGTAGTTTTTCTTAATATCAAATTTTAGCCTATAAATCACCAAATGCTAGCCGTAATCAAATGTGATGATCCCCAATACATTAATATAATCCCTATATGGATTCAGCCACAACACATAGAAAAACTACACATAAACAATTCATAATTATAAATTTTATTAAAGAATCAACAGCATTAAATGTAATAACCAATTAAAAACAAAATTTGAGGTGAAGAGCCTGGCTCATCCCCAATACAATGCAGTATTCCAAATAAAGTGCCATGTGCTAAGTGGTAATTCATATCCTAATACAATAATATCAAGTAAATTTTATTAGTTATCAGCTAAATAATTACAAACATGTAAGTAATTCATATATCATAATAAATATAATATATAACACAATGTGATATAATTATATAAACCCCATATACATATGAGAGATCAATTCATGAAATAAGTTAACAATTCAAGGCATATATAGTTGCAATACAAATAGAAATTCCTCATTAGTATGATATATGAGACAATATACATGTAAAGTTTAGATCCCTCACTATTCATATAAAACACATAGCCAGGAGGTTATAAAGCACAACCACATGGTATAACACATATACATAAGATATATAAACAAAAAAGCATATGTACCAAAGATAGGCCAGGACCTCCACCTCGAGCACCAACATATGCTTCACCCCTAGCTTCATCAGAGGGCTACAAGGTGGAGGTCCAGTACCCCATTTAAATAATACCTGTGCAGGTATGTGTGATCCCCAATTGCTTAGTGACGCCACTGTGAAGGATGCGTAACATTGCGATAATATCGCGATGGAGCACCGCCCCTTTATTCACTGCTATGCATAGATATAGGTAATCTCTAAAGCGCACACATAACCACACCCCAGGCAAAGAAAAGTTCCCGAGGTTTTTAGCAAAAATATCACGAGATAACGCCAGTTTCACACATGCCCAATAGCATTATACTAGCGCTCAAAGAACTGCATAGAAATTTATATATCATCACAATCTTAATATCAATTTTCTTAATCTCATTCTAGGATACATATATGTTTGATTTTTTGTATTGGGGAGTGGAATTATACAGTGAATCCTCTGTTTTTTGCTTTTTTTGTTTTAGCACGGTATGATATAAATAATAAAAATAATTTTATTCTATGGACAGCTACAGTTGTGTCTGGCTGGGGTAACAGAAGTAATGGAAACAAACATCCACCCATGATGTCATGGGTCATTACAGGTTAACTCCTGTAAGACCTGTTAACATTTGTATGGATAAAATGCATATACTTCCTTGTATTACTCCTTGTAAAAAGTGTTTGGCAACACTGTTTTGCATGTATAGGGTTATTCTGAGCTCAGCAAGAACCCTTGTCCTGACTATAACATGATGCCTGCAGGAGCATCACATAACTGCATTGTCCAAGTTGTTACGCATTCATGAGCAGTCATACGACTCAACTAACAGTGGTACATGTCCCTCACAGATCTCTAAAAGAGATGGGCGAACCTCACAAGGTTCGTTTCGGTGAATATTCAGGAGGTTTAGGCCTCTGGTTTGTTTAAGGCCGACCTTGTACTGCATGAACCAGAAGTGTTATTACGATACTCTGGGGCCTATAATAAGTGGAAGCCCAGGGGATGTACAGCAACATAATAAACCATTATACTCCCCTTGCCTCTCCAGGGCATCTTCCCAGTGTTTGGCATTCCTTTGGTGTCCTCTTCCGGCCTCTTCTGGTATACAGTCATGAATGAGTTTAAATCAATGAGTTCGCAATGGGACCTTGTGGGGCTTCCAGGTCATAAGAAAAGATTTCAGTAAACATATGGAGAATATCTCAAATGATATCCAATGTCAATATAGTTAGTATGTAGAAATAAATAATCCCATATGGAAGAATTAATTACAATTGTCACATTAAGCAATTAGTAACAACTTCACAGTGTAAACTGCATATCCATTACAGGTGTTTTGGGACTATGACTATGATATTGATTGCTGTGACTTTGTCACTGCCTTTTTTTTGGTATTGCAGGCATTTGAAAAGGGACTGAACTGCAGTATGGCAATGTGACCAACAAACATGATGTCACTGACCTGAGAAGAAGTGAAGCTGAATAACATAGTCCTATATAACAATAAGAATAATTTTATTTATATAGCGCCAACATATTCCACAGCACTTTACAAATCATAGGGTATATGAACAGACAATATTTGACATTACAATATGACAAAAAATGAACAAGTCAATCAATAGGTGTGAGGGCCCTGCATACAAGAGTTTATAATCTAAGAGGAAATATGGGTACACAAGAGGTAAGAGGGTTTATTTGGTGCAATGGTCCAGCCATCTATTAATAGATAAGCTCATTAAACTGAAGCTATACAATCCAGTCACTAACCAGTATCTGTAAAATCCCTTTAAACGTCTACTAAGATTTAGTACTTTTTAAAAGTTAAATAGTTCTTAAAGATGTCCATCTTTGAGATTTCAGATGTTTATGGACATCAAGCTAAGTCTATATAAAGATCAGTACATAAATCAATTTTTTATGCTGTCCTGCACTAACATAGGTTTATTATACATTCTATTTTATCAGTTGTCTATACAGTAATACCTCGTACATTCGCGAGGTTAGGTTACAGAGCGGGTCGCGGATCGCGAGGAATCGCGAATGTTTGGTACAAGCGCTTAGAAGCGCTTACAATGCCGATTTCTAATGTTTAACCCCTAAATATCAATAAACTTTACCCTACAGTACTGTACAGTATACTAAAGTATACTGTACAGTACTGTATATTAATACATTCATTCATTTTTCTTATACACTCACAGTAAAATGAAACTAATTACCGGGTACGTAACGAACAGGACGCTACTACCCAATAGCGAAGGTGTTTTTTTTAATTAAATTTCACAGATCTGAAAAAAAAGAGCAAAATCTATATATGTTAGTTGCCAAAAAAATATCGCGAATCTGTGAATTCGCAAATTCGGAAACACGAGTGTACGAGGTATTACTGTATACTTATTTTTTTATTTATTTACATAATCTACTGTATTTCTGAAAAAGGATAACGGAGCTGCTTCTAAATGAACCTGCTACACTTACTGTGTAACTGAAATACTTATATATTTGTTTTCCTTGTACAATATATTTGACTTTGTATTTAATTTTCCTGGTTATACTTTAGTTGATGTGTTTATCTTTCTCTCTCTATGTAAAAAATTAATTTCTATCTGTCTGCGCAGCCAAATGACTGGACCAATCTGCACTAAATTTAGCACATAGATAAATCAGACGCTTCCAAAGATTTTAGACCAGGTTTCAGCTCTCTAGGACCTTACATTCCCAAGGTGTTCACAAAAGCAAATACAGCACCACTGACTTCCACATCAAGGACCTGTCTCCATATCACATCACATGACCTATATTAGCCAATAGAAGCTCCCAGGACTTTCACTCGAAATAAATTATCAGAGGATTGCAGCACCTACTCACAACTATACTCTGTTATCAGCCATTATCAGTGGTCAGCACTCATGTGACCTGTATTAGCCAATAGAAGCTCTCAGGTACTTCACTTTTAAAGGGGTTGTCCAGGAATTGGGAGACCGGGGAAGGTGTAACATAAAAAAAGTCACACTCACCTTGTGCTCAACTGTCCACCACTGCTATCCAATTGGGTGCATACTGTGCCTTTGCTGCTGGACATCATGCGCCGTACGTGACCACTGAGGTCAATCAAAATATGTAATGGGCACTCCACTTACCATGTGCTATCTATAGTACTGCTTCCCTCTTATGTTGTAGAGGAGATTTTGGGTCCCCTCAAGTTCCCGGGCCGGTAGTAATTGCCACCTCTTCACCCCTTACTGCTATGACCCTGCTGGCCATATATAAGCAAAATATCTTTATAGGTACATTCTTTCAAGCAGAGATTATTCAAAAGCTAAAAATTTCAAACATGACTGCCTTGTATTCAGATGAAGGTAATCTGTCATTCATTGGCTAAAACAATAGTTTTATGTTAAAGGGGTTTTCCAGAATTTTAATACTGATGACCCAATCTTATGTTAGGTCTTCAATATTTTTTTGATTTCTGAAACCTGGCACCCCCCACTGAGCAGCAAAAACACAGTGCACTAATTGGTAGTACTCAGTTCTGTACACTGTATAGTGGTCAAGACTGTTTACTGCCCCTCCCATTGAAATGCTGTTGTGCATCTGCCAACTCTGCAGTCTCTGATACCTCATACATCTAATATTGCAAACCTATCCTAAAGACACATCATCAGTATCAAAATTCTGGAAAATCTATTTAACTTTTACACAGTAAATCTATCTTTTTGTTGAAATAGTCCATTTTCATTGACTTGAGTCTAATCTTCTTTTTATCATTTCCTCTTCTGTGATCTGTTAAACAGTAAGAAATGGTTTCAAAACTATGCACTGAATTTAGCAAAGATAAGTATATACATACTTTGAATCAGACTATAAAAATGGTATATTTTAGATATAGTAAATTGCCTAAAGACATGAACTGCAGTTGAGTCCACTGTCATTATCCTTCAGAAGCTCATGTCACTATTATCTTCAGTGGAGTCTGCTGAAAGTTATGCATAACAGGAATGTGGTGCTCAGGGAGCTCTTACTTGATGTGGATGGATGAGACTGGGCATAACCAAAATTCTTTCAGAACATGCGAATAACTTAATGAATAAAGTACACCTTGTCATCATGTATATTCAAAATGCAACTTTCAGCATTGAGTGCTTGACTTTATGTTTACCCCACTCATCTTTAAAAATAGACTTGTCACCATTTCTACTTCTACTTTTTACACCAGTGCTAATAATAATCACAACCCTCATCATCATCACCCCAGCTACCATTTCCAGTGTTATCATTTAAAGGGATTCTATCATTGGGAAAATTGATTTTTAGCTAGCAGTACGTTGTAATAGCCTTTAAAAAGGCTATTAGTCTCATATTTCTTTTCTTCATCCGCACTGCCGTGTTAGAGGCCACATGAAAATGACTGATGAACATGCACAGTTTCTGGCGAATGATGCGGAGCGGCGTCAGAAGGCGACAAGAGAGGTGGCGCTGGAATTTGAAATCTGCGTGTGATGGATGCACAGGGGACGCCCCCTGTGCATTTTGCAGACCAGTGGAATGCCCCCTGTGCATCCAGAAGACTGATTAGCATAATCAGAATATATTAAAAATGAAGAAAACAGCGGCGTGGATGAAGAAAAGAAAGGTAGGCTATTACAATGTGCTGTTAGCTAAAAATTGATTTTCCCAATGATAGAATCCCTTTAACAATGAAAAATTGACTTTAGGGGTATAACCATTGATATTAGCTTTTTACTTTAGCCAATCTGATAAAATCTAGAATAAACTTCATGTTAAAATGACAGTATTAACATGTTGACATTTCCCCATGTTTACAGCACATGGTTTAAGATGCAGTGGCATTACCTTTAATGGTCTTTAACAGTTTGAAGATTCTTGTATCCAGTGCTTTTGTGTCTGCTGATGAGTTTGCTGTGACCAACTGATAAAACATAGGCACACTTAGGGACAAGTAAGGACTACTGAAGGTTAAGGATCCTGGTTGGAATTCCAGAGTCTTCATTACCTGTCTGCTGTATCTCCATAACACCTATGCAATTTCCATGCTTTACTCAAGTGGAAGTGAATACAGTATATTATTTCCGGGGATATTATCTAACCTGTATTCTTTAATTCAATTTATCAGTAATTGGCTGCAGTGGTTATGTGCCAAAAAAAAAAAATACAGTACAGACCAAAAGTTTGGACACACCTTCTCATTCCAAGAGTTTTCTGTATTTTCATGATTATAAAAATTGTAGATTCACACTGAAGGCATCTACTTTTCTCCTCATGCTCTATACCTTGCTGTTGGCAGATTGGACTGCATTTTCAATGTGACTGGTTCCCTTTAATTCTAGCCATTGTTCCTGTGAAGATCCAGATGCTGGTTGGATATTGGTTCACTGCCTAGTTCTAGCATTTAGCTTCCTAGTTAACCCCTTAAATGGGTTATCCGGTTTCTAACATTGATAGCCTATCCTTAGAATAGGCCATCAATATTAGATCTGTGGGGGCTTGACACAGTACCAAGAGTGTGTGGCATTTTACATTATAAATTGTTTTACATGGGAAAGGGGCATTTGGTGGGGGGAGGGTGTTCATTTATTTTTCTTTATGTTTTTGAACCTTTTCTTTACATTTTTTTTGTCCCACTTGGGGAATTGAACTAACAATCTTCTGAGCTCTGGTCTAGTAATATACACTGCAATACATCAGCCTATCTCATTGATCTTGCCGGGGCAAAATTGTTACTGGAAAAGGCATCGGTAGACCTAGGGTCACTGAATAGACCCTGCCAATGGATTGACACCCGCCAAAGGTGGTGTCGGGGAACCAACTGGGGGGAAGCATGTTAAAAAAACCCTTGGATGCTGCAGTCAATCATGACTGCAGCATCTATGGTCTTAACATCTGCGATCGGCACTTAGCTCGGATGTGAGAGCAGGGTATCAGCTGTGTTACTCTCCATACTTCCTCTGTAATACTACGGCAGTTTGTGCTAACTCCTTGGTGGCTGCACTGTACTATTATGGCTTATGTTGCCATGGGGTTGATGGAACTGGTCTGTTCTTTGTTTCAGTAGCCCGTAGCAATTTCATTTTCAAGACTAGTTATGAAATCAAGAAAAGCTGAGCTCTTTTTGTTATGGGCTACATCCAGTTTCTTTGTTAGTTTTGATAAATGAGACCCATTATTAACTTTTATTCATTTCAAATATTTAGTACTGTATGTATTAAATGAACTCTAGAATGAGTAAAATTAATCTAACAGAGTCATTAATATCAGTGATAGCAAAGCAGTCGTTTCATACAGCCTAACCAAATTGGAATGTTTTATTTAATAAATATATACTACCATTGGTGTGAAATGTTAATAATATTGGGAATAACCCCAAAGTTGGATCAAGGACCTTAATTTTTGTGCTTTTAACTATTCACATAAAAAGTGGTATCAGATTTTATGTTAATGTAGGAGGGGAAAAAAATCTTGAAAATGTTTTCGCTCTATTGGCGTACTGTATGTGGTATATGTAGTAAATATTTATGGTACGCACATCAATTTTTAAACTGTGTTAGGGAAGCTAAAAACCTAAGTAAAATCCAAGAGGATTCTTTTTAGTTAGCATCTAGAGGTTGGATAGAAGTTACCAGTAATCATATTTCTAGAGATCATCATTCTCTGTCTTTCAGCTCAATTCCCTAGTGGTACAGAAAGTCTTATGACTAATCCCTGCAGACCAGCTTCACCTTTTTTGTTTTTAATCACAAAATAAAATCCAATTAAAGACCATTATGCTAATGTGAACAGAGAGAGAGATAAAACAAGGCATTGAAATGTTTAATTTGGCCCAGAATGAGTTTATTTCCCAGGACATAAAGAATCTCCTTTAGATTG
This sequence comes from Leptodactylus fallax, assembly GCA_947044405.1. Taxonomy (NCBI): domain Eukaryota; kingdom Metazoa; phylum Chordata; class Amphibia; order Anura; family Leptodactylidae; genus Leptodactylus; species Leptodactylus fallax. Next base: position 1,477,770 of record CAMRHE010000403.1, on the reverse strand, counting down.
TTGCTGCAGTGACATTAGAAACATGCAAACTGATCCTCTGATTAGAATCTGGGAAAGGGAGATAAAAGGTTTATCTGTGTGACAAGGGCTGTTTGATGGGCCATTAGATGACACATTTGTATGTTTGCTTAAGCCCTCTTTGATTCTGTCAGTGCCTTGTCAATGAAAAAATATGAGCAAGCCTTTAAAGATGCTTTATTGTTTGGTTAGAAATAGGAGAGATGCAAATTACCCTAATAAATGAATGATTTTATGAAAAGAATAACCTTTATCAGCATAAGATAGAGGACAAAGGCAATCAAACATGCTGATGGCAAATCTACAAAAATCAAAATATTTGTCTATACACAAAAGAGGTTAGTGACAATGTTCAACAATCACTATTAATTAAAATTCACAGAGATACTACAAAGGATTATTTATTTATATTCTAGGGAAATGTATGGTTGTAGGGTCTTTACTCTTGCTTTCATATTAACAATATATTTGTAATTGGTAAGTTGAAACACAATTATTATTTTTTCATCATTTGATAATGTCATATACTCCAATATAAGGTAGTATGTGGGTTATTTTATTTTACTTACAAGGAAGAACATTTAAATATATACTGCCTTTCAACTTAATGTGCAATTATGGAATTTATTTTTGCCAATATTTAAAGCTTTCCTTTAGTTTTTTTTTAATTGAAATTTTGATAAATTAATCACTAGAAATGTCCCTCTCAAATTAAGTACTCTAGGACCACTTTCAAGCAGCAGTAGTTTATTCAGTATTTTGCATCAGTAAATCAGTAATTCAAAAGCATTTGTGGGTCAGAAAACAGAGAAAATGCAACTTTTTCCTCTGTAGTATCCATTCTTCGTGTTGGCTTACAAATACTGAATAAAAAATTGACAAAAAAATTTTAAAATTTAACAAATTTACCCCGAAATCCACCAGGGTGAAAACTGGGAGTCTAACCCACAGAAATAATTGACATGCTGCTGGTTTAAAAATACAATTCAAAAAGATAAAACACAGCTAACCATCATGTTGGTTGCTAGTTGCTGACGTTGGTATACACCCCATTGTTCCACAAATTCCATATATGAACAAACATCCTCGAACAGCGGGGTAAAGGAAAGATCCACTAAAGATAGAGCTAAGTCTAACATCAGTATGAATAACCGTTAAAATCTTGACTTTACAGTGTTTCTACATATTAAAATTAAAAAAAAAACACGTGGGTTGCCATGTGTTTTTTTTTTCAGTTTTAATATGAAAAAAAGTCAAAATTTTAACTGTTATTCATTTTAAAAAGTGAATGCAAAAGAAAAGAAAAGCACTGTAGTAATCCACCCATGGATTTGCTTCAAAAACTTACAGCAAAAATTGCAACAAGTAAAAAGTAGCTTTTCTGCAACAATGGGCCTCAGCCTAAGTCGGAGGCCCCATGTTGGAGAAACGCAGCATTTTTGTTGCAGATCTTGCTGTGGTTTTTTGAGCCAAAGACAAGAGTGGCTACAAAAGAAATGGGAAATATCTAGGATGCACTTATATTTCCACCTTCTACTCAATCCACTCCTGGCTTTAGTTTAAAAAACCGCAGCAAAATCTGCAACAAAAATAACTGTGTTTCAGCAACGTGGTATCACTGCTGCCATTCTGATGCAGTTTTGGATCCAAAGCAAGAAGTGGACAGTAAAGGGAGAAAAATATATATTTTTTTGGCACAAGGGATTACAGTACTTGAAAAACTACCAAAAATGCAGAAATGACTGGCTGGAGATATATCACATCACATTACAAGAAGAAAATGAGTCTTTGATCTTTCAGTTTAATTAAATAAATAAATAAATACATAAATTAAAAATAGAAATATATCTTAGACATAAGCATTTCCTTATTATCTCTATGCAAACTATGATGTTCCTCAAATTTATCCCCAAATATAATGATATATGGATATTAACATGGGATTGGTATTATGTAAAGATAAGTAATTTGGATTTAGAATAATCTGACAAAATCCAAAGGCCCTGATCTGATTCAGGATTTGGTTTTTATAGAATAATTACTTTAAACTTCGAATCAAAATCCAAGCCTCCTAGAGTTTGTGCTGGTGTTCAGTTCTAAACTTTATTTTGTTTAATCCCCAAGCTTTACTGCAAAATATATTTTAGGTGAACATTATCCTTATATTCGTATTTGATCAAATGCTATAATTTCTGAAATTTTCAGTCATGCATAACCTTCGTGATAAAATTATATCCCCATATTGTATAATAAGGGGTTTGCAGCATTTTCTAGAAATGTTTTCTCATTTTGTCTCTCATAGTTGAGGTCTACCTATGATGTCAATTACAGGCCTCTCTCATCTTTTTAAGTGGGAGAACTTGCACAATTGGTGGCTGACTAAATACTTTTTTCCCCACTGTAGGTATCTATATGATCAAAAAACTTTAAAGGGAGTCCATCAGCAGGAAAATCAGTATGGAACTAATGACAGTACCTTGTAGACCAAATTTACTACTGTGAGGAGAAGCTGAGTTGGCAGCTGGAACACCCGAATGTCAGTCTAAGCTTTTCTTCCTAAGGCTGGTTATTCTACTCTGTGTGTTACCTTCACTCTCATACAGAAACTCCCATACAGTCTTTACCAAAACTTGCTGTGGGGTAAAGGATAACAGGTTTCCCAGTCTGTCCTGTGGCATAGGCAGGGTTGTTGCTCTGAGGCTCATGCAGCATCCTAGGGCACACTGCTAAATTATTAGTTTTATTTAGTGTTGTTTTATATATGTACCACTGTGTCTGTATATAATTATAATGTTCTGCAGGTTTCCATGATTCATTTTTCCTTTCAGGAATACGCCACTGTTGAACTCAGCCAATTTTTGACTGGGGCAAGTGGAGAAGACCCTGAGTCTCCAAATCACATCAGTTAGTCTAGATGAGTCTTCTGAGCAGAGAAGACTATCACTGACAGAGAGCCCCATACAGCATTGAGGGAGAAGTGTGGCTAAGAGCATTAGCCTAGCACTACTATTGTAACAGCCCTGAGACAGGGAAGAATAGCTGTCAGCCCCCTTACGAGAAAAAGATGCCAAAATGGATCTAAAGTTGAGGTGTTAAAAAGTTTCTAGCCTGGACCCTGCAGTACACTGGTAGATAGGGTTACCAGAGGGACTTACTCATTCCCTGCCTCAATACATATAGTGGGAGAGGCAAAGTATAGTATCTTAGGAGTGGGGTTATCAGACACTGGACTTAAAGTGCAACTAAACTTTCAGACAACTTTTTGGGTCATAAATAAATTTTGTAATATACTTTATTCCCAAATGTTGGCTCCTTTCTGTGAAATGCAGCTTTTTTTTACTCTTTCCCTTGTTTCTGTATCAAGAGCCATTTCTGCCTTTCACTGAACATTACTGTGCATGGAGTAGGGGCAGTGTAAGATGTAGAGAAAATAAGGGTAGGGGAGGGTCACTTCAAACCATTATATCTCGGACATTATAAAATATACAAACTTTTTTGTGTGTGTGTCATATGAAAGAGGAGATTGCAGTGCTATCTAATTTATTTCCAGAGATTTCACTGGTTGAAAACACAGTTGGGATAGGGATTTTTATATCATATATTATACTGGGTTTTCAACCAATGATATCGCTGGAAATAATTTAGCTAGCACAGACTTAGTGTCATATGAAAGAAAAGAATCTCCTCTTTCATATGGCACTAAAAGCAAGTTTGTACATTTTATAATGTTCGAGATATGTCTTTGAAGTGACCCTACCCTCATTTTCTCTACATTTTACATAGCCTCGTACTCCCTCGTACACAGTAAGACTAGGTTCACACTTGCACCTGATATACTTCCTCTGCCAATTCGTATAAAAAAATAAATAATGTATTGGTCAAAAAACGGTTCAAACAGTTACACAGCGCAGACCATAGTTCAGCTTTTTTGATGGATTAGTCAATGGGTGTCAATCAAAAAAACTGTCCATTTGTGTCTGTTTGACAAATCCATATTTTTTTTCTTTTTTCCCTTCTTTATTCTGAGCATGCATGGAGAAGAATGAAGAGGGAAAAATGGATTGCAAAATGGACACAAACAGATTACTATCTGTTGGTAATCCGTTTGTGTCCACCTTCCATAGACCTCAATGCTGAAAAAACAGATTTGTTGCTGTCCGTCTGGTATCCTTATTTTTTGGATGGAGAAAAAGTCCTGCAGGTCTGGCTTTTTCTATTCCACCCAAAAGAATGGATACACAATGGAAATTTTACAAACAGACACCTGCGGATGGTTTTTAAAACCCATTGAAATCAATGGGTTTTATAACGAACAGTTCGAAATCAGTTTTTGAGGATTTTTAGACAGTTACAAAAACTGATTTCATGCGAAGAGACAAATTCTGATGTGAATCCAGCCTAACATTCAGTAATAGGCAGAAACAGCTCTCAACACAGAAGCAAGGGGAAGAGTGAAAAAATGCAGGATTTCACAGAAAGGTGACAGACTGTGTTAATAAAGTATATTACAAAATTTATTTATGATTTGTATTATTTATATTTATTTATATTTATTTATATATATTTACTACCCCCATCTAGGAAGCTGTATTGGTTATTGTTGCCTCAGTAAAGTTTCATAACTTGGTTCCACCATCACTAGGTTCAGGACAGGAGAGGACTCCTCAAAATTCAAAGTGCCCCAGGGAAATTTCCTCCACCATCAGGTACATCCCCTTCAACATTGTCTCAACTTGGGAGGTGGGATGGAAGAGTCAGTTAAGTGTCTTTGCCCTACCTTTAACAACACTACTATTACTACTCCCATCCCCCCGGCTCCCTCCATTGAGTTGTAAGCTGCACCCATTTAACAAATATGCACAGATCTCAGGCTGGCACACTTTGCTTGGCTCTTTCAGCCTAGACATGGTGATTTCTTAACTTCTGTCTGTCCCAAAGGCAGCCTAGATGATGTAGGCTAGGGAGGGGCCTAACTCTGTTTCAATTCTGTCTCTGCTTCCTTACCCTCCAAAGGCTAGGAGAGAAGACCCTTTGTCATCTTCTCCTTTTTTGGTACAACTGCTTGGGTCGTACCAAACTCTTGCTCTTCACACACGCGTACACTCCATTAAAGAGGGAAACTATACATTACATGCAAACTATATACAGGTTATGTACAAACATAGGATACACAACACAGATGAACTATACAGAGTTTTGCATTACTCCCAGTGGGAAGCTGCAATAATTTGTTCTGGAAAAGTACCTTTGGCTGTCCAGAATGCAGAATATCGGTTTTGTATATATATACATCTTGCCATTTTTCTATGCAATTGTGCTTTCCATTGAGATCTTATCATACTGCAGAATATCTGTCATGTCTCCTCCCCACTGATTTTCCCCTGAATGCCATTTTCTGTTCCTGCTCTAGCAGTATGTGAGGTTGATACTCTAGTTGTTGGGAAATGTTTGGGAATTTGAAATAAAAAATATTATAAATAAGAAACTATATCACATTATGATATATAAATGATACTGTCATACAGTGCTCAAATAATGCCAGCATAGATACCCTAAATATTATTTGTAATACTATTGCCCAGTATCAAATATTGTCCAAATAACTCAACCATATATTGTCATGCCAAATTGTTCCTGCTTTATAGCCTCTACATTAGGATGGATTCCCACAATACTGCTTTTATTACTATTATTTTTTCCTTTTTGATCAAAATGCTGTGGCAAGATGTTATTCTAAAAACTATAACAAATTACTCAAAGTGTACATACTGCAGTCAAAGTTTTTGTTTTTGTCATTTTTGGAGTTCAGAAAATTGTGAATGGGAAGGAGCCCTAATACTTCCATAAAGTATTATAAATGTTATCTTGTTTACAGAGCTCAAAGAATCCCACAATTCAGATCCTCTCTTGTGGCATGGCACCTTTTCTCACTTTTATCTATCATACCTTTTGAATGAATATTTTCAGTTGGGTCTAATATTTTGGACATGAACAGATACTCTTTGGTAATGTTTATTGTATTTGGTAATTTTTGTAGCACATATGGCTTTACAACTGTACAATTTTTAGTTTAGGATTTCTTTACATGTGTTTCCTTGATGGTCAGCCTTCTATGGGACCTGCATGTCCTGTAGTAAATGTGCATCCTCTCAGCCTCAACTGTGCTACCATCTCACCAGACCTCTGCCATGCTGAATTGTGTGGCTATCTGCCCTCAATGCTGATGCTAGCCTATGCCACACCACTGCTGTCCCTCCTTCTTTTGTCAGACGTCACTGCTTCAAAAAATGGCTTTGATCTTCCCCTTGGTTTCTAGCTCCTCTACAAGATTTCTGTGAACAGCAAATTCTACACAATATGTGCAATCCACAGCTAGTATGGCGCCAGCATAGAAGTTAGGGTCAGCACCCATGGTTACTTTCCTATTGCCTGTGTGTGCCATGGTAACCTCCATTAACAGTTAAAATAATTAGTAAATTAATTAATCTTGGGGTTCATAATTTATATATTACTCATTTATATATTATACATTTTCTTTAAAAGACGTAAAACAGGCAGTAACCATACTCATTTCCCTGACTAACCTATGTACCTGCCAGGGGTTAAAGGTGGCAAATTGTGAACATTTTAAAGCAACTTTGAATTATACAGTACTTTTCCTATGAATCAGTCCATCAATCTACTTTATTTCATAATTTTTACAGAGAGATACTTAGCATCCATTCTATTAATAAATCATTTCTGACAGTGAGATGTTCAGCATCTTTTTGGGGCTTGGTATATTAAAATAAAATTGTGTGATGAATATACATAATGTTTATTCTGATGCACAAATACTGTAGCTTGTGAAGGAGACTGAATGAACAGATTATGTGGATGGCTTAAAATCATCTTTTCTTCATCTTACACTTCCAGAATAAATATGCATGTCATTTACAGAGACTGATGGTACCAATTATTCACGCAGAATTGGAAGATCTACCAGGGTGGACCACAGTATTTATCAATTACCTCACAAAAGACCAATTGTCTTTTTTGGGATCTTTGCCACCGCATGAACAGGTTTTTACTTATCTACATTCCAAAACTTCAATCATGGGATAAAAATTCCGGCTGTATGGAAGACAATATGTTCAATTTACCAATTTGTTTCAAAGAGGAGACATCATCCAGCTACTTTACAGAATATTAGATGAACAGTCATGTACTTGGCAAAAAATGAGCAATTCTGGGCATAATAATAAGGTTACTCATGCTAAAGACATTTCACTTTTGAGTTGTACTTTGTTACTTTTATTTAGGCATCATGAGATATAACAATCTTTATGACGAGACTGTAATACTTGTAGTAGTTCATTTTTACATACTGTATGAAGATTTCTGTATTAAATATGAATCTAGATGTTTGCACCAATTACAGATAAATTCCATGCTGCAATGTAGTTCATAAATATAAGTTTTCTGAGGCATATTTCACTGAAAACAAAGAAGCGTTTTTGCGCTATAGCGAGGAGACCATCAATGTAATACATTATTTACCTTTTATTTTAATGACATTATACTACATTTTGTGACAACTCAAATCATTTTAGCTCTTGGGATTGCTGCCTTTTGAGCAAGATGGTTGGCACACTAGGAAAATCCAATAAATTCTCACTCCAACACAGTGGATTTAGTTCAAAACTGGCCTCAAACCAGTTTTATTTTTCTTTTTGCACAGCAAACACCATATACATCACAGCACAAAAACAAATTCTCAACCATCTGTCTACTGACTATTCATTCAATATCCCTCACTAGGAAACCCTGGACCTACTACCCAGCATCTCCACAAACAGCATTTCATACCATCTCATATGGTTCTGGCTCCCCCAGGCCATGGCACAGTCTGCCTCTTCCCAGACAGATAGCACTGTGGGAAGAGTAAGGCCGGGGGCCCCAAGTGGCTTAAACAGTGCGGCTTGGCATTACGTGGGTTGTAAAAAAAAAAGCACAGCATTTTACAGTCCCCAGCAAATCCCATCCACACATTGCAAAAAAATATCAGCAGTAGAAATGTTGCGATTTCCAAAGCAACACTTTTTCGCTGCGGCTGGCTACATGGGGCCTTAGCGTTAAAGTGTTTTTCTGGCTCCAAATCAAATTTTCATACTTAAGACCTATCCACAGGATAGTTCATCTGTATGTGATCTGTTGGGGTCTGACACCTGGACCACACACAGATCGTCTGTTCTAGAATCCTCGAAGTGCTGGAAGTTACTAGTGCATGGGCGGCACATGCAGAACTGCTCCTATACAAGGAGGAGGAGTGGTACTACTATTCCCCAGAAGCACCATTATGCAGTGGACAAGGCTGCTGAATAGGAGCTGTGCTACATGTGTTGCTAGTTCACTAGCAGCTTCTGACACCCAGAAGCTGCTAGAACAGATGATATCTGCAGATAGGTCATCAGTATGAAAAATCTTTTAGGGTCAGAAAACCCCTTTCACACATGACTTATTGAACTCTTCACCTGACTGCTAGTTAACCCTCATTAACAGCCCATTTGTCTGCAGATCCAAATGAAAAACCCAACTTCCCCAGACACTTCTTTTTTTACCCTGATTTCCTAGGTTGAAATACACACTTTTTATAAATTAAGTGTCATAAATATGCCACTCCAGTAGTCACAGTGCCATGATTTGTATGGCTAACAGTGGCAATATGAGATCTGTTGCTCTTGTTTCTGAAGCCTGGGTGGCTCGGTTTTAACACAAACTTTTATAGCTTTTTTAGTACCATAAGTATCAAGGGATTCATGTTTTGCAATGCTGCGCCCTTTCCACACCATGCTATAGAGGTACGGTGTCGGTGGGATGTAGTTTCCGCACAGCCTCATAAATGTAAAATGTAGGATGATGTGGAGTTAGAACAGGGCATCTGCTAGAGCTGTGACAGTGTGTTTGTCTTTCCTGTCTAAAAGATCTTGCTACTGCCCCCTGCTACATAATTTGACAAATTCTCAGCATGGAATGGTAGACAGAATTGCCATAAATACAGAATATCATCTTTTCTTTTTTTAAGAAAAAGTTTACTTGCACCTCTGTTTATGTCAAAGTATTACAGTATCATTGATGATAAAATAAAATATTTATGAAGTTTACTGTTGGGAACAATTGGTCTTGTTACAAGGATATTCATTTTAAGTAAAGTTTGCTTTTACTGTTAGATTATACCACATGGCATATTGGAGCTCATGCATTTTAACGTTTGCCTTACTTTTCATTTTCTTACCTTGCTTTGATAAGTCAACAATCTTTGAAACGAACTGTTTCAGCTATTTATATATTTTTTTTATTAAGTAAAGATATATACTTGCCTTTTATCTTCCAAAGTCTGGGTGGATTAGGATTTGTGTTTGTAATTGATTTCTGTTTTCAAAGAGCAACCAATTCTCTGCTTATTCTACTTATAATGAAATTTTCAGGTATGGGTGACTTTTACACCAACTTCCTTAAGGCATGGGAAGTTCTTAATGAACTATAGTAACAGGAATGTTTATGCAGTAAGACCCTCCTGACCTTTTACAGTGTTTAAGAAAACTTTGCATATTCCTTGTATCCATATGACTTGAGTGTTTTTTTTTTCTACAACATACATCTGCGGCCAACCATGCGTTGCATGCAATGTAGGTATAGCCATAGCAAGATTTCAGTCTTATTTATAAGAGAGAAAGGTCAAAAATTAAAGTCAAACTAGGATTTCAAGTTATAGGTAATTACAACTCTATTTGGCATAGGATGTAGACTAGGTATAAATCTCACATGTGATAGCTAAGTTTGTGCCACTCCTGGTTATTAGATGTGTGTCAGTGAGCAAAGTTCTGATCAAAGCCAACATACAGGCAGCCAGGGGTCGTGAAGCATGGCTGAGGACTAATTGCTAGTCTGAGTGGTGAAGGAAGTTTGTAATAAAAGACTATTACCTGTCGTACTCTCAACCACTGGAGCGAAAATATGAGAAATTATGCTCATCAATAGTAGGCATGGAAGCTGAATTTCTTTTTAGAAATATAGCATGCTATCATATTTCCATGGTAATATTAGGTTCTGAGTCAGGATGTTGTATACTATGATTGCTGCCATTAGTTCTTCTATTATCATTTGTGCTACTTCATTTGATTAAGATTAAACATTTAAATAACTTTCACTACTCAACCAATACCCGTGTTTAATAAGTCATTTTTACTTCGAACTTTTCTGCACTCCAAGGCTAATGTATTGGGTATTATTAAGTCAAAGAGAGGATAAGTTACCCATAGCAGCCTATATTATATTACGTATTTAATTTTACATGATGCAGTGGAAAATTAAGAGCTGGAATCTGATCAAGTGCTAAGATCAACTACTTAAATTTTTGCCTTTACTAAGTGAATGCATAGTGCCCAATATTTATTTTATGTGGCTACCTTCACACATAGTTTTTCCGTTTTGTTCTTTTGTGTATCGCTTGGAGGGTTGTTTTTGGAACTTTTTGCCCTTGGTGTTTTCATTCCAGCATCATCATTTTGCTACTTTTTTTCCCTATAATGAAATCAATAGGAAGATGCCTAAATGCCAAACCCAAAGCATGTTGCATTTTGGAAAAAAAAACACCGGAGGCAAAGAATGCCATGAAATGTGAAAAAAGTCATATATGGAGGGAGATTTATAATTTCTTATCGAATAACCTCTAACATCTGGCTGCTGCATTTTCAACTTCATTCTTTAATGGTAAAAGAAATGCAGTTAAAAGTGCAAACAAAACCATTTGTGTGAAACTAGGATGTATCTTATTTTATAGATGATGTGTCTCATATATAGATGTTTTTATACTTTAGGTGGTTACACTATCTATAGATGATTACAATAACTAATCATCTGTCTCTGACTTGTTTTATGTACTGTTGTTTTAAAACACTGTATAATATGTCACCACTATATTTGCATATTTTTTTCCCCAGAATTCTTAATAGAGCATATATACTGTAGTCCACAAGACTCAGCACACCAGAAGGGGGTCCACAAAGGCAACTCTTTGTCACAGTAACTCTTGCTTTTAGATTGTATGGTCTTACTAGAAGGCTTTTGCTTCCTTTCACCTGTCAGATGCTTGCTTCCCACTTCAACTTCTGTTAATTTTTTTTTACATTTACTGCTTCCTTGTTTGTAGAGTGCTAAAAATTATATTGGCTCTATAGAAAAAATAATAGTGACTGATGCCAATATATTCTGCAGCCAGGAAAACGACAAACAGCAAGTAAAATCATAAGGATTAAAAAATAAACAAAATTAAGCCAGTAAATCCTTATTCACACACAGTCACATGGTCATTGTAAAAACAATGAGAGTAAATGAGTGTATGCACATGTCCTTTTTTTTGACATACAGAGAAAACAGTCAGTTAAAAAAACATGCTCTGCTTTTGTTTTGACAGACACGCAGATCCAATAAAAATCAATGTATCTGTTTTTAACAGATGTAAAATGGATTGCCATCTGAGTTACATTACAGATTAGTGGGGCTTGAAAAAGCGTGCCCTGCTCGAAACGAATGTTGCCTAGCCATCCTATGTGCAGTCTCTCTCTCCCAATGGTTATGTTTTTATCTAGGACTGAATAAAAGGATGCTTTTATGAAAAAAAAATTTACACCTTGGTGAGTGCCCACTTTTTTCTTCTTAATATTTTACAGATTAGTGGGTTGGCTCAAAAAAAGAAAGACCAACGAAATGCATCTATTTTTTTATGCCATTTTTAATGGATCTAATGACTGTTAAAAACGGCTTTGAACATCCGTTTTTGAAGGCTGTTTTGCATACGTTCCATTCCATTTTTGATGACTTCATGTGATGTGTTTTGCATTGACTAAGGCTATACAATAAATGGAATGACATAATAGTTAACCATTGCTATTTTATCCAAGGAGAGTGTACAATAAATAAAGCTGTGTGAATGCTGGCCTTGGGTTGCACAACCTTTTCAATGATGTAGGGAGCGTGAACTGACCTTGCTGAAAAAGATCTCATAAATGAGTTGACACCCATGGCTTGTGACTACCAGAAATCTATTAAATGTGTTATCATATGTGTTACTTGATAAATGTATGACAATGGTATTGAACATCAAACTACTGTATATGGAGCTTATACTAAGTTACTGTTTGGCATAGTTATTTGTCCACTGTATGACAATACACTATATAAGGATAGACATGCTAAAAAAAAATACTGCATATGGCACCAACCGACATAAGGCTGGACCAGCCAATGATATGATGATAAGAGTTGTGGTGAGCATTATTATTATTATTTGTGTCTTGAAGTATCCTCAAAAACAAAGCAGATGATAAATAGGGCATAAAGTAAGGAGAGAATCTGGAGAAAATTAGTGCTATCTTCGGATTCAGTGGTTGTATTAATATACAGTCATATGAAAAAGTTTGGGCACCCCTATTAATCTTAATCATTTTTAGTTCTAAATATTTGGGTGTTTGCAACAGCCATTTCAATTTGATATATCTAATAACTGATGGACACAGTAATATTTCAGGATTGAAATGAGGTTTATTGTACTAACAGAAAATGTGCAATATGCATTAAACCAAAATTTGACCGTTGCAAAAATTTGGGTACCCTTATCATTTTATTGATTTGAATACTCCTAACTACTTTTTTACTGACTTACTGAAGCACAAAATTGGTTTTGTAACCTCACTGAGCTTTGAACTTCATAGCCAGGTGTATCCAATCATGAGAAAAGGTATTTAAGGTGGCCAATTGCAAGTTGTTCTCCTATTTGAATCTCCTCTGAAGAGTGGCATCATGGGCTCCTCAAAACAACTCTCAAATGATCTGAAAACAAAGATTGTTCAACATAGTTGTTCAGGGGAAGGATACAAAAAGTTGTCTCAGAGATTTAACCTGTCAGTTTCCACTGTGAGGAACATAGTAAGGAAATGGAAGACCACAGGGACAGTTCTTGTTAAGCCCAGAAGTGGCAGGCCAAGAAAAATATTAGAAAGGCAGAGAAGAAGAATGGTGAGAACAGTCAAGGACAATCCACAGACCACCTCCAAAGAGCTGCAGCATCATCTTGCTGCAGATAGTGTCACTGTGCATCGGTCAACAATACAGCACACTTTGCACAAGGAGAAGCTGTATGGGAGAGTGATGCGAAAGAAGCCGTTTCTGAAAGCACGCCACAAACAGAGTCGCCTGAGGTATGCAAAAGCACATTTGGACAAGCCAGCTTCATTTTGGAAGAAGGTCCTGTGGACTGATGAAACAAAGATTGAGTTGTTTGGTCATACAAAAAGGCGTTATGCATGGCGTCAAAAAAACACAGCATTCCAAGAAAAACACTTGCTACCCACTGTAAAATTTGGTGGAGGTTCCATCATGCTTTGGGGCTGTGTGGCCAATGCCGGCACCGGGAATCTTGTTAAAGTTGAGGGTCGCATGGATTCAACTCAGTATCAGCAGATTCTTGAGAATAATGTACAAGAATCAGTGACGAATTTGAAGTTACGCCGGGGATGGATATTTCAGCAAGACAATGATCCAAAACACAGCTCCAAATCTACTCAGGCATTCATGCAGAGGAACAATTACAATGTTCTGGAATGGCCATCCCAGTCCCCAGACCTGAATATCATTGAACATCTGTGGGATAATTTGAAGCGGGCTGTCCATGCTCGGCGACCATCAAACTTAACTGAACTGGAATTGTTTTGTAAAGAGGAATGGTCAAAAATACCTTCATCCAGGATCCAGGAACTGATTAAAAGCTACAGGAAGCGACTAGAGGCTGTTATTTTGGCAAAAGGAGGATCTACTAAATATTAATGTCACTTTTCTGTTGAGGTGCCCATACTTTTGCAGCGGTCAAATTTTGGTTTAATGCATATTGCACATTTTCTGTTAGTACAATAAACCTCATTTCAATCCTGAAATATTACTGTGTCCATCAGTTATTAGATATATCAAATTGAAATGGCTGTTGCAAACACCCAAATATTTAGAACTAAAAATGATTAAGATTAATAGGGGCGCCCAAACTTTTTCATATGACTGTATATGTGATACTAGAAATCATACACTGTTTATCATTGAGACAGACATAGCAGCATTCACAAAGGTGTAGCTGGCCGCCAGCCCAATAGACTGCCGGATGTATCACTGCTTGTGTTGACAGTGTAGTGTAGACAGTGTGTGGATAAAATCACTTGCACTATGAAGAGGCTTCTTTGGGTTCAACAGTTGACATGCATGGGATTTGGCAGGCAGACAGTGTGGAAGGCAGCAGAGAAACTTCCTGAGACGCTAACTGCGGTAGGCTAGCATGGAGGGCCCACCAAGAGAGGGAGAATAGGAGGAGTGTTTCCCTGTAGAGATTACACTATTATATTCTGCATTGTTGTGTGTTTGCCAATTCCTTTCCTTATTCCCCTATTTTAGCAATTGATAGTAAAAGACTACGTTAAAGGGGTTGTCCAATTTCAACAAATAAATGTTATTGTTTATGTACAATTTCCAATATACTTTCTGTACTAATTTTAGATTTCTGTTTGCTATGATAAATTGTTTGCTTGTAAAGGATAAAAAGCAGTTGCTCAGCTCATTAGAGTCACACAACAGTAATCAGAGCTCTATTTTGTAACGAGCTGTGCACCTGTGTGTCCATCACGTGAGCTTGGACTGATGTTTGTCCACTGGAAGTAAGCAAAGAATGAAAGCAAGCAGAGAACTAGAAAACCGTGATGGTACAGAAAGTATATTAGGAAATCGTATACATTTTCATTATTCAAACAATAACATTTATTTGCTGAAACTGGACAACCCCTTTAAGTATAGCTGGTTGTCTGTGTCCATCAGTTCCTGCATGTTACAACTGCATATGGAACTTTTGCACCAACACTCATGTGGATGGACTTCTTATCCACATGTTTTACAATGATCTATCGCTGCTATGCAACATTTTAACAAAGAGCATCAGATTCTTAAGGACCCACTAAATTAAGGTCACTGTAAAATGGCTAGTGGGTTTCTACAATTTGATCAAAATGTGTACTAAGAACTGGATGTTCTTTTTTTCAAATTTTACTTAGTAGTAATGGATTATTGTGTAATATGAATGTGTGGTCTATGTCTTTTTTTTTCCTATAGTGTTGGTGTACTGGTGTACTTAGCCTGTCTACTTCTTTTTCATTTTGTGTTGGTATCAGCTTTCCTCCCATTTGACCCAGATGTTTTTAATTAACAAGAGTTTGCATCAGGGTTCCACCTACTAGCCCTTAGGCTAGATTCACATCTATGATGGGATCTCCGTTGTTCGGGCGCCAAACTGTGAACTTAGCCTCACTCTGTTGTCTGGGAGCACATGGAAAGGTAAGTTCTTGAGATTTAAGGACATGGTGCAGTATTGCATGGTTGCTGTTATTGTTTTCGTATGGTGTTTGTGGTGTCGAGACTTATGGGCTGCTATGTTTTGGTGGCGATGGTGCCACATACATTTTTTCAGGGACTCATAGACTTTAATGGCACTTTATAACATGTCTCCATTTTTAATTTTATTGAATTAATAGTTTGTAAATAAAAATGGGCATTGGAATCTGTATGCTGATATTCCATCCGTAAAAAAATACCAGTTAAAATAAAGGACATGAGAATAAGGCCTTATAAAATTTGATCAAAATGAGTACTAAGAACCTCCTGTTCTTTTCTCAAATTTTACTTTGCAGTAATAATCATTGTATGACATGTAGATTCCATGTGCAGTCCATGTATTTTTTTTTTCTATAAATTTTTATATATATATATATATATATATATATATATATATATATATAACATTCAATGTGTTATATACACCAGTATAAAATACTATTCATTTTATATTTCTGCAATAAATATTTTAATAGTAGACTACATAGAACATGGGTGTCAAACACAAGGCCCGCGGGCCGAATCCGGCCCGCTGCCTTCTGTTATCTGGCCCGGCACTTATCTGGCCCGCAGGGGCGCACCGCTAATGAGGCGAAGTGAGGCGGCCGCTGTCTGGGGGGGGGCGGCATTTTTTATTGTCTATTTAATGTAAACCAGCCCAGGACAGGCTGCACGATACAAAGCTGCACGATACCTGTCCTGGGATGGTTTACAAGACCTCTGCATGTCAGCGCAGGCGGCGATACAATGACGTCATCGCACCTCCTACGCTGACACGCAGACGTCGCGGACAAGAAGAGGAGGAGGCGGCGGCTGCATCAAGGCATCGGAGGTAAGTGAGGATAAGTTTTTTATATATATATAAATAGGCCATTGCCTGTTGGAGCATCCCCGGCACGTAACGGCCTATTTACTTATCGATCCCCGCTGCTGGTCGTGGCTGCCCCTGCTTCCCCTTCTGCTATGGGATGCAGAAGCGGCTGTGTGCAGGAGCGGGGATGGTAAGTGAGGCCATGGCCGGCGAACCCCATCAAATACTACTATTATTATACTTCAGGGTCTTTTCAGACCCCGGAGTATAATAATCGGAGACCCAGGGGAGGTGATAAACATAAAAACCTGTGTTACTCACCTCTCCGCCGATCCGACGTTACTCCCAGCAGGCTTTGGCCTTCTTTGGTGACGTCCCAGGCGTCACGTGAGCCAGGCCGACGTCATTATGTCGCGATGCCAGTCTGTGCGACATTGAAGAAGGCTGAAAGCAGGGAGCACACCGGAGCCCAGGTAAGTAACACTGGTTTTTATGTTTGTCACCACCTGGGTCTCCGATCATTATACTCTGGAGTCTGAAAAGACCCCAGAGTATAATAATAGTTCATGTGTGGGGGGTCACTATGGAACATAATACCATGTACAGGGGCCACTATGAAGCTTAATACTGTGTGCAGCGGCCACTATGGAGCATAATACCGTGTGCAGGGGCCACTATGGAGCATAATACCGTGTGCAGGGGCCACTATGGAGCATAATACCGTGTGCAGGGGCCACTATAGAGCATAATACCGTGTTCAGGGGCCACTATGGAGCATAATACCGTTTGCAGGGTTAAACGGTATTTGTATTTTGCTTAATTTTTGATATATTCAGAAAAGGAGGAGGATAGTATGTAACATGCCAATGTCTTAGGGTTTAACAATACATTATGTTCTTCCTCGTTGCCCTCAAAGGGCTGAGTGTAACACTAGTAATGTACAAATGTAACTACTCCTTAATAACTCGCTTAACTGTTAAGGAGAAGTTATTTTATACATGCGTAAAATAATCTTGGCTCTTCAAGGTACCCCGTGAGGCTGAAGTGGCCCCCGGTGAAAATGAGTTTGACACCCCTGACATAGAAGAATCTAAAAACAAAAAATGAGCACATTTATTTTGATGATCTGTGAGAAAGGGCTTTTTCTAAACACTGGTGCTATAACTAACACTCACCATATAGTATAATTTATCATATTTTAGGTTTCATCTTTGTACAAATCAAATATGATCTTGGCTGAAGCGTATAGTTTGAAACTTCAGATAAAATATTGCATTGTTAGCATTTCATTCTAAATACTACTTACCCACAAGAATAAAAATGCTTGCTTATAATAAGTGCCATTATGAAAAATGTTTTTAGAATGACTAGTTTTAGATTATGTAATTCCTTCTTCAGCACAAATAGTTCAGGTCTGTTTACAGATGCATACTTAAGTGTAAGAGGTAATGTCATACTGCATAACTGCATACAGGTACTGTAACACAAGAGAGCTGTGACAAATGTCATTGTGGTGACAGGTGATAGGGGTAGCATGACTCCAGTATATACATTCTATATTCACAAGGACAAGGTCATTTCCCTTCTGTTACCAATAAACACAGAACTTGTTAAAAGGTTTGAAGTCTCAGAAAAAAATTGCTTAGGTTTGCTGACAATAAGTAAATAGTAAGACAGTGTCCTTACACTATCTTAGCATTAGCAGCAATTTCATTGCTATATACACATTAGGCATCTTCTTGTTACCATTCTTTGGCTTTTTCCAGACTTCACCCTTAATCTCTACATATGGGCTCATGCACATGCAATATCCAGGGGCTAGCAGTGTGGAAATGATGGTGAGGAGTCCCAAAATGGTAGCTGTTCCACTCCTTGTTTCACAGTGGCTTTGGCATCAAATCCTCTAACTGGCCCAAATGTGGATTAGTGCTGAGGGGGGTCACACCAGGGTGATGGTAGAGGTTTACCCTGGGAAGGGTGAACCTAGCCTCTCTGCTGCCTGGGGCGAACTATAGAAAGGAATCCACCCCCAATATATTTACACATTTCTAGCTTTTACACACAAAAAGCTATGAAAAACGCATCTTTGAGTCAAACACTGCTATACATTTTTGCTACTGAAAGTCACGGTCATGGCACACTACGAGTTGCAATGGAACTCCTTTCATCAACATTAGTGAAGGTAAGTAGAACTTGCTGGTGATCTTTGTTTGCAGGACAGGGCCCCCCTCTTTACTGCAAATCCCCCCATTTTCAGATTCCCTTATTTGGCCCTCACATAGTATCATTCCCCCTTTACTGGGCCCCCAGCCACCACACAGTATAATATTTCCTTTACTGAGGCACTAAACAGTATATTGTCCTTTTTTAGGCTTCAACACAAAATATTGCCCTTTTCTTTTTGGTCAATATTTTATCACTAATCCCAACTCCTGTTCAGTCCTGCATCCAGGGTGCGCTACACAGTATGTCCGTATGATGAGACGTAAAATATTTTAGAAATAGCAACAAATGGATAGTCTGTAAAGCAAATAAATGTAATCATAGATGGATACAGATGTTAAAAAAAGAAGTACAATTGCATCAAACATATATACAAATAGTACATACATGGCCATCATCTAGAGCAGTGGTTCTCAACCTTACTAATTCCGCAACCCTTTGATAGAGTTCCTCATGTTGTGGTGACCCCCCAGCCATAAAATTATTTTCGTTGCTACTTCCTATGATTTACCATTCTCTGTGTTTTTTTTTTTTTTACATACCTGTTACTATCACAAGGGGGCAGTATTGACATCAACCACAGCTGAATATAAAAAGACCAATCAGCATCCAGATTAAGTTCCTATGGTACAGATATTTTTTTTGTTTGCAGTAGATGATTTTACAGTACATGATTTTACATTTACCCAGTAATTATAATTCATGAAGTGTCGTTTTACCTCCAATACTGCTGCTTTCAACACAGTAGCTTCTTTTAACAGAGTAGCTGCTTTAAACACAATAGCTGCTCTCTACACATGTGAGTGGTCCGCATAAGTACATTATAGCAACAACCCTGTCACATACACCTGTATTTGTACGAGGTTTATGTGATGGGGTTGGCGCGATTATGTCATCACGCCGGATATTCGTATGTGGGCGTATCTGCATGTGGGTGGACCCACCTGGAGACCGATAGAGGAGTGGTGTCTCGGTTCCTAACACCATCGGAAACAGGGCCGTTTTAACACATTGGTGGGCCCTGTGCAAAGATTTCATAAGTGGGCCCCCCATCACCATCACCTAGAAATACCTGACCTGCACAAATTATAATGTTCCCTCAATGGCCCCCACATAGTATAACACCCCTTAGTGGCTCTCACACAGTATAATGGCTTTCTAGTGGCCCCATACAATATGCCCCTTATAATGTCCCTGTAACGTCTCTGCCGTTTCGGGTCTCGGCGCCACCCTCCGCTCGCACGCTGTGGCGAAGGAGGCGTGTTCAGTTTGATTCTTTGTGTAAGTTTCTTGCTGCTCAGTCTGAACATGGTCCTAGTCAGTGTAATTGATTTCCGTCCCCACCCGTGTCTGAACATTTCTCTCTGGACTGCATAGAGTTAATCTCTTCCTGGCCTGTGTGATTGACAGCCTGTGTACCTATCAGGTCTGGGGGCTGGTCCCAGACTTTCTATATACAGGATGTCATTTCTCAGCAGGTTGCCGGTTATTACACTTGTGTTTTGCCTGCTGTCTTTCTATACTCCTTGATACTTTGTTACTTGATTCTCTGACCCTTTGGCTTGCCCCTGACTATTCTCTTGGATTTTGACTTTGTACTACTTTGCTCGTTTGTTACTGACCCCTTGGCTTGCTCACTCTGCTTCTGTGTTGTTTTTGTCTTGTCCTGTTCTCTGTGTCACTTACTCAGTATATGGTTTGTCTTCTGGTTGTCCTTTTACCGTTTAGGGTAACTGAGGCAATAGGAAGGGTCAGTGGCTGGGGTGAGATTAGGGCTCACTTGTCTCTTTCCTTCCTCCCAGACCGCTGCAGTAGTGTCAGGGTTGCTACGTTTGGCAAGACCCTTCCAGTCCCCTTCCAGGTTGCCCCCACAGATTTATATCCCCCTCCAGGTTGCCCCAAAAAATTCATGTCCCCCCCACCCCCCCTGGTTGACCACCTCAGGTTGCCCCCACAGTATCATGTCCCCCCACACTGATATGTCCAACTCAGATTGCCCCCACAGTATCATGTCCCCCCACACTGACATGCCCACCACAGGTTGCCCCCACAGTATCATGTCCTCACCGCAGGTTGCCCCCACAGTATCATGTATTCCCACCCCCCAGGTTGCCCCCATAGTGTCATGCCCCCCACCTGTATCATGTCCTCACCCCAGGTTGCCCCCACAGAATCATGTCCCTCCACTCTGACATGCCCCCATCAGGTTGCCCCCCACAGTATCATGTCCTCACCCCAGGTTGCCCCCACAGTTTTGTGTCCCCCCACCCCCCCAAGTTGCCCCCATAGTGTCATGCACCCCTCCGGTTGCCCCCACAGTTTCGTGTCCTCCACTGTACAGTATATATCAAAGTAAAACAACAAACCTTAATACTCACCTTTCCCCGTTCCCCCGTTCACTCCTTTCTCTGTTCCCGGAGTCTTCTAGGAGCAACAGGCGCGATGTACGTGATGTCACTACATCGCGCCTCCTGCTCGCAGGACACCGGGAGCAAAAACAGTAGCCGGGTGGTGAAGCAGTGAGTGGACAACTTCCTAATTCATTACTGGCTTCAAAGTTGGGGTAGCTTGGACCCACTGCCCTGGACAGCAGGACAGCAAATGTAGGATTGTCCTGCTGTCCAAAGGGGCCACCCACTACCATAGGGCCAGGTGGTAGGTAATATTCAGCTTTTTTAGTAATGTTTTCCTCAAGTGTGGGTCATTAAGGAGTATTGGCCAATATTCGGAGAGGATTGATCTGATGGTGTTGTGAGCTGTGTTATAAGTAGTAATAAAATTGTATTTAAAATTTACAATCGCCCTTTTCTTTCCTAGAGCTAGACACCCTGATTGGTTCAGTGTCTTGGCTCACTTTCTTGCAGCTTCAATAATCTTCTTAGGGTAATGCTTCTCCAGAAACCATTTGGAAAGAACCGTACTTTGTAATGTATAGTCTACTTCCCTGGTGCAATTGCGTCTGATTTTCATAAACTGTCCAAAGGGAATGTTGTCTTTCCATTTTTTATAATGGAGACTATCATAATCTAAAAACTGTCACAGTCTACTAATTTAAAATAGGTTCTGGTATATTTATGGTTATCATCCCCTACCAGAATCAAATCCAAATACTCAATTTCCTTAATCTTAGTTTTTCCCACATAAATTAGTTCTCTAATGGTTACTATTGACGTAAAAAGTGAATTCTTTAAAGGATTCTTGTGATCCATTCCAAATGTTAATCAAGTCATTTATATATAATTTGTAATAGACTATACAGCCAAGCCAAAGGGGATTGTTGTAAATGTTGACATCTTCAAATTTCTCCATAAAGAGGTTTGCGTAGCCCTGTGCAAACTTTGTCCCCATGTTTGTGCCACATATCTGGAAGAAGATCTCAGAGCAGAAGTGGAAAGCATTATGTTCCAAAATTAATTAAATTATTTCTATTATGAAGTTTTTTTTTTTTTTAGAAGGTATTTGGGAATCAAATTCTATTATTGTAGATATTACTGACAAACCCTTCTCATGTGGAGTTTTACTGTATACAGATGAGACTTCAAGTGCGGCCCATCTGCATGTGAATTTCTAAGTTACAGAGAGTAGATCACTAATCAAGCTTGCTGAGTCCTTAATGTAGGAGGGTAAATGAACTCATATTTTTGTAGATGTATATATATTGGGATAAATTGCTGTTTATTGAATTTAAACCTGAAATAATAGGAGAGTTGGTCTGGTTGGTACAATACAGTTGTATTGCAGTCTATGGAACCTGCAATCAAAAGAATGCTAATAAAATAGTGTAAAAAATCTAATATTCTAAAAAATATATTTAAAAAATCCTAAAATTTCAAATCACCCCCCTTTCCCTAGAATACATATAAAATTAAAAAATTACTGTGAAACGCATACACATTAGGTATCCCTGTGTCCAAAAATGCCCGGTTTACAAACGTATAAAAATATTTTTCCTGTACAATGAACACCATAGTGGAAAAAAAAAAAAATTCAAAAGTGCCAAACTGCCATTTTTTAGATGTTTTGCCTCTGAAAAAAGTTGAATAAACAGTGATCGAAGCAATAGACATTCCCCAAAATGGTATAACTGAAAAGTAGATCTGACTCCGCAAAAAACACCCTATGCATCCCCATACACGGAAGTATAAAAAAGTTATGGGTGTCAGAATATGGTGACTTTAAGAAAAAACTTATTTTTGGCAATTTTTGTTAAGCGGTTAAAATGTAAATAAAGCTATATAAATTGGTATCCCCAAAATCATACTAAAATATAGAATGTGACATGTCATTTTGGCTGCACAGTGAACTCCCTAAAAAACGAAGCCCGTAAGAAAGTCACACAAATGCACTTTTTCTCCAATTCCACCCCATTCTCAATTTTTTTTCAGCTTCCCAGTACATTGTACAGAATAACAAATGGTACCATTATGAAGAACATTTTGTCCCGAAAACATTAAGCCCTCATATGGCTCTGTGAACAGAAAAATTTAAAAAAAAGTTATGGGGTTTAGAAGGCAGGGAGTCAAAAACGAAAATCGAAAAATGCCTCCGGCAGGAAGGGGTTAAGCGGGTGCCAATGAACTTGCTGTATTGATAAGTGCTCTTTTCCAAATCTCTGACAGTAGAACTTTTAACAGAATTACACAGTTCAACAAACAACGCACAACTAATCCCAGCATCTCGCTGCTGGAGGACAGGCTGTCATATCTAAAACTCTAAAAATGCATGGTAAGTCAACCTGTGTTCCCATAGCAATACCAACAATAAATCACAGGCCGGTTCACTTACAGAATTTAAGCAATAAATCACTGTACTTTCTTCTCTTAAGACAATTGCAATAAATCACGGGATTCTCTACTTAGAATATTCACATTTTTGTCATACGATTTGCCACTTGTAGATTACATTAAATCCACTGATGGTTTCAGGTCCAAGTACAGTACAAGGGGCTGTTGCTGTTTCTAGAGAAGATATCAATATTACACCATGGCAAATATAGTATCAAATTAATGCCTCGCAAGGAAATACAGAGGTCACAAAAAGTCCTTCTTCACAACTCCAAGGTGATCCACAGGATTTGCTCTTGATGCATTAAAAAGGATACTTCTTTCTAAATCTGGTATAAATGCCACACTCTCCTGCTTACCTCATTTTACATTTTTATATTCTGGCTTCCCACCACAAAGAACCTCCTCCCAGTGGAGCTATATTCAAGTGCAGAGATACAACAATACTAGACATCCTGGATCCACTCATGTTCTTTAAGGTTGGGGGTATGTATGAATGTTTTTCAGTGTTTTTATGCTCTGTTTGTTTCCCCTTTTTGCCACATTGAATACAACTTTATTTGTTATTCTTTGTATAATCTTTGGTGTGGGCGTTTATCCTATTGTCTCTTGTCTTGTCCTTTTATATACTTTTAAAAATTAATGGCCTATCCTTAAAGGAGTTATCAAGTTTCAGACCAATATTGAAAGAAAAATGCTATCGTTTGTATAATTAAATTTTCCAATATACTACTATACTACTAATATTCTTCACGGTTTTTTAGACCTTTGCTTCCTGTTCTACTGGATAAAATTATATTCTTTGCTTACTTCTAGTGGATAAAAATCTGTCCATGGTCATGTGATGAGCACACAGGTGCGCAGCTCATTATAGTCACAGCACAGTAATCAGACATCTGCCTGGTAACGAGCTGTGCACCTGTGTGTCCATCACATGACCATGGACTGTTTTTTATCCAATGGAAGTAAGTAGAATGAATGACATCAAGCAAAGATCTAGAAAACTGCAAGGAATTGATACAAAAAGTATAATGGAATTGTAGAACTTCATTATACGAACAATAACAATTCTCTAAATATAGTTCTGATACTGGACAACCAGTAAAAAAAAAATTGGTTTGTGTTTGTCACAAAGTTACATGATTGTGGACATGGATACCAATAACCCATTGAGACAAATGTAATCCTCACTTTGCTTTCAATAAATATATAGGGTTTTAAGGTGCACTTGCTTTTCACAGTATGTAATTCCTAAATTTTATAGATTGATACTTTAATATTTCCAGCGTTTGGCTAAAGCCTCAAGTTGCGGAAACATAGCTAGCTTTTTTGTTGCGAATTTTGCTGCTTTGAGCCAAAGCGATGGATGGATTGAGCAGAAGGTAGAAGTATAAGAAGCTTCCTATATATTTCACATTCCTTTTGTAGCCATTTTTGGCTTTGGCTCAAATAATGCAGCAAAATCTGCGACAACAAAAAAAAGCTGCATTTCCGCAACATGGGCCTATATTACTTCCAGTTCTTGTGATTTTATGAAGATATGTGTATGTAGGTGTTGGACTAAATTATATGCATGAACTCTGCATTTGTTGAACTCTTATTATTAGGAGGTGTGGTGCATATAACTTTTAGCAAGTAATATAAGTTTACATGCATTTTTTTTTAGCAAAACATACACTTTAAATCAAAATTGCATGAAGATTTCTGTTTGTATAGACTGCTGAGTGGCATTTTGATAATGTTGCAGGTGTCTCCTTTCAGAAAATATAAAGGTTTGGGGGGTTAATAGTGTTTTTTTTAATGTTGTAATTTAGGTTTTTTTTGTACATCTCAAAAGTGTGAAAATTTTCCTGACTACCAGTGGTGCAAAATGTCCAAAACACCCTGGCAGTGAAAGAGTTAAGGGAGTTCATCAGTTTTAGATAGTTAAGGTTTGACTGTCGGGAAAGTTGATTGTGCAGTTAAAACGGACAGCTTAGTTGTTAATGTTGTTGTTGAAATACTTCATACAACAATCCCACATCAACCAGATGGCCGAATCAAAGCCTACCAAAATCGAATGCGTCTGATCAGCTTTAAAAGCATCTGAAAGATATATGAAAGACTATTAAATGATAGAGAATAGAACGGTGTTATTAAAACAAGATTATAACATATGAGGAAGATAAAAACTGGTTATATGGACCATATTAGCCTTGCAAATTCAGGTCTACAATGAGTGGCACTCATTTGAATTGGCCTAATACACAAGATGATGCAAAGTGAATGGGGGAGGAATGATTACTATTGCACATCAATTATACGCAGTACATGCCTGTTTGCACAGGGCAATGTAATGTATAAAAGGTGCAATCAGCTGATATAAAAGCATTTGCTCATTTGTCAGCCGATTGACAGCACAAAAAGACAGGCCAATTACTGGGAGCGAGCATTCTCAGGAATGTTAGTTCCTGGCAATTGGCCTGATTTGATTACTCTGTCTAATAGGTCCTTAACCCAACATAATATCTGAATATATAATGGCCGACTAGCTATTGATAATAGCATCTGAGGGGTTGATCGGTCGAGACGGAGCATTTTCTGACTTCTGCATTAGTCCTGAGTCCTTGTCTGAACCTGGAAGTAATGTGCCATACCATTACGCGTCGCTAAGCACTAACTGTACACTCAGTGCCGTACTATGTCACGTACTATGTTAATGTTAAACATCTTTTGCAGCCAAGGTTTCTTTGATACTTAAAAAAATTAAGAATTTCTCAACTAGCCTTGTGTCAGATATTTATTTGATTAAAATTTTGAAAACCATGCATCATTTTCCTTCCACTTCACAATTATGTGCTACTTTGTGTTGGTCTATCACTTAAAATCTCAATAAAATACATTTAAGTTTGTGGTTGTAAGGTAAAGTTCAAGGGGTATGAATACTTTTGCAAGCCACTGTATATGGAAACAAACATCAGAGGAAAAATAAGGTAAATAATATCTTTTGAACCATGTATTATAACATGTTTACCTTGCATATTATGTTTGCATTGGGAATACCCTTTTGATTGCTTTACTGAGAAATAAAATTAGTAAAGTAAATCTGGAAAGTCCAAATGTACATGAAATAACAATTGTCCTTAATAAGCAATTTCACTTTGAATACCTAAATGATAATGATCTCCTATGCAAGAAGTTATACAGATGACTTAAATTAGAATCTAAAATGTCCCTATCAAAGGCAAAGTCCCAAAATTATATTTTTAAGTTTTGTCTAATGATGTAATATTTATAAAAAGTAGTATTTCTACAATGTATTTTATTAGCAGAGTTTTTGTTAAATAAGCATCTGAATTTTTTTTATTAATTTATTATGTGCTTATTCCCCCAATATATATAACTCAGCTAGTATTACCTTATTTAGTTATTGCTTTCTATCTGAAAACTCTTCACCCCATTTGGGTCATGTGATTTCTGTGTGTGACCCCCTGATAATAGCATGACTTTCTGTTTTCTCAAGGGGGTCATCACCTCAGAAAACAGTCCTTTCTGTATGGTTCAAACAGCATGGATTGTACCGTACAGGCTGTCCACAGGGTAAACAAAATCTGCTGTCACTAGCTACTGCTGATATAAGACTGCTCATTTCACACACCTATAATGGAGGAGATCATAGGGCAGCCTCCCTGACTATATATTTTTAGTCTCTTATTTGAGAGAATATGTAAAGAAAAGGATAATTCCTCTGCAGCACAGATAGGACAATCCTCTAGCTACCCATGTGATGCTATACTGAGGCATCATGGGATTGATACCACAGCACAGAGGGTAGTGATGGGAACTTCGGCTCTTTTTAGTGATATGGACCATTTGGTTCCTTCACTAAAAAAAAACTGGTTCTTTTGGCTCCCAAACGGCTCTGCATAATTTATTACTGTCTACCATATGTAGACACTCAGAACCTTCTTTTAACCTAATAGTATGACCCACTGGCTGTTGTCAGTCACAGGACGTCATACTATTAGGTTATAAGGAGACTGAGTGACCCATTTGGAGTCGGGGTAGGCTGTTTAGGGGGCGTGGTTAGTAACATATGTGTGGGGTTATGCATAAAGGGGTGGAGTTAAGTGAGCTGTCGACTCCCGTTATTAACTTCAAAGAACAACCCATCACTAACATAGGGCAGTATACATGAAAGAAGCCTGAAGAGTGACAGACAGTCAGGTGAGGGGTACAGGAATAGAAGAAAGTGTTTTGCCTGGAGTGCTTCTCCTGGGCAACAAATTTAATATAAAGCAAATTAAGGGTCACACATAGCAGCAAATTTACTAATCCTCAGATTTTCCATGGAAATGTTCCTATTTGCAATACCTTCCTCACAAAATACCCTTCATGCATACATATAAGGTGGTGCTGGTGGCTCTTGCTCTAAGTATCACCATATTGAAGTCCAAATTAGTACAATTGGTATATGAGCTAGTTCGGAGAATCAAGACACCACACAAAGCATCATAGTGTGTTAAGTGGATCCTTTTTTTTAATGGAGGAAAGAGTGAGATTCAAATACATTGATTGGGTATAAAGTTGTAAAATAAGTTCTGGCACATAGCTAGTGAATAAGACACAAAAGAAGTCATATCCTGTAAGATAAGAAGAGTTTCATTTCTCAGGAAATGTGTGCTCAGACTGGACTGGCTAGGAAAATAAGATGGCTACAGACACAAGGTGGCATCCTTCACACCCTGTTACTATGTTAATTATTCCAGTCATAGCAAGTTACCATCTATCCAAAGGAAAGGGGGTAATTTGCTCATTGGTAGGTGTCCCACTGCTAGGACCTCCAATGATCTCAAGAACTGGGGTGTTTTGCACCCCAGTAGTGAATGGAGCAGCTGGTCGGACAGCGTCTACTGCTCCATTCATTTGAATATTGTACCACTGGACAAGTTATCTCCTATTACTTGGCTAACTGGAATAAAGGAATAAATGTTTAGTTTTACGTATGGTGTCATGAACCTCGTGGTAATGCTGTATCCCAGAATTTCAGAATTACCAGAAGTATATGTGCAAGTCTCAGTCAGCTCAAACCATGCCTGCGAGAGACATTGGTGCATGCTCAAATCTGCAATAACAGTAAACATCAATATTGAGAAACACTGTGCCTACACTCAAATGTGGCATATAACCTAACATATAGCAATGGTAAATATAACCATGTAAACAAAGCATATAAATTGCAGAAAATGAGCGTATGCATACTACTCCACTTTTGCAACTCACTAGACAAAGACTTGTGATTTAGATGGAAAGTGGCATAGCCTAAGTGCATCACATTGCATTATTATTTTTATTTTGTTTAGGGCAATGTAAAACAGCCACAGTTATTATGGATGGCATATAACACTTCAGCAGTCATCAGCATTTAGGGTAGAGTGACACTATTTTATTTTTTTTTTAAAAACTAGCACTCCAGCAATTTTTCATGAAGTTTCTAGCTACAACCATGAGTGGATTCAAAAGGAAAAGGAAATATAAAGGAAAAACGTTAACATCCCCTCCCTCTGGCTTGGACTTTAAAAAAAAATTACATGAAAGACTGCCACAAAAACTGCATTGTTTGTATTCCAAAAAATTCTGTGTATAAATACACTAAAGGGCTGGGGACACACGAGCATTACTTGTAGTGGGTTATCTACCTCAAATTTGCCGGTGGCTAGCCTGCTGACTTCCACAAATCTCATCGACCTCATGTAACTAAAACCCACAGCACAAAGTGAACAGCATGTCAGTTACTGCTAGAGGTTTCACTGATGGTTTTAACCCTTTGCAATTATTGAAATGAAGAAGGAAGATACCCGCACTCGCTTAATAATGAGTTCTCCTGTTTATTTCGTAACAAAATTTTTTTTTTTGTTTCCAACAAAAAGCTTGCATTTCAGCTCATCCTGAGCCTTTGTCAGCCACTGCTTATGACTTCAGCAGTGATTCACACATTAAATACAATCCCATCTCCAATTTATGACATCTTTGTTAAAATAGTGACATATAAACAGTAACAAAGGTATAAGCATATATTGTCTCAACTCTATAATCTGAACATTACTATAATAATCAGTATATACAAAACTGTGTTTTCACTAGCGATATCTCTAAATCTTTTACAAGCTTCAATCTTGGCAGCATATATAAGCTCAGAATCAACTTTCTTATGATACCAGAACCATTTTTCGAGGTGATCTAAAACCGAATAGACAGCCATTTGAAGAGACCATCCCCCTTTGGTAAATGCTTCATCTCTATGTACTACATTGAGTACATGTGGATGGACAGACTCCCTTGCAATGCTTAGTTAGAGTATTGTTAATGGGAACTTTACAGGCTGTGTTCTATTAAAAGGAAGTTTGATAGATTAATAAAGTATATTAAAAAAACATATTCACAACACCCAATCTTCCCTGCCATAATATAAAAAAAAAAAACAAAAAACATAAAATGAGAGTTACACTTGAAGTTGTGAAACTTAAATTCCTTATTAAGCGAGTGCCGGGATCTTCCTTCTTTCATTTGGCTATTTCAGGCAAGTCTCTTGTTCCACGCGCACAGCCACAGAGTGCTGACCATTTCATTTTGACTGTATTACTTTGCAATTATTGAGACTTCTAGCTTTTATTATGCCAAAAGTGCCTTATTTTGATGGACAGCCTGTAAATTTACAGACGGGATGTCAACCATATTAAACTTGCATGAGATTAAGTAAGAATCTAAATCTACATTACATAATAACTAAATATTTTAAAATGTTAGTGTAATTTGCCTTCCTATAGCAAGTAATGGCCGGTTATACAGCAGCTTATGATACAAAATTAGCTCTGTTCCCATGTAGCATAACACCTGCTGCATGTAGAGCTGGAAAACCACCCTCCTCTGGCTCCTTCCCATATTCAAGTAATCATCACCTTGCTCACATCCACTAAATGAAAGAGAAGAGATTTAAAGCTTGGCACCTGCCTATCCTCATATGGCTTCCTCCCGTCCATTGCTTATTGTATGGGTCCCAAACTTGGTTCCAGTAAAAAAGCAGTGATGCACTGGAGCTTGCCAGAGATCATGAAGGGGGTAGGAGAATGATCAGTACATGATGATCTACAACTTCCTGATTTCTTACAATGCCATTGCTCTCTTGTTTTGCGGGGTCTTTCATGATGATGAAAATACTCATTATCTTAATGAAAGTCACCTGCAGCAGGAGAGCATCAGCACTTATGTGAAACATGTGGGGGCAGGGAATTAGCAGCAGGTGGGGGTTAGGTGGTCTACCTATAAGAAAATCCTGTGTACGACCCTGGCAAGTGTACATACAATTTATGTTCTGTGGTTGGCAGATGAGCTTTCACAATTTTATCAAACTGTGCACTAAGAACATTATTTTTAAAACGCTATATATACTGCTATGTCTACTACATATTATTAGAGTTCTTAGATTTATAACAAAGTACTGATGCAATTTCTTGTATTTGCATGTGAATTATAGCCATGTGCAACATGTACATGCACACATATTTTATATGGATTGACAGTGCTGACCAAGTTTGTGGAACTTGAAGGTAGTTTCATTACAGGAACTGGTCTTTTTTAGTCTTTTCAAACAGGTGACCTCCTGTGGAAATTTCACTCTACTGGAGGATACTTATCAACAAACCATGCATTGAAAAGGGGGGCAGAAAAATGCAAATTATGATAAGCATATACAAAGTGGTGCATGTATTACAATAAACTTGACATCCTAGACATGTTAGACACATTTCTATTATGCCAATTACATATGAATCAATAATTTGTGAGAAAATATGCACTTCTTTAATAGAATTGTTCATTCAAGAGTCGTCTTTGCTTTACAGTACTTCTTTTCCTAGCTGTTGAGGCAGGTTTAAAACATATAGTGGTCTTATATTGATAATCTTTGTCATTCCTAATATTACAGATCTGGTTAGTATATACTGTAATTACTGAACTTTGACTAGTATGTATACAGTGGGGGAAAAAAGTATTTAGTCAGCCACCAATTGTGCAAGTTCTCCCACTTAAAAAGATGAGAGAGTCCTGTAATTGACATCATAGGTAGACCTCAACTATGAGAGACAAAATGAGAAAACATATCTAGAAAATCACATTGTCTGATTTTTAAAGAATTTATTTGCAAATTATGGTGGAAAATAAGTATTTGGTCAATAACAAAAGTTCATCTCAATACTTTGTTATATATCCTTTGTTGGCAATGACAGAAGTCAAACGTTTTCTATAAGTCTTCACAAGGTTGGCACACACTGTTGCTGGTATACTGTCCCATTCTTCCATGCAGATCTCCTCTAGAGAAGTGATGTTTTGGGGCTGTCGCTGGGCAACACGGACTTTCAACTCCCTCCAAAGGTTTTCTATGGGGTTGAGATCTGGAGACCGGCTAGGCCATTCCAGGACCTTGAAATGCTTCTTACGAAGCCACTCCTTCATTACCTTGGCGGTGTGCTTGGGATCATTGTCATGCTGAAAGACCCAGCCATGTTTCATCTTCAATGTCCTTGCTCATCGAAGGAGCTTTGCACTCAAAATCTCACGATACATGGCCCCATTCATTCTTTCATGTACACGGATCAGTCGTCCTGGTCCCTTTGCAGAGAAACAGCCCCAAAGCATGATGTTGCCACCCCCATGCTTCACAGTAGGTATGGTGTTCTTTGGATGGAACTCAGCATTCACTCTCCTCCAAACACGACGAGTTGTGTTTCTACCAAACAGTTCTACTTTGGTTTCATCTGACCATATGACATTCTCCCAGTACTCTTCTGGAACAACCAAATGCTCTCTAGCAAACTTCAGACGGGCCCGGATATGTACTGGCTTAAGCAGGGGGACACATCTGGCACTGCAGGATCCGAGTCTCTGGCGGTGTAGTGTGTTACTGATGGTAACCTTTTTTACGTTAGTCCCAGCTTTCTGCAGGTCATTCACTAGGTCCCCCCTTGTGGTTCTGGGATTTTTGCTCACCGTTCTTGTGATCATTTTGACCCCATGGGGTGAGATCTTGCGTGGAGCCCCTGATCGAGGGAGATTATTCGTGGTCTTGTATGTCTTCCATTTTCTAATTATTGCTCCCACAGTTGATTTCTTCACACCAAGCTGATTGCCTATTGCAGATTCAGTCTTCCCAGCCTGGTGCAGGTCTACAATTTTGTTTCTGGTGTCCTTCCACAGCTCTTTTGTCTTCACCATAGTGGAGTTTGGAGTGTGACTGTTTGAGGTTGTGGACAGGTGTCTTTTATACTGATAACAGTTTCAAACAGATGACATTACTACAGGTAATGAGTGGAGGACAGAGGAGCCTCTTAAAGAAGTTACAGGTCTGTGAGAGCCAGAAATCTTGCTTGTTTGTTGGTGACCAAATACTTATTTTCCACCATAATTTGCAAATAAATTCTTAAAAAATCAGACAATGTGATTTTCTAGATATGTTTTTTCATTTTGTCTCTCATAGTTGAGGTCTACCTATGATGTCAATTACAGGCATCTCATCTCTTTAAGTGGGAGAACTTGCACAATTGGTGGCTGACGAAATACTTTTTTTCCCCATTGTAATTCTGATTTACCAACTGTATTTTAGAGATGGCTGAATCATTCAGGATTCATTTTGTTTCAGGTCCCTGATTCTTTTTTAGTCTAAGAAGTTCGGTACAAACCACACCTTAAATTGGCTTAAAACATGGTGTAGAACACTCTCAGGGCTAATTTCTAACCCTCTAAGGAAAACACAGCCAAAGTTATGGCAAAGTTAAAGTACATAGTATACTGTGAGGGCTCTGACGTCATCAGCTCAGGGGGTCACCACTGAAGCTTCATGACGTCATGACGCTCGGTGTGCCCATGTCACTGTGACTGGGCCTCACTTGTAAAGCCCCAGCCGATGATGTCACAGAAGAGCACCGAATGCTATCAGGAAAGCGCCGATGCCGCAAGGAGGCCCAAAAAAGGTAAGGGAAGGTGAGTATGTATGTTTTTTTTTTTTTTTACACCCACCCTGGGACTCCACCTATTATACTATGGGGTCTATCGAGATCCCAGAGTATAATGCAGTGACCAGCTTAGTTCGTTCAAGACGAATCTCCAAAAACCGAACAATTTTGAATATTTGGGTAGAATTGGGCTCGGTATGAACCTATTCACTCATCTCTACTGTATAGCCATTTTTACATTTCTGATAGAAATCCTATTTGCGAAAAAACTTTTCTCATTCTATTTGAGAGGCTGAATCTTTACCTATGTATTCATTAGATGTGTGTACAGCAATGAAATGGTTCATTAAAGTGTTTTATGTATGAAATGAATAAAATATAGATTAATGGAATATGACATCTGGCTATTTCTATATGAGCTATTTAATAAAGTACATTTTGGTTTTATATTGAATAATAAACTATTTAATTGACCTTGTCTTGCTAGAACTTGCATGATGGCATATTTTGAAACATCTGTATGCAATAAACAGTTAATGAGAAAAACCATTATAATTGCTTTATAAAACTGTATATTTGTGGTTTTAAATGTAATTTATACAGAGCTTCAGGTTATAGAGGCACACAGCTTTGCCAAATTCGTTTTTAGAGAGACAGGTTTCAAAACAATGCTCAGGTGGGTATGTTTCGTCTGAGCAGCAGTGTCATATGTCATGTCATAAAGACAAAATTATTGCTATAGGTAATTCATTGGTGTTAAAATGTATATATTTACAATAAGTGGTCATAAGACTGCGCTGAAGTCCTGAAATAAAGTCCATGGTAATAGCCAGGGTAATTATCATGAGGGGAATTTTTTGCTGATGTCTCCCTTGGTGTAATTTGTGCCAGATTTATCAAATGTCACATGTTCTTCAATAAATTTGGCACACCTATAAGTATAACACTTGTGTTCTAAGATGGTACGCCATTTTCTATGCTGCCCCAACATTTGCAAAATCTATTTTTAAATAGATGCATTTGATAAATCTAGTGTGCAGCTAGGTAGGCTAACCATGCCCACTGTCCCACGCACTTCTGAAAAATTTCAAATCCTGTAATTTGTGACTTTTTTGATACCAGAATTCTGGAATGCAGGGCTTGGTAAATTTTGCCCTTGGTACTTGTTTGCCCCATATGTCTTTTCCATGATCCTTGAGTTGATTACCTACACAATGGGGAAATTTATTTTGATCAGACATCATCTGCCCAGCCCAACCAGAGGTCTTGTGTGCCCGAATTGAAATCTACACCAGTCGGGCTCTGCAAAAGTGACATGACATCCAAAACCAATGTCTCTAAATCTATTTACCAAAAGCCGAAAAGCATGGCGCTCTTTCCCTTCTGAACCCTTCTGTGTGCACAAATGACAGCTTAC
This sequence comes from Leptodactylus fallax, assembly GCA_947044405.1. NCBI lineage: Eukaryota > Metazoa > Chordata > Amphibia > Anura > Leptodactylidae > Leptodactylus > Leptodactylus fallax. Next base: position 1,443,069 of record CAMRHE010000403.1, on the reverse strand, counting down.
GCTCACCTATCCAACTTTTTTTGCACCCAGGAATTCCTGCTGAAAAGTTTTACAAATGTGTGTCTCTGATGACACAAGGAGGCACAATGTACTGGGGACTGCAATGGTATACAGTGCTGGCCAAAAGTATTGGCACCCCTGCAATTCTGTCAGATAATGCTCAATTTCTTCCAGAAAATGATTGCAATCACAAATGCTTTGGTAATAATATCTTCATTTAATTTATCGTCAATGGAAAACCACAAAAAGAATTGTCAAAAAGCCAAATTGGATATAATTCCACACCAAACATAAAAAAGGGGGTGGACAAAAGTATTGGCACCCTTTGAAAAATCATGTGATGCTTCTCTAATTTGTGTAATTAACAGCACCTGTTACTTACCTGTGGCACATAACAGGTGGTGGCAATAACTAAATCACACTTGCAGCCAGTTGAAATGGATTAAAATTGACTCAACCTCTGTCCTGTGTCCTTGTGTGTACCACATTGAGCATGGAGAAAAGAAAGAAGACCAAAGAACTGTCTGAGGACTTGAGAAGCAAAATTGTGAGGAAGCATGAGCAATCTCAAGGCTACAAGTCCATCTCCAAAGACCTGAATGTTCCTGTGTCTACCGTTCGCGGTGTCATCAAGAAGTTTAAAGCCCATGGCACTGTGGCTAACCTCCCTAGATGTGGACAGAAAAGAAAAATTGACGAGAGATTTCAACGAAAGATTGTGCGGATGGTGGCTAAAGAACCTCGACTAACATCCAAACAAGTTCTAGCTGCCCTGCAGTCCGAGGGTACAACAGTGTCAACCCGTACTATCCGCCGACGTCTGAATGAAAAAGGACTCTATGGTAGGATACTCAGGAAGACCCCACTTCTGACCCAGAGACATAAAAAAGCCAGGCTGGAGTTTGCCAAAACTTACCTGAGAAAGCCAAAAACTTTTTGGAAGAATGTTCTCTGGTCAGATGAGACAAAAGTAGAGCTTTTTGGGAAAAGGCATCAACATAGAGTTTACAGGAAAAAAAAAGAGGCCTTCAAAGAAAAGAACACGGTCCCTACAGTCAAACATGGCGGAGGTTCCCTGATGTTTTGGGGTTGCTTTGCTGCCTCTGGCACTGGACTGCTTGACCGTGTGCATGGCATTATGAAGTCTGAAGACTACCAACAAATTTTGCAGCATAATGTAGGACCCAGTGTGAGAAAGCTGGGTCTCCCTCAGAGGTCATGGGTCTTCCAGCAGGACAATGACCCAAAACACACTTCAAAAAGCACTAGAAAATGGTTTGAGAGAAAGCACTGGAGACTTCTAAAGTGGCCAGCAATGAGTCCAGACCTGAATCCCATAGAACACCTGTGGAGAGATCTCAAAATAGTAGTTTGGAGAAGGCACCCTTCAAATCTCAGGGACCTGGAGAAATTTGCCAAAGAAGAATGGTCTAAAATTCCAGCAGAGCATTGTAAGAAACTCATTGATGGTTACCGGAAGCGGTTGTTCGCAGTTATTTTGTCTAAAGGTTGTGCTACCAAGTATTAGGCTGAGAGTGCCAATACTTTTGTCTGGCCCATTTTTGGAGTTTTGTGTAAAATGATCAATGATTTGACTTTTTTTTTCATTCTCTTTTGTGTTTTTTCATTGCAAGCAAAATAAATGAAGATATTATTACCAAAGCATTTGTGATTGCAATCATTTTCTGGAAGAAATTGAGTATTATCTGACAGAATTGCAGGGGTGCCAATACTTTTGGCCAGCACTGTATTTCTTTAAAAATGTAAATATGTTTGCTTTGCTCATTAACTTTTGGGAAGCACTCTTGGGCGCAAAATACTCACTATATCCCTTGATAAATTTGGGGATCAATTCTTTTACTTTACCTCAGAGCCTCTGCAAATTCCTGCCAATGGAGCGTAAATAACCAAATTAGGCCTCAAATGCGCAGAGTGCTTTTTCAATTCAGAACACTGACGTATTTCCAGGCAAAGGATTAGGGCTATGTGTATGGTGTTTCAAAAATCAGGAAACAATGCATAATACTTGGAGAGCTGACCTTTCACAGTGCCACAAGCTGGGCATGACATATCAGGCACTGAAGTAGCTGGGGAAATTTCAATCTTCATTTTGCACTGTACACTGTGCATTTCTTTTTGGTAATCATTTCTGGAATCAAAATGTTCACTATTCCCCTTCCCATTGATAAATATTTTTGAGAGGTATTTCTGTTCTGAAATTGCATATCAAATTGTGGGGCACATTTTCTCCTTTAAACCCTTGTGAAAATGAAAAATTGTGTGCTAAAGTGACGTTTTATTAAGAAAAAAAGGAATTTTTCATTCTCATTCTAATGTTAATAAAATCTGTGAACCAGTTGTGGGGTCAAAATGCTCACTATACCCCTTGATAAATTCTTTGAGGGGTATAGTTACCAGAATGGGGACACTTTTTGTCGGGTTTTCATTGTATTGGTACTCTAGGGGCTCTGTAAATTCGACATAGCACCTGAAAACTATTCCAGCAAAATCTGCCTTGCAAAAGCCAAATAGCGCTCTTTCCATTCTATGTGCCCATTGAGCAGTTTGTAACCACATATGGGGTCTTGCTGTGTTCATGAAAAATTGTGTAATGAACTGTGGGGTACTTTTTCTCCTTTAAACCCTTTTGAAAATGAAAAAATTGGGGATAAAGTGAAGTTTTAGTAATTTTTCCTTTTCACATCTCATTTCTAATAAAATCTGTAAAACAGCTGTGGGGTCAAAATGCTCACTATACTGCTTGATTAATTCCTTGAGGAGTATAGTTTCCAAAATGGGGTTACTTTAGCTGGATTTCCATTGTACTAGCACTTTAGTGGCTTTGGAAATGAGACATGGCACCCAAAAACTATTCCAGTAAAATCTGTTTTTCAAATGCCCACTGGTACTTTTTTCCTTCTGTGTGCTGCCGTGTGCCCAAACATCAGTTTACAGCCACATGTGGGGTATTTCTGTGCTCAGGAGAAATTGCAACACATTGCAAGATGCTTTTTCTCATTTAACCCCTTGTGAATGTGTACATTTTAGGGCAAAAAGTATTATTGAAAAGAAAATTAAATGTCTAAATTTCACCTTCATATTGTTATAATTTCCATGAAATTCTTAAAAGGTTAACAAAGTTTCCAAACACTGTTTTGAATTTTTTGAGGGTGTGCAGTTTTGAAAATGAATGTTTAAAAATCCCCTTCAAAACTAAAGTGGGTTTGGGAAATTTGGTTGTAAATTTGGAAAATTGCTGTTAAACTTTTACGCCATTCTAATTTCCAAAATGAACACAAAGCAGATATATGATAGATAATTATTAATGTATTTGGATGGTATGACTGATAAGCAGAACATTTCACATTTAGAAATCTGTGAATTTTTCCAAACATCCATCAAATTTTCGTTTTTTTTTTTTTTTTTTAATAAATGCAAAGCATATTGATCAATGTTTACCATTAACATGAAGTACAATGTGTCACAAAAAAACAAAATCAAAATCACTTGGGTAAGTTAAAGCATCTCAAAGTTATTGCCACGTAAAATTACACGTCAGTTTTGAAAATTGGCTCGTGTCCTTCAGGTGAGGCCCCACATTGCAGAATTGTAGGTTTATTTGTTGCAGATTTTGCTGCGTTTTTTTTTTTTTTTTTGAGCCAAAGCCAGGAGTAGATTGAGCAGAAGATAGAAGTCTAAGAGCTTCCTATATATTTCAAATTCGTTTTGTAGCCATTCTTGGCTTTGGCTCAGCAAACCTCAGCCAACAAAAAATCTGCGTTTCTGCAATTTGAGGCCTCAGTAGAAATGCAGAAAAAAACACTGTGGAAGAAAATGTAGCGGAAGCACATCACATTTGTTTTCTGCAGCATTTTTTCATTGCATTTTTGCAATGAGTTTTTCTCTGCAGACTTTCTGCACTTATTATATCTATGGGGAAAACACCAGCGTTTCAGCAGGTATAGTTGACGTGTTGCGATTTTCAAAAACGCGTTCGTTTTTTTCAAAACGCAGCCTTTCCGCTGAAGATTTTTTTCTGCAGATTTTGTTGTGGGTTTTTGAGCCAAAGTTAAAAATGGCCACAAAAGAAATGGGGAATATATAGGAAGCTCTTTTACTTCTACCTTTTGCTCAATCCACTCCTGGCTTTGGCTCAAAGAACCGCAGCAAAATCTGCAACAAAAAAAGCTGCGTTTCTGCAACGTGGGGCTTTAGCCTAAGGTAGTTTTTGGACATGTACTTCTAGTACCTTCTAGTGAAACATATTTGGGGAAATTTAGTAAGAAAAATGCATCAAAATTCTGGTGTAATTTGCACTGTAAAACTGTCTAACTTACTGTGTGCCACATGTATCCAGCGTTTTAGACACTTTTCTAACTTTTGTGAAAAAGTGTTATTGTGTGTTATTATTGTGAATGAAAGTAAACTAAATAGCAATTCTGTGCATCAAAAATATTTGCCAAGAATTTTTAAACCAACTATTAAGTGGTGTAATGTTAGAGTAGACAGTCTAATAATATGTCAGATTTATCAAACAGCAGCAGGCACTTTGTTAAATCAGGCACTGTTTAGAACTAGTAAATCTGCCCCAATCTTTTTTTTTTTTTTTTTTTTTTTAATTCCCTGATTGGTATATGTCGTAATTTTATCTTCAGCACATGATTATGGGGGCATCTATCATGCCTGAGCTTGTCAAAAAAAATAATTGTTGCAGCAACACCTGCAACTCTAGTTCCATTTACACTAATGACATCTGGTGGTGCCAGAGTGGGTTGTCATATTGATCATTTAACATAGAGTTTTAGGCTAAGGCCCCATGTAGAAAGCCGCAGTCAAAAAGCAATGTGGAAAAGACTGCGGCGGAAACGCATCACGTTTTTTTCGCAGTGCTTTTCACAGAAATTCTGCAGAGTTTTATACCTATACAAAAAACGCCAGCATTTCCATAGGTATAATTGACATGCTGCGATTTACAAAAACGCAACAGTTTTTGAAATCGCAGCATTTCTGATGTGGATATTTTTCTGCAATGTGTGGATGGGATTAGCCAGAATCCCATCCACTTTGCAGTTACTGTAAAATGCCAGGGTTTTTGCCATGACTTTTCTGTCGTGGCCAAACCATACTGTTTTCACAACGTGGGGCCTGACCTTAAATCGTCACTGTCATTTCAACAAACATACACTCATTAGATAGCCAGTGTAATGACTGCAAGCCGAAAAAAACATTCCATAGTACTGTACAAGAAATAGGGTGGGTCTCTCTCCATCTGTGAGTACTCTGCATGTGAATACTGAGGGGAATTTATTATCACTTGTAAGCCAGTAAATAGCATGCAGAATTGGCAAAACATAGCAAGTTTTGGTACAATATCGTTTTTACAACAAAATTTTCGACTTTTCTGATTTGCACCCCTCACACCACTTTTCAGAACAATCCCCGTGTTTGCGTGGGTTTCCTCCGGGTACTCCGGTTTCCTCCCACACTCCAAAGACATACTGATAGGGAATATAGATTGTGAGCCCTATATGGGACAGTGACTGTCAATGTCTGTAAAGCGCTGCGGAATATGATGGCGCTATATAAGTAAGCATAATAAATAAATAATGTGTGTGTTGGGACAGGGATTATCAGGAAATCCAGTGACCTCCACAGCATGAGACATTTACTATAATTTTTACTATTGCTCAGATTTATGCCATCTTCTAGCTTGCATAGATTTGAGATTCTGGAGCATAGAGGGCAGGAGATGCAGATAGTTTATTAAGATGCATTAGTCTCCTAATAAACTAGGTGTGTATTACTTCATCACAGGGATTATGCAGAGATTACGACCAGCATAGGATATGCCAGTTTTGATAAAGCTCTCCCACTGAGCTTCTATTTTTCACATATCAGAAGGGGTACTATGTCTCCTTAAGGAGATATCACCTTGTGGTGTACAGGGACTAGATAGACCATGTATGCTATGCTAAGAATTCTAGAAAAGGTATGTGTAGATTAATTATCGTAATGTAAAAGGAGAACTTGCTCTAGAATCACCTTTTGACTCAATGCCTGGTTTTCCTGAAACCTAGTGGCAGAACTTGACAATAAAGCCAAGCTAGAATCTCTTCCAAAAGGAAGAGAAACCCATTTGCAGACAGCTGTTTTAAAATTATTGCCTCTCATCAGTGCAAAATGGGGTACTGGCTGGCTGGGTGAGAGGTCATAGCCATGGGTCTAGATCTCACAAAGGAGAGTCACCTTCCAGAAAAGGTAATAACCTTGAAACAGCTGTCCACAGATGGGTTTCTGTTCCTTTTGGAAGAGATTATGGCTTGGCTTTATTCTCAGGTTATGCCACTAGGTTTCAGGAAAACTAGGCATTAACCTATAGAGAGATACCTTCCAAAAGGTGATGCTAGAGCAAGTTCCCCTTTCCCACTAAAGAGGATTTATCTATATATTCCTTTTTCTTTTTCACATAACAGCTTGTCCTAGTATGTAATTCTCTTCTTTCTCTTTTCCTCCCATCTGTACACAACATCACTTAACTGATGCATAGTTTGTGTCTTCCATTTAAACTGTACTGCCTGCAATACAACTATGCAAGTCAGAGGTTCAGCAGCATGATTTCTTTCCAATTTCTTTATAGCTGTCAACCACTTATAGCAATAACTCTCACTCACCTTTATGGATGGTTGTCATGTATGGACCATCATAGTAAGTGATGTGGGTGCAGTTGCCAGAGGTCAATTCACTCCATTCAGTCTTGTATTCACCCTTCACGCAGGCTGACAAATAGAGTGTAAATTGCACCCCAAACACACACTGTCACCACTACTGATTTGCCAAGCTCAGCAGAAACCACACACACATATATACACACGAGGACAAAATTGTTTGTACCCCTCTTTTAATGAAAGAAAAACCCACAATGGTCACAGAAATAACTTGAATCTGACAAAAGTAATAATATATAAAAATTCTATGAAAATGGACAAATGAAAGTCAGACATTGCTTTTCAACCATACTTCAACAGAATTTTTTTAAAAAAAAAAACTCATGAAACAGGCCTGGACAGAAATGATGGTATGCTTAGGTTAATATTTTGTGAGTTCCTGGCTTGTGAGGACACACCCACTGCCAAGATGCCCTCCATCTTCCCCTTTCCGCATCTTGGGAAACTGGGAAATGAATTGTTCCATCTCCATCTGGCATAGCTCGGTGCAACAGAGGTCTGAGGTCACTCTTTGGTCACAACCTCCCCTCTCTTATGCCTGACTGGATTTCATTGGGGACAACTAGTCGTAAAGCCATAAACCCGTAGCAAGATATCTGATCTTGTGAAGAAACAGTTTCACCCCTGACCCCCCATATCACTTGTATACACACATACAGTCATATGAAAAAGTTTGGGCACCCCTATTAATCTTAATCATTTTTAGTTCTAAATATTTGGGTGTTTGCAACAGCCATTTCAATTTGATATATCTAATAACTGGTGGACACAGTAATATTTCAGGATTGAAATGAGGTTTATTGTACTAACAGAAAATGTGCAATATGCATTAAACCAAAATTTGACCGGTGCAAAAGAATGGGCACCTCAACAGAAAAGTGACATTAATATTTAGTAGATCCTCCTTTTGCAAAAATAACAGCCTCTAGTCGCTTCCTGTAGCTTTTAATCAGTTCCTGGATCTTGGATGAAGGTATTTTTGACCATTCCTCTTTACAAAACAATTCCAGTTCAGTTAAGTTTGATGGTCGCCGAGCATGGACAGCCCGCTTCAAATTATCCCACAGATGTTCAATGATATTCAGGTCTGGGGACTGGGATGGCTATTCCAGAACATTGTAATTGTTCCTCTGCATGAATGCCTGAGTAGATTTGGAGCTGTGTTTTGGATCATTGTCTTGCTGAAATATCCATCCCCGGCGTAACTTCAAATTCGTCACTGATTCTTGTACATTATTCTCAAGAATCTGCTGATACTGAGTTGAATCCATGCGACCCTCAACTTTAACAAGATTCCCGGTGCCGGCATTGGCCACACAGCCCCAAAGCATGATGGAACCTCCACCAAATTTTACAGTGGGTAGCAAGTGTTTTTCTTGGAATGCTGTGTTTTTTTGACGCCATGCATAACGCCTTTTTGTATGACCAAACAACTCAATCTTTGTTTCATCAGTCCACAGGACCTTCTTCCAAAATGAAGCTGGCTTGTCCAAATGTGATTTTGCATACCTCAGGCGACTCTGTTTGTGGCGTGCTTTCAGAAACGGCTTCTTTCGCATCACTCTCCCATACAGCTTCTCCTTGTGCAAAAGTGTGCTGTATTGTTGACCGATGCACAGTGACACCATCTGCAGCAAGATGATGCTGCAGCTCTTTGGAGGTGGTCTGTGGATTGTCCTTGACTGTTCTCACCATTCTTCTTCTCTGCCTTTCTGATATTTTTCTTGGCCTGCCACTTCTGGGCTTAACAAGAACTTTCCCTGTGGTCTTCCATTTCCTTACTATGTTCCTCACAGTGGAAACTGACAGGTTAAATCTCTGAGACAACTTTTTGTATCCTTCCCCTGAACATCTATGTTGAACAATCTTTGTTTTCAGATCATTTGAGAGTTGTTTTGAGGAACCCATGATGCCACTCTTCAGAGGAGATTCAAATAGGAGAACAACTTGCAATTGGCCACCTTAAATACCTTTTCTCATGATTGGATACACCTGGCTATGAAGTTCAAAGCTCAGTGAGGTTACAAAACCAATTTTGTGCTTCAGTAAGTCAGTAAAAAGTAGTTAGGAGTATTCAAATCAATAAAATGATAAGGGTACCCAAATTTTTGCACCGGTCAAATTTTGGTTTAATGCATATTGCACATTTTCTGTTAGTACAATAAACCTCATTTCAATCCTGAAATATTACTGTGTCCATCAGTTATTAGATATATCAAATTGAAATGGCTGTTGCAAACACCCAAATATTTAGAACTAAAAATGATTAAGATTAATAGGGGTGCCCAAACTTTTTCATATGACTGTACTAACGTAATATACTGATGACACATGGTGAAGGGGATGTACAGAGTGAGAGTATACTCAATAAATGAAGCATAAAGGGAAAAGGAAAAGAAAGTGTTTATATGTATAGTGTAACATTCTCAGAAATCTAGTGGATGACTAGAAGCCATGCAACAAGTTAAGGCCTAAAAAGGGTCTAAAAAGTAAGAGCAACAAAATCACCCTTCAGTCAGAAGCATAAAAGCTGCAATTAACCTAATTTCATAGGTTAGCAAAGTGGGTGGTATGCTTTAAGTGTCCATGACCAAAGTTTTTCCCAATACCAACTTTTAGTGTTAGTAGCCATTGTGGGTGATCACACAAGCACACACATTCTATTCCCTGCACAATCATTAACATGTACACTCATGTAGGGATACATGAATGGGACCATCCTTGCAATATACTGTATTTTTCGGACTATAAGATGCACTTTTTAGCAAGAAAAAAAGTCCCTGCATCTTATAGTCCAAAGTCAACGGGGTCGAGCAGTGCCAAACCCTGCTGTCCGTTTGTTTAATGATCGGGAGATGCAATTTTCCAGATCAGAGAGCTGTGCGGGCGTCTGCACAACCGTGTCCCTTCATATCCGTCACCAAACGACGACCACATCCACTAGCTATCCGGATCCTGCCTCCCTAATCACAGTGGCCAGGAGAAGCTACTCACCTTCCAGCTGAATGAATACATTACTGTTATGGAATCAGGAATTGGTAGTTGTCCCTGCTGCCGGTACAAATTGTGTGCAGCCAGTAGGGATGGTACATTTTAAAGGGAGGCTTCAATTCCACCAATACCTGCAAAGCAAGGGAGCAAGGTATGGTGCGAAGATATATAAGCTGAGGGTATACCTACAGATTTAGGGAAGGACACCAGAATTGATCCCCCAGAATGCCTCCCTTTCTGGGAGTTACTACCAAAATTGTGTGGGATTTGGTACATCCACTGCTGGACCAGAGTTACCCCTTCTACCTGGATAATTTTTATACAAGCATGGCATTCTTTAATAGCCTCACTTCCAGAAGTACGGCAGCATGCAGCACCATAAGAAAAAATCAGAGAGGCCACCCTAAGACCCTGCTTGGGCAAACACTCAAAAGGGGTGAGCGCAGGGCTCAATGTACCAGCAACATATTGTGTATCAAGTACAAAGACAAGAGAGATGTCCTTGTATTGACAACAATACATGGCAACACCAGCACCAGTATAAGGTACAAGTACAGAGACCCCCAAACCAGACTGTATCCTTGACTACAATTGATACATGGGGGTTGGACTTGTCAGATCAAGTCTTGAAGCCTTACAGCGCCATGCGCAATTTGGGGGTGTTGTATAAGAAACTGGCCCTGCACATCATACAGATGGGAACTTTCCTGGAGTTTAAAGAGGTGGTTATCAAGAACCTCCTTTTTAGAGACCAGGAAAGAAGAGGGACCCAGTACTTCTGGAAGTGAGGCCACACACATAGTACCAAGACAACACTTTCAGGGAGAAGTTCCCCAAACTGACAAGAAGGGAGAGAGTCAAAAGAGGTGCAGAGTCTGCTCAAAGAGGGGGATAAGGAAGGACACTATATACCAGTGTGATATGTGTCCTGACAAACCCGGGCTCTGTATGAAAGATTGTTTTCACATATATCATACATCTCTTTATATTTAATTTACCCTGATGCACTTAGCACAGTTTATCCCAATGCAGCATGCCACCTCTTTCCCTTTTGAGCCCTGCCATATGCCCAGGTATCACAGAGATATGTAGGGAATTGCCGTACCCAGGAGAACCGACATTTATGGGGTTTATCTCTCTGGTGGCATATGCTGGGCACAATATATCAGGCACTGAAATATACGATATTTGATTCGAAAATTGCAATTCTCATTCTGCACCATTTGCTGCAGAATACCTTTTAAAAACACTTCAACTGTACTGGTACCTCAGAGTCCCTGCATACATGACTGCCCACTTTGCGGTAAAAACCGCGCTGCAGACACACAGCGATTTCCAAAACCGGTGGGTTTTTGGAAATCGCAGCATGTCAATTATACCTACGGAAATGCCGGCTTTTTCCCCATAGGTATAATTGAAAAAGAAAGTCCACAGAGGAATCCTCTGCAAACTTTCTTTCTAAAGCGCTGCGGGAAGAACCGCGATGCGTTGCCGACACGCTTTTTCCCGCAGCGCTATTTTGCTCCGGGATGCCACGTGGGGCCTTAGCCTAAAGCTACAAATGAGATGGTGGAACACTAGTAAATAGGGTTTATATGCAAAGGCGGTAGGCGCAAAGAATTTTATTGTAAATAGGACAACACACTTCAACGATGAAGCAGCGCCTTCTTCAGGCCAACATAAACTAAAAGTGTTCATAATCTACCCGAAACTGTAGATATAAATTTAAAATAAAAATTTTAATGAAATGAATATACATATATATATATATATACATACACACACACATATAAAAAAATTATATGGTTCACAATGCAAATATGAAAATTAACTTAACACAAAACAGTGGGTAAAAATACATATACATCTATTAGAGTAATATAGATTATAGGTTGTGTGTTAATATATTGCTCACAGCCCAAATATAAATATACACAAAACAATGAGTGAATTATTATAAGTGGTAAATAAAAAAAAAATCCATAACAATTTGCATTGAATTAATAGGAATAAAATTGTTATTATGCATTGCAGATTATTGGCCCACTTAGAGGAGATAGACAGAGAAACTCCTAAAAAGAAAGGCAGCATTCATTATTTGTACTGGGGCACAGAATGCGCTAGGTCTAAATGATTGGAATGATTTAAATGTATTTTTTTTTATATTATACATGCATTGTGTATATGTGTTACTATGACAGCATGTGCTGAAAATACTTTCCTGTGCTATGAGCAATACATGTCACCGTGGCAGTGATGCTGAACACACCCTATTGGAGAGCAGTACTTTGCTGCTTTGACATTTGAGTCTGAAGAAGGATGGCATACGCGAAACAACTGTTATTCTGAGGTTCCTTGCTGTTGTACTCTTTCCCGGCTTGGAATTGTTTTGTTTTTTTTAGCCGAAATAAAGGTTGATTTTCTGTACATGAAGTGTGAATTGCTGCTCTTCTTTTCTATTTTTCTATTTGAAGATATATGTCACTTGTAGACAGGAATTCCTCACCAGTACACTCATATAGAGCCAAGAGTGACATATTATTAATGTTATTGGTGCACTTATACGTATATCAATATGAGAAGCGATATGCTCTAATAGAAATAATGCACTAACATGCACATCAATATCGATAGTGATATGTTTGAATAAATAGCATTAGGCTTTATATCACCACATACGGAATCAAGCTATATGACCCAGGTCAGGATATGTACCCTGAATAGTCTATGGTCACATCTACTTGTTGACCGAGTGATAAGGGTGATCCATCTCTCTGAGTTGCCATGTTACTGTATATCTGTATAGAACGTGAGGATGATATTTCACGATACAGGAGTGACCCATAGTAATTCATAGAACCATGATAATATCTATTGGGTTGAACACTAGAGACAGTCTAATAAATACTATGGAACTTTACCTGACTCTTTATGTGGTGAAGTCTTGAGCTATGGTATTTTTCACCTAAGACTGTGAACAGAGTGATCTTTGCACGCCCCTTTGTGCGTCTTTGATGTTATTTGTCCAGGTATTTTTTTTTAATAGATTCATTAAATGTTATGTCCTATGTTGAGTCCTATCATTTACCTATATTAAAATTATAAACCTGAGGATAGGATCTTACATGTGGAATTGACCTGCCACTATACATTTTCTTTAGGCCAACTTTCGTTGGAACCATGAATTTTGCTCTCTACCAGAATTAGTTTGATAATCTGAAAAATGTAAGCGTGGCAAAAAAAAAAAAACCAACAAAAAAACCAACAAAAAAAACCCGAAAGAAATCTGTGAGGGTGCAAATACTTTTTCACAACGCTGTACTTTTTTCTGAATATTAAATAAAATTTCAATTTTTTTTTATAACACTAAATGTATCAAATGCAATTATTGTACCTGAAAGTAAATCATTAAAGTGAGTCTGTCATAGGAAATCATTATCAAATTAATGCCATTATCTTGTAAGGGGGTTTCTACACTTTCCAAAGATGCCTTTGTTATTCTGCATTGCAGCTCAATTTTCATGAAAATAAAGATTTTATTGTTATGCATATTAACTGAAAAGGGCTTTAGGGGCACTTCTTCTTCTGGGGCTTCACTTTCTGTTCTAGATAACTGCTGGACCCCTTCGCTTAAGTGACATCTTCCACTTTGTCACACTTTGTATTGAGCAAAAGAACAAAAAACAGGCACTGAGCAGTGCATAGTGCATTACCACTAATATACACAGGATATCAGAAGTATAAATAAGTGGCTTCTCTAGTTATGGGGTTGTGTTAAAGGACATAACCTACTATTAGAGCAGTAGTGGATCTAAAATCATAGATCGGATTGATCGGATTTCAACAAGTAGACCAAAGGAAGGAGGACAGCGCAATTCCAGGATCAACTTCTAAAAAGCTTTTTATTTCATGCAGATAAGGATAAATCACATGATGCATTTCGGGGTAGCACACTTGATTTATCCTTATCTGCATGGAATAAAAAGTTTTTTAGAAGTTGATCCTGGATTTGTGCAGTCCTCCTTCCTTTGGTCCACTTGTTGACACTTTGTATGGAGTTAAAGTCAGTTATCTAGAGTAGAGAATGAAGCCCTGGCAAACGAAGTTACTCTCCTAAAGCCTTTTCCCACTAATTTGCATAAAAATAAAACTCTGATTTTTATGAAAGTGGGGCTACAATGCAGAATAAGAAAGGCATTTTTAGAAAGTGTAGAAGTAGCCCTACATTTTACTGCTGTTAGACTCCCTTTAAGCCTGCAAACAAGCCACAATAAATTATTCAAAGTCCATGAGCTAAACAGTCAAGATAAAATTGCTAGATTGGTTCATTTAGAAGTGGTTTCTACTGTACCAACATGTCTGTTCAGATGTTTAATAGAGCTCATTAGGTGTCAATTAACATAGAAAAATGAGCATCATATATTCAAATAAAGCTGAAATTAACTCTTATCTACCCATCTTGTGCAGTGGATTTTCTTCCACTTAAAACCTCGCTCATATCTGGATGTCTCCACTTAATAGTGTTATACTGACTTTTGATGGAACCTTTTAAACTAGTTGCCATATTTACCCAGGTAATACAATTTCTCCTAGACTGTGAACATGCTGTTTCTCTTGCGGCTTTTCTCAATAATATAAAGAGTCATTACAGCATGATGGACTGCTAGGGCACATCCATCTTTTTGGTATTTGGTAAATTATTGAAGACTAATGGCAAACAGAGCCCCATTCTAGCAATACTTGAGACAACTTTTTCTTACAAATAAAGCTGATCATCACAAGTCTGGTTTTTTATATCTCTGACAAACAGTTGACGTTGACCAAGCCATACATGCATTATAACCTGGAAATTCAAATTAAGGGAATTATATGCTGCTCATATGTAATTTATTAACCCAGATGTAATGTACATTTCAATACTGTGGTAATTTTTAAAGTGTACCTTCACTTTAAAACAACTTTTCACAAATGAATAATACAGGTTAATAAAAGAAACTTTGTAATATATCTTACTAATGAAATATGTTTCCTTATCCACTTATTAGGTTGCTGCTCTCCTCCTTATCTTCACTCAGACTCTTAATCTCTATAGTATCTGTACCCAACTTTAGCCTCACACACAGAAGACTATGGAGAGGGGAGAGGGAAGGAGGAAAAAGGCTGATGACATATTTATTGCCTCTTTCTGTGCGGTGGCAGAATTTTATTTTGAAGATACAACAGTCTCAGAAGAGCTCCCACACTCACAGAATAGCAAAGTATGGCATTTGCAGTTTGCTCCAGTGCCTCCCTGCACGATCTGGTCTTCTCGGTCCCATGCTGACGTGTTGCGGAAGTCCCAGCCACACATGACTGCTGAGGCCAATCAGCGGCCTCAGCAAAGGGCAAATGATGTCACAACCTGTGACATCACGGGTCTCTTCCTGAGGCCAATCAGTGGTTTCAGCGGAAGGGATCTGTGACGTCACAGTCAGTGAACAGTTTCACTTTGAGAAGACGCCACAGCAGAAGGAAAAGAACTTGCCGGGAGGACACCAGAGCATTGAGGACAGGTGAGTATGATTTTTTTTTTTTCTTCACCTCCCTCAGTTGTCCAGGCATTAAAAAAAATGCATGGACAACCTCTAAGTAGTCCATAATCTTAAATGAGCAAGCCACAGCCTAGACCTGATTCTGATTGAATAAGGTTTGTTTAAAGCTATCTCGGCATAACAAATTAATAAGTTAAAAATATAAATGCTGATTTCTGTTAAAAATCTATTGCATCTTAAAGGGTTTCCCTGACATTAAATTGCTTTAAAAAAACTTCAGCAACCATGTGGACAGACCATCTGCACAGAAACTGACTTCACCCACTGCCTAAGTATCCTCTTTTCCAAGATCTGCACCACATACAGTAGATATATATTGGAAAATTAAAATAAGTACAACTAAATTATAACAAAATATTTTTACCTAAAGGAGTATTCCCAGAACAACAACCATATTTCATATAAAAAGCTTAATAATAATAATTCATAATAACTATTTATAGTGCTATATATAAAGTGTGTGTATATATATTGTAAGGAACAGCTCAGACGGTGGGGTTTGGCAGTGATGGAGTTCACACAGTCAGCAGGTTTCAAACTCCAATGGTGCTTTTATTTAGAAGTTCCAGCACAAAATAAACACTGTGCAAACAAAACAAAACCTAAGCCTGTCCGGCTCTAGCTATACAGTAGCATGCCTCACTAACCTAGTGCAGGCCCAAATATGAATCAGCAAGCAGACTGTGTTTAACATCAACTCCAGGGGTGCTCTCTCTCACAGCCTGCCACTTGTTAGCCCTGCTTTTAACAGGCTTCCTTCCTCAGAAAAGATTGACAGGAAGCCTCAGCTGAGAGCACCTGGGAGTAGGGGAAAACCCAGTAGTGGACTTGGGGTGTGGACTGGAAGACTCCCACTACCAACCTGTCCTCCAGTCCAGAAAATCCAGCCCATGTAATTTAAAGAAAATCCCCAGCAAACTACGTTCTGCTAAGGCAACAGGTATCTTCCTGGATTTCCGCTACCTTGCCTGGCTGAGGAAACCAGCCGAAATATACACCCCATCCAGCACTTTACCACAATATATATATATATATATATATATATATATATATATATATATATATATATATATATATATATACACACACACTACCATTCAAAAGTTTGGGGTCACCCAGACAATTTTGTGTTTTCCATGAAAACTCACACTTTTATTTATCAAATGAGTTACAAAATGAATAGAAAATATAGTCAAGACATTGACAAGGTTAGAAATAATGATTTTTATTTGAAATAATAATTTTCTCCTTCATACTTTGCTTTCGTCAAAGAATGCTCCATTTGCAGCAATTACAGCATTGTAGACCTTTGGCATTCTAGCTGTTAATTTGCTGAGGTAATCTGGAGAAATTTCACCCCATGCTTCCAGAAGCCCCTCCCACAAATTGGATTGGCTTGATGGGCACTTTTTGCGTACCATACGGTCAAGCTGCTCCCACAACAGCTCAATGGGGTTGAGATCTGGTGACTGTGCTGGCCACTCCATTACAGATAGAATACCAGCTGCCTGCTTCTTCCCTAAATAGTTCTTGCATAATTTGGAGAAGTGCTTTTGGTCATTGTCCTGTTGTAGGATGAAATTGGCTCCAATCAAGCGCTGTCCACAGGGTATGGCATGACGTTGCAAAATTGAGTGATAGCCTTCCTTATTCCAAATCCTTTTTACCTTGTACAAATCTCCCACTTTACCAACACCAAAGCAACCCCAGACCATCACATTACCTCCACCATGCTTGACAGATGGCATCAGGCACTCTTCCAGCATCTTTTCAGTTGTTCTGCGTCTCACAAATGTTCTTCTGTGTGATACAAACACCTCAAACTTCGATTCGTCTGTCCATAACACTTTTTTCCAATCTTCCTCTGTCCAATGTCTGTGTTCTTTTGCCCATATTAATATTTTCCTTTTATTAGCCAGTCTCAGATATGGCTTTTTCTTGGCCACTCTGCCCTGAAGGCCAGCATCCCTGAGTCACCTCTTCACTGTAGACGTTGACACTGGCGTTTTGTGGGTACTATTTAATGAAGCTGCCAGTTGAGGACCTGTGAGGTGTCGATTTCTCAAACTAGAGACTCTAATGTACTTGTCTTGTTGCTCAGTGGTGCAGCGGGGCCTCCCACTTCTCTTTCTACTCTGGTTAGAGCCTGTTTGTGCTGTTCTCTGAAGGGAGTAGTACAAACTGTTGTAGGAAATCTTCCGTTTCTTGGCAATTTCTCGCATGGAATAGCCTTCATTTCTAAGAACAAGAATAGACTGTCGAGTTTCACATGAAAGTTCTCTTTTTCTGCCCATTTTGAGAGTTTAATCGAACCAACAAATGTAATGCTCCAGATTCTCAACTAGCTCAAAGGAAGGTCAGTTTTATACCTTCTCTAACCAGCAAAACTATTTTCAGCTGTGCTAACATACTTGCACAAGGGTTTTCAAGGGTTTTATAAACATCCAATAGCCTTCTTACACAGTTAGAAAACACAATGTACCATTAGAACACTGGAGTGAGGGGCCTCTATACACCTATGTAGATATTGCATTAAAAACCAGACGTTTGCAGCTAGAATAGTCATTTACCACATTAACAATGTATAGAGTGTATTTCTGATTCATTTAATGTTATCTTCATTGAAAAAAACTGTGCTTTTCTTCCAAAAATAAGGAAATTTCTAAGTGACCTTTTGAACGGTAGTGTAAATGACTGTAGCTACCATTTCAACCCCTTCCCGCCAGTGACATTTTTCGATTTCGTTTTTGACTCCCCACCTTCCAAACCCCATAGCTTTTTCATTTTTCCATTCACAGAGCCATATGAGGGCTTACTGTTTGCTGGACAAACTGTTCTTCATAATGGTACATGTGTTATTCTGTACAATGTACAGTCATGGCCAAAAGTTTTGAGAATGATACAAATATTAATTTTTACAAAGTCTACTGCTTCAGTTTTTCTAATGGCAATTTGCATATACTCCAGAATGTTATAAAGAGTGATCAGCTTAACAGCAATTACTTGCAAAGTCAATATTTGCCTAGAAAATGAACTTTATCCCCCAAAACACATTTCAACATCATTGCAGCCCTGCCTTAAAAGGACCACCTAACATCGTTTCAGTGATTGCTCCATTAACACAGGTGTGGGTGTTGATGAGGACAGGGCTGGAGATCAATGTGTCATGATTAAGTAAGAATGACACCACTGGACACTTTAAAAGGAGGCTGGTGCTTGCCATCATTGTTTCTCTTCTGTTAACCATGGTTATCTCTAAAGAAACACGTGCAGTCATCATTGCACTGCACAAAAATGGCCTAACTGGGAAGAGTATTGCAGCTAGAAAGATTGCACCTCAGTCAACAATCTATCGCATCATCAAGAACTTCAAGGAGAGAGGTTCCATTGGTGCCAAAAAGGCTCCAGGGTGCCCAAGAAACACCAGCAAGCGGCAGGACCGTCTCTTAAAAGTGTTTCAGCTGCGGGATCGGGCTACCAGCAGTGCAGAGCTTGCTGAGGAATGGCAGCAGGCAGGTGTGAGTGCATCTGCACGCACTGCGAGGCGGAGACTCTTGGAGCAAGGCCTGGTCTCAAGGAGGGCAGGAAAGAAGCCACTTCTCTCCAGAAAAAACATCAGGGACAGACTGATATTCTGCAAAAGGTACAGGGAGTGGACTGGTGAGGACTGGGGTAAAGTCATTTTCTCTGATGAATCCCCTTTTCGATTGTTTGGAACATCTGGAAAACAGCTTATTCGGAGAAGAAGAGGTGAGCGCTACCACCAGTCTTGTCTCATGCCAACTGTAAAGCATTCTGAAACCATTCATGTGTGGGGTTGCTTCTCAGCCAAGGGAATCGGCTCTCTCACAGTCTTGCCTAAAAACACAGCCATGAATAAAGAATGGTACCAGAATGTCCTCCAAGAGCAACTTCTGCCAACCGTCCAAGAGCAGTTTGACGCTCAACAATGCCTTTTCCAGCATGATGGAGCACCTTGCCATAAAGCAAAGGTGATAACTAAATGGCTCAGGGAACAAAACATAGAGATTTTGGGTCCATGGCCTGGAAACTCCCCAGATCTTAATCCCATTGAGAACTTGTGGTCAATCATCAAGAGACGGGTGGACAAACAAAAACCAACAAATTCAGACAAAATTAAAGCATTGATTCTGCAAGAATGGACTGCTATCAGTCAGGATTTGGTCCAGAAGTTGATTGAGAGCATGCCAGGGAGAATTGCAGAGGTCCTGAAGAAGAAGGGTCAACACTGCAAATATTGACTTGCTGCATTAACTCATTCTAACTGTCAATATAAGCTTCTGTTACTCATAATATGAATGCAATTATATTTCTGTATGTGATAAAAACATCTGACAAACACACATAAAAACCAGAGGGCAGCAGATCATGTGAAAATATAATATTTGTGTCATTCTCAAAACTTTTGGCCATGACTGTACTGGGAAGCTGGAAAAAAAATTCAGAATTGGGTGGAATTGGAGAAAAAGTGCATTTGTGCAACTTTTTTACAGGTTTCATTTTTACCGTGTTCACTCTGCAGCCAAAATGACATGTCACCTGTATTCTCTGTTTTGGTACGATTCCGAAGATACTGAATTTATATGGTTTTATTTACATTTTAACCCCTTAACAAAAATCTAATACTTTGAAAAAAATGTTTTTTCTAAAAGTCGCCATATTCTGACACCCATAACTTTTTTATATTTCCGTGTACAGGGATGCATAGGGTGTTTTTTTTTTTGCTGAGCCAGGTGTACTTTTCAGTTATACCATTTTGGGGAATGTCTATTGCTTTGATCACTCTTTATTAACATTTTTATCAGAGGCAAAACAGTGAAAAAACAGCAGTTTGGGACTTTTGATTTTTTTTGTCCCGCTACGGCATTCACTGTATGGGAAAAATATTTTTATATGTTTGTAGACCGGGAGTTTTTGGACACAGGGATACCTAATGTGTATGTGATTCACAGTATTGAAGTACGTTTGGAGTGTTCTAGGAAAGGAGGATGATTTGAATTTTTTTTAATATTTTTTACTTTTTTAAAAAAAATTTTATTGCATAGAGCAGCCTGCAATAGAAGGTAATGTCATACAAGCCTGGGAGCCTTCAATAGGCTCCCTGCTGTCATGGTAACGGGACACCAGCATTCCTCAGCAAAATGCGGCCACTGATCGTGGGCATTAGCGCTGGGTTTCTACTGTATAATACCGATTTTCCAGTGTCAAAATGAACACTACTTTGGCACATGAACTCACTTCAGAGGACACATTGAGTCATGTTTTAAACAGAAATTAATTTTCAGAGGTGTGTTACCATAGCACTCAGCATCCACCTTACCACTGTACAGTTGTAAACAGTAACAAACTACAGGCAGTAAAAATAATAACAAGTACTTACTGTGACTCAGACATTTATGGATGTTGAAATGTTCTACTTTCTTTATAAAAGTTCTTCTTAAAAATAAAATGTGTGAAAGTAAAAAAAAAAATGTCTTAATAAGCTATAAACATCCATCTATTTACATTTAGGACACTTGGATCTTCTGCCTGCACCCTTTAATAGAGTAAAATCGTAAAATTGCAATAGCAGAGACAAGCATAATTTGATATGTACTTAGCTCAGTTGCTTGTACTAGGACAGTTGAAAGCTGTATGCTACCTTCAAAGAAGAACTGTCTTCTTAGTAATTACCTTAATTTAATGCTTTTGGTTGAAGACAAAAAAATTTCCATTGAACTCCACCTATTGAATCCCAGTTTTTCCTTTTGTTGCTTATGAGAAGCCTAAGCTCATATTACTTCTTAACTGAGAAAAACAAAATAACACAAGGGAAATTTATATCATACCATTGATTCTTATTTTAGTGCAGTAGGAGAACTAACATTGTAATAATGTATCTCACTGAATGTTTTCCTGTATAAAACTCTTAATAACCTGTTACCCTAATAGTATAAAACAGTGGACCACTCATCCCACACAGAAACCTAATTCTTAGGGCCCATTTGCATGACCTGATTAATCAACACTAAATTACAGCTCATGGTGTGAAGAAGTAGAAATCCAAAAGAAGGCTATAAATTTATCAAGAGGTCAAGTTATATTAGCTAAGTTATTGTTCTCCAGCTAATTATTTTTCAGCTAATATTTGTGCTGCAAAATCAGTAACTATATAATGTAAATGGCGGAGGGTCTGAAACACAAACATATCAGAAGAGGTTTGAAAAACTTAATCTATGTAGCCTTGAGGAAAGAAGGGAATGGAGGACATGACTGAAACCTTTAAAATGTTAAAAGTTATAAATAACTACGTTTTTGTTTTAATAAAAAAAACTAAACACAATATGGAGGCACAATCTGAAATTAGTGGGAGGGAGGGGAGTGAAGAGATCAGAAGCAAGAAATATTATTTCACTGAAGAGGCTTAGAACAAACCTCCAGCAGATGTAGGTGGGACATCTACAGTAAGTGATTTGAAGTATGCCTGAGATAAACGCATTTCTATCCGAAAATAAAATGGTAATATTATAAAAGGTAGACTAGATGGACCATGCAGTCTTATTCTGCCATTCATCTTCTTTGTTTCTATTCATTTGAATAAAAGTATATACAGTGCCTTGCGAATGTATTCGGTGTTAGAATGGCCAAGTCAAAGTCCAGACCTGAATCCAATCGAGAATCTGTGGAAAGAGCTGAAAACTGCTGTTCACAAACGCTCTCCATCCAACCTCACTGAGCTCGAGCTGTTTTCCAAGGAAGAATGGGCAAGAATTTCAGTCTCTCCATGTGCAAAACTGATAGAGACATACCCCAAGCGACTTGCAGCTGTAATCGCAGCAAAAGGTGGCGCTACAAAGTATTAACTTAAGGGGGCCGAATAATATTGCACGCCCCACTTTTCAGTTTTTATTTTTTACAAAAGTTTAAAATAACCAATAAATTTCGTTCCACTTCACAATTGTGTCCCACTTATTGTTGATTCTTCACCAAAAAATTAAAATTTTATATCCTTATGTTTGAAGCCTGAAATGTGGCGAAAGGTTGAAAAGTTCAAGGGGGCCGAATACTTTCGCAAGGCACTGTAAGTGTGTATAGAGAATATTCACTCAAGCAAAGTAGTAAAGCCTCGGACTCACTGGAAATGTTAATGTATCACACCAAAAAGGGCCTGAATTAAATTCTTGGCAAGAACAGATTGAGAGCAGAGTCCTCAGAGATAGAAATAACCACCATTTGTATGGAGTAAATTACTGAATAAATGCACTTTTATTTATATCAGAATTATGCTGTGGGCCTAACATAATTTGTATTTTCAGTTGAAAGGAGGATAGACTTACAACTGATTATATATACAGTATAATCCATTATAAAATGGTGCTCAAAGAGGGCCATATATCCACGCTTCATACATGCTTTCAGAGGTTACTTACAAATCACAGAAGAAAACATTATCAGTTAAATTGAAATTCTAAATTTCAAAAAAAAAAATAAATTAGGAAATGCACTAGCAATTCAGAAAAATGAGGTTAGATTTTAGATAGTGGATTTTACACTTACACAGATTTTTTTTGTGAAACCACAGTGCATTCCAGTTGTGTACACATTTTCATATCTTATCTCAATCAAATTTGAGATACTTATTTTTTGTACCTAAAAACAGATAACTGCCACTGTTGGGTCGCTCTCTTACATTTAAAGGTTACCGGTATCTGGATATCTACAAGTTAGGTACATTTGGTTTATAATGATTAAATAGTTATGCACAGCAAATTTTGGAGACATCAGATAAACAACCATCTGCATAATATCCAAACTATAATATATATATATATATATATATATATATATATATATATATATATATATACTGTCAGATTGATATGTACATTATTGGTAGTAGTAGCACAAATAGCATTGATTCAACTTAAATGTATGGGGTCACTCATAAACTAACAAAAATGAAAACATATGTAAATTTATATTTTTTTGCTTTTTTTTTTTACCATAAAATAAAACATTATAAGGCAAGAGTAACAAATCTGGGAGTAACAAAACTGTAGCAGAGTATTACTTTCTATGATGCAATGGCTTTTTTTCAAAGCTTTCAACATAGTCTAAGTGTAAAGAGTTCTCCAAGAATATAATTAACTAAAAAAAAAGTCATTATACAATGGGGAGATTTACAAAGCAAAATATTCAATAATTGTCGTGTAATTTGTTCCAAAAAAACTGTCTGATATGCATTTTGGAGCATTTTTTTTGGCATAAACTACCGTATTTTTCGGACTATAAGATGCACCGGACTATAAGACACACCTAAGTTTTAGAGGAGGAAAATAGGGAAAAAAAATTTTTGAAGCAAAAATTGGTAATATATTTAATATATGGGAGTTGTAGCTTTGTAACAGCTGCAAAGTCACATTGACAGGTGGCCCTGCAGCTGTTGGGGGATGCATAGGGCATCTTTTTTTTGCGGAGCCAGATGTTCTTTCTAGTTATACCATTTTGGCGAATCTCTATTGCTTAGATCACTTTTTATTCAAATCAACGGTGAAACAGTGAAAAAAACGGCAGTTCGGCACTTTTGATTTTTTTTCCCTGCTATGACGTTCACCGTACAGGAAAAATATTTTTATAAGTTTGTAGACCAGGTGTTTTCGGACACAGCTATACCTAATGTGTATGTGTTTCACAGTCATTTTCTATTATATGTATTCTAGGGAAAGGGGGTTATTTAGAACTTTTATTTTTTTATTTTTTTTTACTATTTTTTTAGTTTTATTAGTTAGGGGGCTTGAACCTGCAAGTCCCATAGACTGCAATACAAGTGTGTTGCAATCTATGGGAGATTCTGTACAATGCTATTTCGGATCGTCATAGACCAGCCCAGCCGCAATAGTAATATTACTATGACAGGCCTGGGAGCCTTCATAACGCTCCCGACTGTCATAGGAACAGGATGGCTCCCGCGATCTCGCCGCTCGGGAGCCTGCCTGCAACTTCAAAGGTACGGGGCCAGTGGGGACTGGCCTCTGGGGCAGTTTTTACACTTTGGGGAGGAAGCTTTGAAGTAGTAATGCTTGTGCTCAGAGTGGACTCTGACCACGGGCATTAGCTTCGGGTCTGCGCTGTACATTACATATACATCATCTTTACAAACCCAGCATCCGCCGTAATAGCACGGCATATGCCGTGATGGGTTCACTAAGACACCAGCTCCTCCGATCCCACGGCCTGCACATCGCCCCACTCCTGCTGCTGGAGGAAGCCCCGCTACAGGAAGCCGCTCCTCTGCCTCCCCCAACACACACATTCAGACCATAAGACGCAACCCCATTTTCCTCCCAAATTTGGGGGAAAAAAAAGTGCGTCTTATAGTCCGAAAAATACGGTAAGTCAATTAATAGGAGGTGTAAAGTGACAGTGCATGATGCTGGATTGCATTATTAGATTAAGATAAATCTGGCAAATTTAAGACTATCTAGTTAAGCTTTACACTTTCTAACTTTTAAACAACATTAGTAAATCTGCCTAATGTATTTAGGGCAGGCATGTCCAAAGTCTGGCCCTGGGGCTAATTGTGACCCATGTTCAAATTTCCACCGACCCACTATTTTGTCATAAAATCAATAACATGCAGCCTTCCAGCACTGTTGACCACATTAAGCTTGGACTGGCCCACTGAGGTATCGGTGAATCCTCCAGTAGGGCCCTGTGCATTTAGAGGGCCTTACCGGACCGCCACTGCTTTTGTAATAGGCAGTGGAGGTCCGGTAATGGTCCCTATTAACTTAACCTATCCCCTCTCTTACTCGTGGCCTCCTCCTCCCTCTTCAGCCTCCACGGAGCCTCTGTGTGCCACACATTATGGAAGAAAAGGGAAGATGAGGCTGCGAGTAGGAGCGGTACGTGAATGCAGCTAGGTTCTCTTGGTTCTGCAGATCCTGTTGTTGAAACTGAATTGGCAGAACTGGGGAGAAGTGACACCATCGACCAGGTTCTGCAACTGGTAGATCAGGAAGCCACAGACTTCCTTCTTTACCACTCCCCGACTTGTAGGCCACAGGTCACATTAAGAATGTGGCCTACAAGCTAAGTACCAATACTTATCTGTCTGCTCTCCTGCGCCTCTCGCTTCTTCCTGCTCCGGGTGCAAATGACGTCACAACAGTGAGACAGAGCAGTACCGGAGAGCAGAGAAGTAAGTAATGACCCAATACTGCCCATACAGTGCCCCTTCACTTTTCCCCCCCATACTGTTGCCACTTCACTTGTCCCCCATACTGTATGAGGACCAGTGATAAGGACATTATATTGTGTGGGAGAAGTGATGGGGGCAAATTTTTGAGCCAGACCTATTCACTGTTTTAGAGATCTCAGTATCACCCTCACATTAGTGTAGGCAAGTTATTTGTTTAGTCTTCTGAGGTGAATAAATTCTAAAATCTCAATTAATTGATTTTGGTCTTCAAATATGAGAGGCAGAGGGATTTTGGTAAAAACTTTTTTAGATTTATTTGTTTAGACTTACTGGTTTGTTTATTGGTTTAGATTTATGAAAAGTATGCCATTTGCAATAAATATTTCATAAAATAGTTCATTTACATTTAATGTTAATGGTTAAAAGAATGTCAGGCTGAATGGTCGTCCCAACACATTTTCACCTCACCAAATCTGGCCCTCTTTGCAAACAGTTTGGACACCACTGATTTAGGGCAACTTATAAGCATACAAAAAAATCAGTGAGCAGACCAATTTTTCACTTCCTTAGCCAAATAGGATATATATATATATATATATATATATATATATATATATATATATATATATACTGTAAGATTCTGGACCCTTAGAATTGCAGTATAGCATGCCTACATTTATAGAATGTTTTAAAATGGGAAATTTAGATTATATACTTTATTACAAAATGTGAAAATTTGTGAATATTATAGACTGGGTCTCAGCTCTCTTGGACGTACCGTTCCTGAGATACAGTATTCCCAAAAAATGACCAGCATTAGCTAATACAAGCCTGCAAGTCTTTCACTCATATTCCAACTGCCATACACACGGTTACTTGTTCCTTATCAGCCAATAAGAGCTCGCAGGTGCTTACTCTCCTCAGGCACACAGGTTTCCGTAGCAACCAAGCTATTTATGACCTGTATTAGTCAATAGCAGTTCGCAGCTCCTTAAATATTCAGTCATATGACGTGTATCACCCAATATAAGTTCACATTTAATTTACGAGGTTTCCATAACAACACAGCCATAAATAGACTGCACCTATACTGGACTCAGTGGCGTAACTAGGAATGGCTGGGCCCCAAGGCGAACATTTGACATGGGACCACCCTCGGCAACCTCTCCCCCCCGCACAAACTGCATTCCTGCACAGTATTCTGCCCCATAGTGGCCCCTGCACACAGTATCATAGTGGCCCCTTCATATAGTATTATGCGCACTCCCCACTACCTCTTCAATGTTGGACCAGATGTCATGTGATCCAGGCATGCATCGCAACGCATAATGACGTCGGACTGGCCCACCGATGTCTGGGACGTCACTAAGGAGGCCCGAAGCCTGCTGAAAAAACCCCAAAGTATAATGATAGAAGTGTTTGTGGGGTTCACGGCCCGCAGGCCTTACTTACTGATCCCAGCTCCTGCTCAAAGCCGCCTCTGTAGAAGGTGAAGTGCAGGCGGCCATCAGCAGGAGCGGGGATCGGTAAGTAAATAGTAAATAGGGTGTAAAACCAGCAGGTAACGGCCTATTAAAAAAAAAAAACCCAAAACATCAAGGGCCTGCCGGGACCCCTAATGTCCCGGGCCCTGTGGCAGCCGCTACCACTGCTACCCCAGTAATTTACGCCACTGACTGGACTGCCATACTGGATTTCAGCATTCTTATAAATTGAAACGTTTTTAAACTACTCATGCCCCCTGCAGCAAAACGCATGGCTGCTGCTCGAGCTAATGAAAACTCTCAGCAGACCCAAGCCTGTCTCTAATCTGACAAGATATGTCACAGACAACAGCGAGCTGCTGAAACAACCCAGCAGACCAAAGCCCGTCTCCAATCTGAGAAGGCATTGTCAGCCACATGCACACAGCTGCACTCCATGTTTTCATAACAACCCAGCCATTTTTCTTCACTGCTGTAGGTCAGATTTAAAGGGGCAGGGTGCTGTGGATGACACTGTTACACAAGGTCACATACACAGCTTTACTCCAGGTTTTCCATAACAACCGATCGCAGGTCTTTCACTGATATCCAAACTGAGATACACATGATCATATGACACTTATGGACCAATGGAAAATCGCAGGTTCTTCAGTCTTGACATACACACAGCTTTACATCAGGTTTCCATAGCAACCTGTATGAGTCAATAGCAGTTTGCAGGTCTTTAAATATTCAGTCATATGACGTGTATCAGCCAATATAAGTTCACATTTCATTCACCAGGTTTCTATAGCCACACAGCCATAAATAGACTGTACCTATACTGGACTGCCATACTGGATGTCACGTGCAAAACTGGCCAATTCTTATGGGGTCACTACACAAACAAAAAATGAAATATACCCGTGCGAAGCCGGGTCCTTCTGCTAGTAGTATATAAATGTGATGAACAATTCCATCCCAGACACACATATTCATCTATGCACTCATCTCAAAGTATACTGTAATGATTAATGTTAACACTGATCGATATGTCTAATCGAGAAAGAACAAAATATTTCAGTCTGTCCTGGAATTATGTTCTTAGGGTGGCTTAGCATAAGTGAACTCAAAATGCCAAAGTTGTAATTTATGATAGTATACCATATATATGCATCATGTATAACATTTACTTGCTAGGAACAGTCCAAATTGCTACAATTTACACAGCAGATGCCTTGCGGTACTGATTTTTCTTACGATGATGGATACAGAACCTGTACTTGGGCCTTTAAAATAACAAAAAGTTAATGTTTACTTCTTAGGCTAGGTTCACACCTGCACTGGGTCTCCGATGGGGGATCCATTCCCCATTCCACTTTAAGAATGTGGAGAGAAAAGTCCTGTTTATAGTCTTTAAACCCGAACGCATGTGTGAACCTAACGTCAAGCTGCTTTAGCTATAACTAGTTACTAGTCATTAGTTTCTATTATGTTAAACAAAAGGACATTACCTAAATAAATTAATTTAGTACTTGAAATATGCTACTAGAATACAATTGAAATAAAAATAAACTGAATTCTAAGGCAGTAGACAGAATAAACAAATAAAACATATATACAACATCGTACATTTCATAAAAGATATAGGCAACCTATCCTAAACCGAAAACTAGTTTATAATAATGATCCTGTTAGAGTGCATAGGGCAATTTTACATGGTTCTTCATTTGAAATACAAAACATTAAATGAACATTAGGCATAATCTGCCCAGTGTGAACAAAATAGGCTCAAACTCCCAAGAAAAATAAGAGGCTTATTGTGAGATTAAGAAGCAGATGCATGTCAAAGCTTCTCTGGGATGGATAATATGGACTAAATGCATTGCAGTTCCAGAATACTGTCTGTTTTCAGACTTGCTTTGCTATTAGAAGGCAGGTTATTCATCTATGTGAATGCATTACAATTTCTAAATAAGGTTTTCACCTTGTGATTTAGTCAAAATAGTATTTACATGAAAACAGAAAATAAGATATAGACTGTTAAAAGCTGGCTTAGCCCATTCTCTTTATTTTATCTCATATTTTCTGTAGCATAGTTGGTGAAAGATTATATTTTAGGAATGCTCTAAAAAGAACCTATCATTAGTTTCACACTGCCCTAACTTCAGGCAGTAGGAAACATTGACAGGCTTCCCCTTTATAGAGAACAATGTTTTATTCAAAACCACTGTAGAGTTTTAGAGAATACATTATTTCAATAAGAGCTGAATAAGGGATTAGGTAGTTCCCTTAAAGCTTGACACTGACTAGTCTGCTCGATTGATGGGTCTCTCTCTAAATACTACAGTATATGTAGCTTCAGTGTAAACTATATTTCTTGCAGTTCAGTTCACCCCTTTAGATACCATGAGCAAAAGAGACTGCATCATCTAATGTATTTGTATCGCTTCTCGGCCTTTTGGCTAAGATCAAGTGTAGTATCTGTTCTTATCAGTTTACTGCCTGCCGGTCTGGAAAGGTTTGAGCCACTGGGTACCCTCCATATTTGGCCTTTGGACATCGTCGATTCAATTCGGCTTCAGATCACTGCTGCTATTGGGTGTGCAAGCTACTCCCGGGGTTCTGCCTGGATAGACTGGTGTAGTATTTCTGAAAGTTCTAGTGCTCTCTTGTATTGACCCCAAAGGTCGGGAAGGCGAGCCCCTTTCGAGTGACGATTGCAAGCTTCAGGAAGCCGACGATGAGGAAGATCCAGCAGGAAGCCAGCGGGAAGCCAGCAACGATCTTCCGAAGGCATCGGCAGAAGTGAAGAGGATCTGTCCCTCGGAGAAGCCGCCGAGGAGGAACTTCGAGGGACAGCCCCGGGAAGAAAGCCTGCAGAAGCACTCTCCGAGGGACAGATCCAAGACAGGAAGGAGATGGCAACTCTGACTGCAGCAGGAGGCGCAATCCAGAAGAAGAAGCTGACGCCAGCCAAGGAGACCCCAGCTCCAGCCACCATCACCCCGGAAGCCTCCAACAGTCGGACGGGTGGCCAGAAGCCCAGCCGGGATCCTCCAGCCCTGGAGCCCTGGATGCAGCAGACAGTCACCCTAAAACTGAAGGAGGTGGATGGGAGGCACCCCAATATGACGGAAACGGAAGAGGTCTTCTGTCAGAAGATGGTACTTGAGCAGGGGTTCTCCAAGGCTGAGACGTTATCCATACACACGTTCATCACTGGAATATTCTATGTGACGTTTGCAAGTGTGGACATCTGCCGCCACTATTGGGAAGATGCACTGAAACTTCGAAAAAGATTGCGGTAGAAGTCCACAGGGACCCGATTCCTGAAGATGCAGAGCTAGAGCACATGGTGGAGGAGTTGGTGGCCTACAACGTTTCTGTTGACCTTGCACAGGTCCTCGACCTCTGCGAGGGCGAGGAGATGGAGGAAACCCTACCCCCTCCACTGCCCTGCAACATCTGGAAGAATGCCTGCTGGACCTCATGCCAGCAGACACAAAGGAAGAGGACCCCCCCGACGGGAGTGGTAACTAGACCGTACTGTTTGACTGTTTAACCTTTTCTTTTTCCCTTACCATGGCTAGGATTAACCTTCTATCCATTAACTTGAGGAGCAGTGGTGAACCTAGGCTTTTTGCTGCCTCAGGCAGACAGATGTTAGCATCACACGCTGTTATTGTTGTACAATAAACATACACAAACTTATGAAACAGTTTTTAAGAATTCTTCCTGTATTACTTCAGTATCAGAAATCAACAACACGGCATTAACAATGAAAGTAACTTCACACATCTTCTGCTTGGTGGATGGACGAGCCCACGTGGCCCCCATTCTCTATAATAGGAGCACCGCAGATAGCTGAGTACTGGACTTCAGGTATCTTCGGCACTCCCATCGAAGTGAATGAGAGCCACGCGGGTTCATCCATCCACCAAGCGACACACCTATATATGGCTGCTGCCAGGCTGAATTCCCACCCAGTGGGGGTAAAAAAAAACAAATTCTCAGGCTCAGTGGGGGGCTCAGCAGACAGACCCCCATCATTCAGGTATTTATCCTCTATCATTTAGGTGAATACTGTGCAGTAACATTTTGTGACTAATCTGACTAATCGGTCACATTCCCCTTCTCTTCCTTTTGGACCGCCATGACCACTTCTTCCAGCTGTGACTTGTCTCTGTAACGTTTGCAACACAGACATCTTTGGCTCCTCACTTTTCCAGGCATCCGACCCACATTGTCCTCACCTACACAAAGCCCCCATCCTGCTGCTACCCCCAATTATAAAATATATGATATAACTCCCCATAATGAATAATACTCCCAAGTGCATCTTTATATTAATAATGTCTGTGTGTACCCTGTATAAATAGTGCCCCTTATTAATTATGCCCCAGGTGTTAACTAATTAAAAGGTTTTCCAGGTCATTAATAAACTAATCAATGGGGCTCAAAAACCCAGGACCCCTACTGATCAGCTATTTGAATGGTACCTGTGTAAGTGCCATGACCCTTCTCTGTTTACATAGTGTCATTCATCTCATAGCGGCCATGTAATGTAACTACAGCCTCGTCCTATACACGTCTATGTGACAAGGCTGTAATTACATCACACGGTCACTATAAACAGACAGCGTGTGATATAAACAGGCGCCATAGCCCCCTCATACAGCTGATCAGAGGCGGGGGGGGGGGTACTGATCTCTTATTGATAATCTGTCCTAAGGATAGAACATCAATAAAAATGAGCTGGAAAGACCCTTTAATAAAGCCCAAGTGTCACCTTAAAGGCATTGTCCAGGGTAACCACTTTTTTAACATGAGGCTGGGGAAGGTGCTCCGGTGTCTTATAGCGCGTTCCAGTTCTGCTGCTCCGGTGTTTTCTTCCCCTCAGCGGTCATGTGTGGTGGGGAATTCCGCCAGAAGAGAACACTAGAGCAGCAGAACCAGACTGCGGTGGGAGACATCGGCGCACAAGGGACAGGTGAGTAGGTGTTTTTTTTTAATGCAGTATTTCACGGTATTATGGCCCACAGCGGCCCCTGCACACGGTATTATGCCCTGCAGCGGCCCCCTGTACACGGTATTATGCTCCACAGCGACCCCTGCACACAGTATTATGCCCTGCAGCGGCCCCTGTACACGGTATTATGCCCCACAGCGACCCCTGCACACGGTATTATGCCCTGCAGCGACCCCTGCACACAGTATTATGCTCCATAGTGGCCCCTGCACTCGGTATTATGTCCCATAGTGGCTCCTGCACTCGGTATTATACTCCATAGTGGCCCCTGCACACGTAATTATGCCCCATAGTGGCCCCTGCACACACTATTCTGCTCCATAGTAACCCACCCATTAACCATTATTATACTCTGGAGTCTAAAAGACCCCAGAGTATAATTATCGGAGACCCAGGTGGTGACATACATAAAAACCAGTGTTACTTACCTAGGCTCTGGTGCGCTCCCCTGCTTTCGGCCCTCTTCAATGTCGCACAGACCGGTGTCGCAACATAATGACGTCGGGCTGGCTCACGTGACGCCTGGGACGTCACCAAAGAAGGCCGAAGCCGGCTGGGAGTAGCTTGGATCGCCAGAGAGGTGAGTAACACTGTTTTTTATGTTTATCACCTCCCCTGGGTCTCCGATTGTTATACTCCGGGGTCTGAAAAGACCCCGGAGTATAATAATAGTAGTATTTGGCCTCACTTATTGATCCCCACTGCCGCTCACAGCCGCTTCTGATTCCCCATTCTGCGTCCGATAGCAGAAGGGGAGCGGAGGTGGCCACAGCAGGTGCGGGGATCGATAAGTAAATAGGCCGTTACCTGCTGGGGATAATCCAGCAGGTTACAGCCTATTTATATATATTAAAAAAAAAGTTATTGTCACCTACCTGCAATCCCATGATGGAGCCGCCCGCCGCCTCCTTTTCTTGTCCACGACGTCTGCGTGTCAGCGTAGGAGGCGTGATGACGTCATTGTATTGCGGCCTGCGCTGACATGCAGAGGTCTCATAAACCAGCCCAGGACAGGCCCCGCTCAGCTATGTTTTTTTTAAAAGCGGCCTGTCCTGGGCTGGTTTACATTAAATAAATGGTAAAAATGCTGCCCCCCAGACAGTGACGGACAGTGCCGCCTGAGGCGGCCGCTTAACTTCGCCTAATTAGCGGTGCGCCCCTGGTGAGGAGTATCAGAGAGAGGAGAAGACGTCAGACAGCGCTGTCTTTCATTTCTTCCCAGACTTCCTTCATCCAAGTCATACCATCACCTCTGCAGGGAGTGGAGTCACGGTCCATCCTACTGGTCGGGTGGGGGCGACTGCAAGTCCGCAGGAATAGCTGTCCTCATCAGGGTGAACGCCTTCACTGTTGAATTTGTCCAGGAGCTCGTCTGTGGCCGCCTTGTGGTCATAGACGGTTCCTGAGCGGGCGAGCCCGTTAGGCTCATCAACGTGTATGCTTCTCCCATGAAGGCCGAGCGACTGGAGCTTTTCCAGATCCTGCGGACTCATCTCGTCACCACCAGGGCAGTGGTGCTGGCCGGGGACTTCAACTGCCCTGTGGAAGAAGACGGACGAAGCTCATCTGCAACTGCGAAGCTAGACGTTACATCCAAGCTGCTGATCGAGATGGTGACCGAGGCCTCTCTTAGGGATGTTGTGGGTTCGATGGGAAGGGCATCAGTTAGTTATACCTGGTGTCGCCCTGACGCCTCACTTCGTTCCAGGATTGACTTTGTGTTTACCTCTCGGTCAGTCACCCAGGTAAGTCATTCCATGGTCCCCTGCTTCTTCTCTGACCACAGGGGCATTCTCTTTCAAGGTGATTTGGGCCAAGGCTTCCCGCCTGGTCCAGGCTCCTGGAAGCTGAATTGCACTCTGTTGGAAGAAGAGGGAGTTCTGGAGGAACTGCGTGATGCTTATCTGTGCTGGCGTAACGATCATTTCTTTTTCAGGACTATTTTTGAATGGTGGGAATATGTTAAAGTCCAAATCCATTGTTTCTTTCAGGTGAAAGGACGCCAGCAGGCATCCCAGTGCAAGAGGGATCTGAAGGAGATGCAGCGTCAGCTGAATTCCTTGCAGGACCTCGAGCTCTGCGGCTGGGACGTATGGGATCTGCTGGAGGAAACCAAGAAGGGTCTCAAGAGGCACTTTGAGGAGGAATCGTAGCACATCATCTTCCGTTCCAAGGTGGAGTATCTGGATAAGGGTGAGAAATGTAACTCGTTCTTTTTCAGGAAGCTCCACTCTGGCCACACACCTGTTACAGAGATGAAGGATGAAGACAGCAACATCAGAAGGGGGAAGCAGGAAGTGATAGAGGTTGTCAGCAACTTCTATCGTGACCTCTACTCCCGGAAGTCCACCAGCGAAGAAGCAGCCGACGAGTTCCTGTCAGGTATCACTAACACTCTTGATCCTGCAGGTGATGAGGCTTTGGATGCCTCTTTGACGGTGGAGGAAGTGCTCTCTGCCGCCAAATCCTTTAGAACTGGACGGACTCCAGGCAGTGATGGTCTCCCGGCTGAGCTAAAAGTAGCTCTGGGGGATCTGATCTGTTCGGACCTGAAGGAGCTCTATGAGGAGATGGTGGTGGAGGGTATGATGCCACTGTCACTGCAGGAAGGAATGATCACGATCTTGTACAAGCAGAAGGGGGAAAGATGCGACCTGAAGAATTGGCGTCCCATCTCACTCCTCAACGTGGACTACAAGATCCTGGTGAAGATTATGGCATCAAGACTGAAGGTTGTCATCGGCAGAGTCATCCATCCAGATCAAACCTGTGGCATTCCTGGTCGGAGGATAGCGGACAGCCTAGCTTTGGTGAGAGACACACTGCACTACATTGGAGACCGCTGTGCACATGCAGCCATGATTAGCTTGGATCAGGAGAAGGCCTTCGATCGTGTCTCCCACGACTTCATGGCGAAGGCGCTCCGCCGACTTGATATGGGTAAGATGTTCTGTTGTTATGTTAACCTGATATACCTTGATATCCACAGCTCGGTGTTGGTGAACGGCTGGAAGACTGACCCCTTTTCGATCCACTCTGTGGTCAGACAAAGCTGTCCTCTTTCACCTCTCCTTTTTGTTTGTGTTATAGAACTCTTCGCGGAGTCTATCCGGCAGAATGGAGGGAATAGAGGAATCACCGCACCGGGTCCTGGTCGTCATGAGGTCAAGTGCTCACTGTATATGGACGACGTGACTGTCTTCTGTGCTGATCAGCATTCGGTGACTGCACTTGTCCAGACTTGCGAGAAGTTTGGACAAGCTTCAGGGGCAAAAGTCAACTGCGGGAAGTCAGAAGCCATGCTCTTCGGGGACTGGCAACCGGCCTCCCCTGCCCCCTTCCCATTCACGTTGAAACCAGACTTCATCAAGATCCTGGGAGTCTGGTTCGGGAAGGAAGGCACAGCCCTCAAGTCTTGGGAAGAACGACTGAAGAAAGTGAACCAACGCATCGGATTGTGGAGCCTCAGACAACTGACCATCAAATGGAAAGCACTTGTCCTGAGGAACAAAGTTCAGGCTTGGCTCCCACTTGCTACCATCTCGAGGGCCATCACCAGGGTAGTCTTCCAATTCATCTGGGGCTCCAAGATGGACAGAGTCAAGTGGAACGTCATGTACAAGGATCCACGCAAAGGAGGGAAGGGTATCCCTGATATCCCAACGCTTGTGAGGATTGCCTTCTTGTGTGACTGTGTCCGCAAGACTTTAAGGACTGTTACTGGCTCAGCGGGCAGAGCCATGTCCCACTTGTTCCTGTTCTCCCTCTGGAGAGGCCTGGAGTGGGACAAGTTGGACAGCTCCATCCCTTACAACTGGACTGTTCCTTGGTTTTACAAGGACGTGACCAAGTTTGTGAGGGAGCACCAAATGGAGGGTCTCAAACCCGATCTCTGGAAGCCAAAGACAATTCACAAGCTCATCCGAGCTAAGGATTTGATGGAGGATGTTCCAGGACTTACAGCAGATTGCACGAAGGTCATTTGGGAAAACATCTCTTCAAATCTGCTGACCAACGGGCACAAGGACTTGTCATGGATGGCCATTAAGGGGGGGGCTGCCCCTCCGGGCATTCATGCATGACCACACCCTGAGCAAGATGAGATACTACCCCAGGTGCCCTCTCCGGGAGGAAACAGCTGTGAACCGAGAGCAAGGCAGGTGGTTTGGACTCCGCAACCAGAAATGAACGCACACGCGGTAGTTCAAGAAAAAAATATATATTTACTATAAGTTAATAAAGGTTAGTTAAAGGTAAAATGACAGGGCTAAAGACAAGCAAAATATACAATATAGCATGAACAATTTCAAGGCAAATTCTGCAATGGTTTCTACTTTTACTCTGTCCACTTCTGCAGTATGGACACTGAATGAACAATATACTCAAAACTATTCCTAACTGACCCTGACTTCACATTTGGGTGCACCCCCTTTTCCCCAGTGGTCCAGGTGGACCGCTTACAGTCCGTAGAAGCGCGCGGTGGGGCCCAAAGTCGGTCCTTTCTTTTATAGTGAAGCGTCCTCTCCTCACGGTTATCAGGATCTTGGGAGAAATGAAGTCCTCTTTAACAGACAGGGAAACCAACTGAATGCAATGTAATCCAACAGCAGATTCCACTCAGCACACTGACAGTCCTGCCGAATCCATACACTGAGCTGGGATGTAAGCCGGGATTTAGCAGGTGATGTCCAGTACATCAACAGCACTGCGAGTCTCTATCTGTGGTATCCATATACACAGTCACAATGTCAGTCTCACTGATCAGCCACTGAGCACAGTTCCTTTCACGTGGACTCACTAGTCCTGTTGTCTC
The DNA here is from genome assembly GCA_947044405.1 of Leptodactylus fallax. Classification (NCBI taxonomy): domain Eukaryota; kingdom Metazoa; phylum Chordata; class Amphibia; order Anura; family Leptodactylidae; genus Leptodactylus; species Leptodactylus fallax. The sequence goes on along the minus strand of CAMRHE010000403.1, from coordinate 1,406,253 downwards.
TTTACACTCTGTTTGTCTCTGGACCAAGATACAGCTTAGCTGTACAGAAAAATCTCCACACCAGTTCAATACAACACTTGCCAAGATGGCTGCTGCTCTCTGTCTCGTCACTTCCTGCTTCTCTGCTCACACTCTATCTGCAGAACAGGCAGGCTGACATAAAAGGGGGGGGGGCTCACTCCAGCATCATGTCACAATTACAATGGCTGCTGTCTTAAAGGAACAGAATCACAGAAATACATTCAACATTAACAGTTTATACAGACAAATGAAGCTTAAGACAACATTGGCTGTCTCTTACATATTCCCCCCCCACTTTAAGATTGGCAGTCCCTGCCTATGACTGTATATCCAGAGGGTTGTACTTTTATGCACAGGGTGGTAGTATACCGATGTATGGCAGGCCAAACAAACTCATCCTGCGCATACCGAACAGGGGGAATACCAGCATTTGGCCTAGTGGTCCGTCTGAGGACCGGTGGTATATTATGGGGTGCTGCAGCTATGGGCTGAGAAGGACCAGCGGATTCCGCACCAGAGGGGGCACAGGCCGGCGACCTTTGAAGACCATCTCCACCAGTTGGGGCAAGTATTTCGAAGATTGCGGGAACATGGGCTCAAATTGAAACCCAGTAAATGTCGGTTGTTCCAATCTGAAATTGATTACTTGGGTCACCGCGTATCAGGAGAAGTATCGGGCTCTCCCTAGCGCTGAGAGGGACTCCTCAATCCGTGGCAAGGGGTAGGAATCTCGTACGGTGCAAGCGTTTAACTTCCGATAGTCTACGCAAAATCGGATGGACCCATCTTTTTTTCTTACTAACACCACAGGAGCCGCCCAGGGACTCTGGCTTTCTTGGATGATCCCACCCTGTAGCATCTTAGCTAACAGTTCTTTCACTTCCTGATACAACTGTGGAGGAATTTGTCGGTAGCGCTCTCTAATTGGAGGGGTGTCTCCTGTGGGAATCTCATGGTAGATCCCTGTGGTACATCCAAAATCTTCAGCATACCGTGCAAAGGTGGCTTGGTTCTCCCACAACAGCTCATCTACCTTCTGCACCCATTCCAGAGAACATGAACTTACATCCATCTTCATCTGTTCTCGAATTGCACAGCCATTCCATTCAGAGGTGGGTTCCTCATCTTCTCCCATGGACACAGTTACGGTCCACTCATCCCTTTCAGTCGGCTTCAGCTGCATTGGAGTTACTTTCCTTACTTCCTCCGGAGTCACATAGATGTTAGCCAGCAGCCTCCCTGGGGTCAGGTCCACACTCTGGTCCTGAGTGTTTACACATCGAAGTGGTACTCTTCCATTGCGAACTATTGCCAAGGAACGGGCCACTAGCGGATCAACACCTCCTTCGGCTGCCTGCAGTGGTTCTACCAACACAGCTATGCCCTCTAGTTTCCGACAGGTGCCTACGGGCATGGACACTATTGTCTCCCGACTGGGTGGCAGTGTAACTTTTGTATGCAAAGGAACTGAAATTCGAGCCAGAGGACGCTGTGCATCTGAACTTTTCTGTAAGCCACATGTCCGGATCAGCCGCTGGAAAGCTGTTTGAGTAGGCCGATGGGTGGTGGTTTCTTTCCAATAACCGTGACCTTTCTTTTCAAAGAGGATCTGATCTAATTCTTTTAACACATTCATCCCCAAAATGACAGGGACCTTTACTTCATGTGACTCCTGTACCACCACAATGCCTTTCCTACCTAGATCTTGGCCACATACCCGGACATTCATCCAGGCCACTCCCACGACCGGAACTGGTAACTGGTTAGCTGCGACCACTCGTACGAATGTATGGGGATCATATTTCACATGTTGCCGGAAGTACCGTTCATAACAGTCTCTACTCAAGGTCGTTACTTGGGAACCCGTGTCAATCATCCCGGTAACCGGAATACCCTCCATTTCCACCTGTATGACAGGACTTGCAGCGATCAGGTCATCATCAGGGCATTCTCCCCCACATAGTCTCCTTGTCAGTCTCCCCTACTACACGCCCTTCAGCAGCAGGGGACTTCAGTTTAACGGCGGTCTCTCATAAGTTTGTCGCTGCTCTGGACATCTAGCAGCAACGTGGCCCATCCGTCCACACTCCCAGCAGCGTATCCCCCGTCGTTCTGGCCATCTGTTTGGGCCCCTTCGGTAAGCCCCTTCGATTTCTCCTGAGCACTGCACTAAATGATTTGGACCCCTTCGGTAGGTCCTATCCTCACCCCTCCAGCGGGGTGGTGGGTGATTCTGACTTGCTGGGTGTGGATGGCTCACCCTTTCATCTCCAGTCTTCTGGAAGTCTGCAATTTTCATAGACTGCTCATCACAACGAGTGTGCAAGTGTTCCATTTGTTCTTGCAGTTTCTGCATTACTGTGAGAATTTCTTTAACCGTCCCTTTTTCTACTGTCTCTGAGCCAGAACTAGCCCCCTGTGACAAAGTAACTCCAACTGCGGTCTGCGGCCTCGGGACCATACTATTGGCACGGGAGATGGCCTCTACCTGTACATCATGGAATTTAGCATCAGTCTCTCGTCGTATAAAATCCTGCATAGTCACAGTTAAACTGCCGTCACGTATCCCCAGGACAAACTGGTCACGGAGAGTCCGATCAGGGTTACAGAAGGCTGGCGAGCCCCCTCTTTCCTTCCTTTGAATATCTCGGAGCAGTTCTTGTAGGGCATTTGCATATTGGGGAAGGCTTTCATTCTCCTGTTGTACCCTCTGGAAGAACCGAGCCTGCAGAGACCCCAGCAATGCAGTTTCTCCATAGATGGTTTCTAGAATCTGGACTACTTGCTCAAATGTCTGCCTTTGTTCAAATGGCCTCAGTATCACCGTGGTCTTAGCATCCCCTTGTAATGTCAATATTGCTAGCTCTACTAGTACTTCTGGTGCGGTCTGGTACATTCGCTGTATCATTCGTATCTGTTCCACCCACATACTCACTGACATATTATTGCCATCAAATTTAGCTAACTGACTCATTATAGCCCCTGCTGGCATTCTTCCTCCAGCACCATTCTCCCGAACGGGTGCGTCACCGTCCATTCTGGTAAGCGGATCCTGCCGACTACGCCAATTTGTGAACCGAGAGCAAGGCAGGTGGTTTGGACTCCGCAACCAGAAATGAACGCACACGCGGTAGTTCAAGAAAAAAAATATATATTTACTATAAGTTAATAAAGGCTAGTTAAAGGTAAAATGACAGGGCTAAAGACAAGCAAAATATACAATATAGCATGAACAATTTCAAGGCAAATTCTGCAATGGTTTCTACTTTTACTCTGTCCACTTCTGCAGTATGGACACTGAATGAACAATATACTCAAAACTATCCCTAACTGACCCTGACTTCACATTTGGGTGCACCCCCTTTTCCCCAGTGGTCCAGGTGGACCGCTTACAGTCCGTAGAAGCGCGCGGTGGGGCCCAAAGTCGTTCCTTTCTTTTATAGTGAAGCGTCCTCTCCTCACGGTTATCAGGATCTTGGGAGAAATGAAGTCCTCTTTAACAGACAGGGAAACCAACTGAATGCAATGTAATCCAACAGCAGATTCCACTCAGCACACTGACAGTCCTGCCGAATCCATACACTGAGCTGGGATGTAAGCCGGGATTTAGCAGGTGCCGTCCAGTACATCAACAGCACTGCGAGTCTCTATCTGTGGTATCCATATACACAGTCACAATGTCAGTCTCACTGATCAGCCACTGAGCACAGTTCCTTTCACGTGGACTCACTAGTCCTGTTGTCTCTTTACACTCTGTTTGTCTCTGGACCAAGATACAGCTTAGCTGTACAGAAAAATCTCCACACCAGTTCAATACAACACTTGCCAAGATGGCTGCTGCTCTCTGTCTCGTCACTTCCTGCTTCTCTGCTCACACTCTGTCTGCAGAACAGGCAGGCTGACATAAAAGGGGGGGGGCTCACTCCAGCATCATGTCACAATTACAATGGCTGCTGTCTTAAAGGAACAGAATCACAGAAATACATTCAACATTAACAGTTTAGACAGACAAATGAAGCTTAAGACAACATTGGCTGTCTCTTACACAGCTATGCATCTCTTCTGGGAGTACCCTTTTGCTCAGGGCCTGTTTGATGACCTGGAACATGAACTGGAGGCCTCAGTGCCCAGGAGCAGCCTTTCTTACCACTCGGTATTTTATGGACTATTTCCTGGGATACACAGAGAGAGCAAGATCCTGGAGGCTTGGCGCCTTATGAACTTCTTTAAGGACGCTATTTGGTTTGCCAGGAATAAACTAATTTTGCAAAGATAGAGTGTCACCAATCAGGATTGTTGCAGGCTGTTTCACAGCTTGCAACGGGACTATTCCATTCTGGATAGCCTGAATGGCGAAGAGGAAGAAGAGGACTGACAACGCCCTCTCCTTCCCCACCCTCCCTTTATGTGTGTTGTGTTTTTCAATAAAGCTTCGGGCCTTGTGATTACCCCCTCCCCTCACCCTCTTTCCATTCCCCCATCCCATCACTTGTACTGATTGTCTTTATTGTATTTACATATAATGTTTTAGAAGCCTTTATTGAGTGCTAGGTTAGGGTGTCGCTGGATAGTTTAGGAATGTATATGCATATGTTTCTTTGCTGTACCCACCCTTTCCTTCCGTCTGTTGTAGTCTTACAATAAAGCTTTGGGCCTGTGACCTCCCCTCCCTTCCCCCTCTGACCTGTCACATGTCTGTATGTTTTGTTGATTGTACAAAATATGCTAGAGCAGGATATGGTGTAGTATATTGTGTAGGATGTATTTCCTGTCACTGTATGTTGCACTGTGTCCGTCAGGATGCAAGTTATTTATCTATTGTATGTATTGTAACACAGTTTTTTGCGCTGCGTCGCAGTACATCTGTATGTATACTTGTTGACGACTGATTGTAATAAAGGTTATTCTCAATCAAATCTAATGTATTTGAGGAAGAGAGTGGGCTCCCTATTTCAGTCTTTCAGCACCCTATGTCAAAATTGTGGGGTGCAAATGTGTTACTAAACAGAGTCTGCCATCAGCATGTGCCTATTAGGCTATTCCTCACAGCCTAATACGTTGTCTGTCAGTGTAATACTTGTAAGTTGGTTGATCCACCACATTCCACAAAATGGCCTTAGGTGGGTGACTTGCTTAGGTCCTTACCTAAGGTTGACCTGTGTAACGGTTTCATATTTTGACTGTGCATGATGCTCTGTGCAATTTATGAAGTGTATTGTACTCAACATCTGATCCCCTGTAGTTCTGTCAGGGAGAAAAACTCATATAAAAAGGGAGGGTTTCTCATGCCTCTTTTTAGACATTCATTGCTACATCCATGCAGTGTCATTCCGGAGCTGAGCCTGTATACCAGAAAGTTAGTTTGGCCTAATACGATGTTTGCCTGGGAACTAGGCAAACCTGTTTATCAACGTTTTGGGTATTTTTAGGTTTATAATAAAATGAGGGGGCAACTTCTTTTAAGTGTTAAGACTAAATTTGACATAATTTTATTTATATCATATTCAATATATTGCCAATACTTCTGGATATGTGGACATTTAAAAGTGGCCTGGTGTGCAATACCAGCATGTCAGAGTTTTATACAAATTTTATGGATATGGGTATATCTCAAGAATCCGTGCAAGAGTATAAAATCTTGTTCCTGAGGTGTAAGCATTATTGAGAGTTCTTTCTCTCAGAGCTTTAAAATATAGTTTTTGGGCTAATACATTCAGTAGGAGGCTATAATATTTTAGCCAGAACCTTATAAAAGGGAAGTAACCTATAATATTCCAACTATGTCGGTCCATGTATGGCAGGAGGGAAAAGAGTGGAAATTCTATCTAAAATCTGTTATTTGTGGAACATTAGGTGCCTTTAGGCCCTCTTTGAAAATATAGAGTTAAGCAAGGTAAGTCTGGTGACTTCAAAAGCAATGAGACCTATTTGAAACACAAATTGTGCCCCATGTCAGACATCCCGAAACCTGCTTAACTAAGAAATGAGGAACATTGGTGAAAGTAGTTCTTTGACAGGACTTGTGAGTTGCTAGACCTTTAGCAGTTCCCTAGTGAGATAGTTGCTCAGCATCTGCTTATTAAGAATTGGAGAAGGTGCTCACAACAAGTGGGTTAGAAAAGGGCCCAGCAAGTTTCGTTCCATGACTGCTTGTGACATCAGCTAGTTGTACCTACCCGGAAAGCTGGTTGTGCGCTTACTATGTTTCTACCTCAGGCAGGGATATCATTTGATTTTTTTGACATAAACTGTGTGAGGGGAAAAAGTAGATCAGTTGATGGCTTGTATAATGCACTGCCATACTTCTGTATTGTAGGCTATTATGTGTGTCAGTTTTACACTGGAAATTGCTTTGGACGGATCTAATAGACTCCTGTAAAAAGTAGAGTCAGAGACCACTGTGAGGCCTGCAGTTGCCATGGAAACCACCCAGCACGCCACAATCATGTTGGGGATGAGGGGCTAGCAGAGAAGGAGCCCCAACCCTCTATCTAAATGCTTAAAGGGTTGTGCAGTTAAGGCCATACATCCGCCATTCACAGGATAGGGGATAAGTGTCTGATTGCTGTGAATTAGACTACCAGGTCTCTCAGTGAAGAGGAAAATGGGGGACTGAAAGTCTCCCTAAAGCCTCTGTGCAAATGGAGCACCAGTGTGCTTACGTGACTGGCACTCCATTCCCTTCTATGGGGCTGCGGGAGATTACAGTCCTGCCAGCCCATAGCACTGAATGGAGCGCTGGTAACAAGGAGGATTTAGGGGCACTTTCAGTCCCCTGGTTCTCCTCATTGCTGGGGGAATCAAATGGTCAGACCCCCAGTTATTGGACACTTATTCCCTAGCCTGTGGATAGGGGATAAGTGAGCTTAATGCCACAACCCCTTTAGGGGCCTTAAAGGTTAAAGTGCCAGGGAGTAGCGCTGTCATTTTCCTGCAGCTATGACAGGTACATGTATGCAGAAACATACAGGCACATACATGCACACACAGAAGCATACATGCTTACATTGTATACACTGATATATTGTTTCTCTAGTTTGTCCCTCCCTCCCAAAATTGTCCAGATTGACTGGTCTCTTTAAAGAGCTGTGGGTGGAGTCTCCTGCTCTTCTCTTTCTGTCTTCCCTTGGTGTATCAAAGACAAACTGCATACACAAGTTCTTGGGACACCAGCTGAAAAGTCCACAGAGTTGCATGAACTGTAACCCCCCCCCCCCCCACGAAAAAAAAAAATGCAATGCCAGCCCTGCCTGCCACTGATCGTGCAATCTCTATAATGCATACAGTATATCTGTAATGGAGAACAAACTGACCATTGCTCATGATGGAGTTATACATCATAGAGCATTAAGGGGTTAATGTTTGCACAGGTTTTAAAGTCTATAGCATTCCTAATCTTTCTGGTAAAGCTATTTCATGATAACCTACCATGTGTGTATGGTTAGAAGATGACACCAAGAGTAGGATCTCCTAGATACAGTGGGGAAAAAAAGTATTTAGTCAGCCACCAATTGTGCATGTTCTCCCACTTAAAAAGATGAGGTCGGCCTGTAATTGTCATCATAGGTAGACCTCAACTATGAGAGACAAAATGAGAAAACAAATCCAGAAAATCACATTGTCTGATTTTTAAAGAATTTATTTGCAAATTATGATGGAAAATAAGTATTTGGTCAATAACAAAAGTTCATCTCAATACTTTGTTATATATCCTTTGTTGGCAATGACAGAAGTCAAACGTTTTCTGTAAGTCTTCACAAGGTTGGCACACACTGTTGCTGGTATGTTGGCCCATTCCTCCATGCAGATCTCCTCTAGAGCAGTGATGTTTTGGGGCTGTCGCTGGGCAACACGGACTTTCAACTCCCTCCAAAGGTTTTCTATGGGGTTGAGATCTGGAGACTGGCTAGGCCATTACAGGACCTTGAAATGCTTCTTACGAAGCCACTCCTTCGTTGTCCTGGTGGTGTGCTTGGGATCATTGTCATGCTGAAAGACCCAGCCATGTTTCATCTTCAATGCCCTTGCTGATGGAAGGAGGTTTGCACTCAAAATCTCACGATAAATGGCCCCATTCATTCTTTCATGTACACAGATCAGTCATCCTGGTCTCTTTGCAGAGAAACAGCCCCAAAGCATGATGTTGCCACCCCCATGCTTCACAGTAGATATGGTGTTCTTTGGATGCAACTTAGCATTCATTAGTCACCAAACAGGACGAGTTGTGTTTCTACCAAACAGTTCCACTTTGGTTTCATCTGACCATATGACATTCTCCCAATACTCTTCTGGAACATCCAAATGCTCTCTAGTAAACTTCAGACGGGCCCGGATATGTAGTGGCTTAAGCAGGGGGACACGTCTGGCACTGCAGGATCTGAGTCCCTGGCAGCGTAGTGTGTTATTGACAGTAGCCTTTGTTACGTTAGTCCCAGCTTTCTGCAGGTCATTCACTAGGTGCCCCCGTGTGGTTCTGGGATTTTTGCTCACCGTTCTTTTGATCATTTTGACCCCACAGGGTGAGATCTTGCGTGGAGCCCCTGATCGAGGGAGATTATCAGTGGTCTTGTATGTCTTCCATTTTCTAATTATTGCTCCCACAGTTGATTTCTTCACACCAAGCTGCTTGCCTATTGCAGATTCAGTCTTCCCAGCCTGATGCAGGTCTACAATTTTGTTTCTGGTGTCCTTCCACAGCTCTTTGGTGTTCACCATAGTGGAGTTTGGAGTGTGACTGTTTGAGGTTGTGGACAGGTGTCTATTATACTGATAACAATGTCAAACAGGAGCCATTACTACAGGTAATGAGTGGAGGACAGAGGAGCCTCTTAAAGAAGAAGTTACAGGTCTGTGAGAGCCAGAAATCTTGCTTGTTTGTAGGTGACCAAATACTTATTTTCCACCATAATTTGCAAATAAATTCTTAAAAAAAATCAGACAATGTAATTTTCTAGATATGTTTTCTCATTTTGTCTCTCATAGTTGAGGTCTACCTATGATGTCAATTACAGGCCTCTCTCATCTTTTTAAGCGGGAGAACTTGCACAATTGGTGGCTGACTAAATACTTTTTTTCCCCACTGTATGATCAACAGTTTTATCTGTTATAGGGAGTTTGTCAGATCCAAAACACATCTCAAACCAATCATAATGTCATGTTGATGCCTATAATAGGATCAGAAACATACCTTTACGGCCACAAACTATGAAAGCGATACATAGATCATCAACTTTTTATGAATATACAAATCAGCCTGCAAGTGCATCAGGGGCAGGTCTGATTTACAAGATTTACCTACAGACAACTGTGATGCAGACAGAGGCTAAAAATATATTCACAGCTAAAAAAGACACATAGGGCACTAGGGGAGCTGGGCCATTTGCAGATGCATGTAGGTAAGTCAGGCCCTGATACTCTTGAGGTTGATTTGCAAATCCATAAAAAAATAATTTTCCATGCATTGTATCATCAGTTTGTGGCCACGAAGGTATGTTTCTGCTCCTATTAAAGGTCCCTACATGGCACTACTATTGGGTTAGGAGATAACTTCAACCTGACATACTCCCTTTAAATGCACTCTTAGGGTAAGTTCACACAGACGAAAATGAAGGGGAATTCGTCTTCATTTTCTGCTTCCATATTCAGCCGCGAGCTACCTGCACAGGACTGGCCTAGTCAGCAGGGAATCTCGAGCTGCGGAATTCACGGAAATATCAAGCAGGACGCTTATTTTTTCAGCGTCCTGCTGCCATGTCTGCCTCCAATTGAAAACAATGGGAGACAGAATCTGGGTAGTATCAAATCCCCCAAATCCGCAGCAAATTCCTCTGTGTGAACTTAACTTCAACCTGTCATACTCCCTTTAAATGCACTTTTTGGGTATGTCAGGTTGAAGTTAAGTTGCTAGTTACTCCCCTGATAAGGGGTCGTTAGGAAGAGGTATTTTATATAAGGGATCTTTATGAACTTAAGAGGTGTTATTATTATAAGGGCATTATTAATTCAAGGGGGGTTATTTATATAAAGGGTAATTAGGGAGCATTATATACATACATATATATATATATATATATATATATATATATATATATATACACAGCTGTGCTAAAAAGTTTACATACCCCGGCAGATTTTTTATTTTTTTTTTTGGCCTTTTTTCAGAGAATATGAATGATAACACAAAATCTTTTTCTCCACTCATGGTTAGTGGTTGGTTGAAGCTATTTATTGTCAAACTTCTGTTTTTTTCTCTTTTTAAAATGATAATGAGAACCAAAAACATCAAAATGACCCTGTTTAAAAGTTCACATACCCTGGTGATTTTGGCCTGATACCATGCCCAGAAGTTGACACAAAGGGGTTTGAATGGCTACTAAAGGTAACATCCTCACCTGTGACCTGTTTGCTTGTAATCAAGTGTGTGTGCATAAAAGCTGAGTGAGTTTCTGGGATCCAGACAGACTGTTGCATCTCTCCTCCAGCCACTGTGAGGAATGTGGATTGTGAGTCATGGGGAAAGCAAAAGAATTGTCCACGTATCTATGGGAAAAGGTAGTTGAACTGTATAAAACAGGAAAGGGATACAAAAAGATATCCAAGGAATTGATAATGCCAGTCAGCAGTGTTCAAACTGTGATTAACAAATGGAAACTCAGGGGCTCTGTAAAAACCAAACCACGGTCAGGTAGAACAACCGAAATTTCGGTCACTACTGCCCGCAAAATTGTTCGGAATGCAAAGAAAAACCCACACATAACATCAGCTGAAATACAGGACTCTCTGAAAACTATTGGTATGGCTGTTTCAAGATGCACAATAAGGAGGCACTTGAAGAAAAATGGGCTGCATGATCGAGTTGCAGAAGAAAGCCATTACTGCGCAAATGCTACAAAGAATCTCTACTTTAATACGCCAAACAGCACAGAGACAAGCCTCAAAACTTCTGGAACAAGGTAATTTGGAGTGATGAGACAAAAATTGAACTTTTTGGCCACAACCATAAACGTTACATTTGGAGAGGTGTCAACAAGGCCTATGATGAAAGGAACACCATTCCTACTGTAAAGCATGAAGGTGGATCACTGATGATGTGGGGATGTGCGCGCTTCAAAGGCACTGGAAACTTGGTCAAAGTTGAAGGAAAGATGAATGCAGCACGTTATCAGCAAATACTGGAGGCAAATTTGCACTCATCAGCCAGGAAGCTGCGCGTGGGACGTGCTTGGACGTTCCAACAGGACAACGATCCAAAACACAAGGCCAAGTCAACCGATCATTGGCTACAGCAGAAGAAGGTTCTGGAGTGGCCATCTCAGTCTCCTGACCTCAATATCATTGAGCCACTCTGGGGAGATCTCAAGCGCGCAGTACATGCAAGACAGCCCAGGAATTTACAGGAACTGGAGACTTTTTGCCAAGATGAATGGGCAGTTTTACCATCTGAGAAAATAGAGACCCTCATCCACAACTACCACAAAAGACTTCAAGCTTGATGTTAGAGGGGGCAATACACAGTAGTAAGAATTGGGGTAACTGAATTTTTGAACAGGGTCATTTTAATGTTTTTGGTTGTCATTATGATTTAAAAAGAGAAAACACAGAAGTTTGACAATAAATGGCTTCAACCAACCACTAAAAAGTTTTTGTGTTATCATTCATATTCTCTGAAAAAAGGCCCAAAAAACAAAAATTCCGCCGGGGTATGTAAACTTTTTAGCACAACTGTATAAGGGGTATCTCACAGAAAATAAATGGTTTCAAACGATAAAACTTAACTTTTAATATTTTAAAAATAAAAATTGCACAAAGGACGTCCACTAATCTACTAAAAGACAGATCAATGTGGTCTGTGCCTGCCTATTCAAAGTTTATTCAGGATTTAAATGTTAGACAGTATTCACACTCTCCAACTTTCCACTGGACCTAGGGTGTAATAAGATACTTTCACCACCCTTAGACTAAGGTTATAGTATCACGGTTGCATCATACAACAGGTCAGTATTTTGTCAGTTGCTCTTAGTGCTAGGAAAACCCAAACACCTGGTCCCCACACACATAATTTGTAAAGCCTCACTGACTAGACTCCTGCACAGCCATGATGTACCTCCACAACCCTAGTCTGTAGTATGTACATATGCCAGTAATCTAGGTACAGGTCACAGTAACTTCATTTCCTGTCATTAAAATGTTATGAACATAAGGGAAACTATGATATTCTGACCCTTATACTCAATAAACCCTTATATTGCAGCCATTACTGATATCCCCTATGTTGACTCCAGGGATATACAGCTACCATTTCCATTAGTGACTCAAGTTCCACCAACTAATCTCCAGGCTAATCAGACTGCCCCAGTCTCCTGTCAGTCCTTCATGCCCCCAAGTGGTATGGCTTGTGGTCAACTAACTCAAAAATAGAAAATAGAAAATAAACTTGCTCTACGCGTTTCCCCTGTGTTATCTATATCAGGTTTATCAGGAGCCAATGCTAATAAACTTATCAGTTGGTCTAAGCTGCTATAAATTTTTATCAAAAATGCAGTTACAACTGCAGTTCCTGGAGCCGGCTACTCTATACACTGGAGCACACCATCACCGGAGGTGACGTCGGACTTTGCGACGGCCGGAGCTCTTCTCTGTGTCCGGTTTTCCGTGCGGGCGGATTTCGCCGGACTCCTTCGCGCCTACTTCCGGTTCTCGGAAAAAGTGCGGTAAGTTTGTAAATTTAAAATTTAAAGGCAAAATATAGAATTGATTTTTGCTGCTTGTTGTTTGAGCCTCTGACTTAGGCTTATGCTCCTCTATGTTTCATTACGGCATTTGACCCGTTTTGGTGTTATAAATCTCAGGAGGGTAAGTAATATTTATTTATTCTTGTTTATATATATTATATGAATTGTCGATTCATATCACTGGCCTTGCTCTGCATGAATTCCTATGTATTTTTTTCATTGTGGATTAGTTTGTGTTTGGCTCCGCCTCCACTTATGGTTGCCTTTAAAATGTCCCATAGTCCATTTGGGTTGGGCTGTGATTTTCTGGCTCTCCTATTGCTAAGGAGTAGAAATTCTCTTCTGTGATTCAGAGATTACCCTATTTGACTATTGCGTGTGCTGTTGCTACATTTTTTTCGACGACCGACCTCCTTAAGGTACCCCTCTTTTTCTGGTTCTGGTTGCGGTTTGTAATATTGGTATTGTTATTGTCCGTGACTGTTTTGGTCTTTTTAGATGTCTTCTTCTGCTTCCGGCTCTGGTGATGGAGATTTTAGGAGGAAGAAATCCTCCAAGCGTAAACATTTAACCTGTTTAGATTGTAAAACTCCCTTGCCTGACGGCTACGATTTCACCCGCTGTCGCCAGTGTCGTGGCCCCCCTTCTGAGGAGCCATCCATACGTGAGGTTGTGACATGGGTGAAAGAATACATGGAGGACTCTCTCAAGGAGATCTGGAATTCTATCTCCCAGATCGCCAAGAGACCACGTCTTGAAAAACATCCTCTCTTGCGGGTCTCGGACGAAGATTTTCAGGTTGTGGATGAAACTTTGTCTTCTGATGACTCCGCTGAAGATACCAGCAGACCTCTCTTCCCACTCGAGAAAGTCAATAGGTTGCTGAAGTCCATCCGGTCTAAAGACCGTGATGTTGATGAGGAAGCCTCCACGTCCACCTATAGAGGTCCCAGGGTCTTCCAAGTGGACGAGACATTAAAAAAGTTTCCAGAGAAACCCTTTATAACTACTGGTAGGGATAAAACCTTGTTCCCCATCACAGAGTCTCAACTGGATCAGTGGGGTCCTCCCCCTAAGATGGATATAGCGGTTGCCAAGCTATCTCGACGCACTCTAGTACCTTCTGAGAATGGAGCAAATCTGCAGGATCCTATGGACAGACGCATGGAGAGTACTCTCCAAAAGGCCTACTCAGCGGCCTCTGCTCAGACCTCAGTCGCTGTTGCGTCATGTGAAGTCTCAGCCAAACTACGGGCTGATTTGCTCCAGCTTGAGAGGGACATCGATTCTGGTGTCTCCAGAGACGAGTAACTTTCCTTCTTAACTTCGACTTCTTTGGCGGCAGAATTCCTAGCTGAGGCCTCCCATTATCAATTAAGGCTGGCGTCAAAGTCCTTGGCGCTTTCCACGGCGGCGAGGAGACCCTTATGGTTAAAACCTTGAAGAGCTGATTTTATCTCCAAGTATAACCTTTGTGCCTTACCATTTGAGCCAGGAAGAGTCTTTGGCAGTAGCCTGGATGAAATTTTAGAAGACTTGGCTGATAAAAAAGGCAAAACTCTGCCTCAGTCTTTTAGGGGCAGATTTGGCCCTGGCCGCGGCAGAGGTTTTCCACCTCGACGTGGTCAGCAGTCCCGGAGGGGCTCTAGCTATTATTCTAGAGGCTCTGGACGGAGATTCCCCAAAACCGAAGCTAGAAGGAAGCCCAGTTTCTGACATGAGAAGTTGTTTTCCTGTGGCGAAATTCCTGTCGGGCATCGTCTCTCCCTTTTTCTCAGCGTTTGGCAGGAAAAAAATTCAGGACCCTTGGGTCTTACAGTTAATTCAGCGAGGTTATGCAATCGAATTTCTCTGTCCTCCCCGAGATCGGTTCGTCCTAACTCGCCGTCTTCCCGCGTCTCAGCAAGGTATTTTGGAACGCTCCATTCAAGAGTATATCCTAGAAGAAGGTTTTGGGTTTTTTCCCCCGTTTTTCTAGTACCAAAGCCAGCAGGCAGAGGGAGGATGATTATAGATCTGAGGTATCTGAAACGTTTCATCAGAAAAAAACGGTTCCTCATGGAAACCATAAGCTCAGTTTCTTCTTTTCTTCTCCAGGGCGACGTTTTTGTTACCCTAGATCTGAAGGATGCTTATTTGCACGTGACAATTTACCCTCCGCACAGGAAGTTCCTAAGGATTGCGGTTATAGTTTCCGGCCACAGGAAGCATTATCAGTTCTCGGCCCTCCCTTTCGGGATCTCCTCGGCTCCCCACACCTTTACCAAGGTGGTATCTCCCATAGTAGCAGCCTTCAGGCTTCGGGGACTCTTTGTGGTCCCTTATGTAGATGACTGGCTGATAAAAGCCCAGTCAGTGTCTGTTTTGCTCCAGCATTTACAGATTGCCATATCCCTGCTTCAAAGCCTGGGATGGCTCTTAAATTGGGAGAAGTCAGAAATCGTCCCCTCAACCAAAAGGAAGTTTCTTGGTTACTTCCTAGATTCAGACCGGCTGGAAATCTCCTTGACGACTGCAAGGAAAGAGAAATTAATTACAGCGGTTCGGCAACTTTTCAGGAGGCCAAGAGCGTCCATCAGAACTTTGATGAAAATCCTAGGTCTGATGTCATCTTCCATCATGGCGGTTCCTTGGGCCTTATGGCATCTACGTCCTCTTCAGATGGAAATCCTAGGAATTTGGGATCGCTCTCTTCCCAGTCTCAACAGGAGGATTCGAATCTCCCCCAGGACCCGTCTTTCTCTCAGATGGTGGTTGCACCTCAAGGACGGAAGGTCCACGGTCCAGCCTCGTTGGACCCTGTTGACTACAGATGCATCCCTTACGGAATGGGGAGCCCATCTGGACGGAAACTCCATAAGGGGAGTCTGGAGCACTCCAGAAGGAAGGACGTCGTCCAACTGGAAGGAGCTCAGAGCTGTGTACCGTGCCTTACTCCATTTCTCTCCTCTTCTCAAGGGAAGAGCAGTCAAGATTCGCTCGGACAACATGACGACGGTATTATATGTGAACAGACAGGGAGGCCCCAGATCATCATCCCTCCTCAGGGAGGCAGATCTGATTTTTTCCTGGGCAGAGAAAAATCTGACCCATCTATCCGCGGTTCACATCAAGGGCTCCCTGAACTCAGTAGCGGATCGGTTGAGTCGGGGTCTTGCCGTATCAGGAGAATGGTCACTCAATCCAGAAGTGTTTCATCAGATTACCCTGAAATACGGTCTCCCGGAGATAGACCTCATGGCAACCCGACTCAATGCCAAGGTGGAGACGTTCTGTTCCCTGTACCAGGAGGACAATCCCTTGGCAGTGGATGTCCTGTCCATCCCTTGGAGGTCCAGGCAGTCATACATTTTCCCTCCAATTCCTATGATACTGAGAGTATTGATGAAAATAAGACAGGACCAAGCCTCTGTAATAGCCATTATTCCATTCTGGCCAAAAATAGCTTGGTTTTCCCAGCTCATGATGATGAGTCGAGGGATATATTGGAGGCTTCCCCCCACCCAGAACCTAGTTTCCCAAGGATCACTGAAGTGCCAGGATCTGAGGAGATTCAACCTGACAGCCTGGAGGTTGACCAGTCCCTACGAATGTATAGAGGACTGTCAGAAGCCGTCCTGAAGACGCTTTCCTGTGCTACAGCTGAATCCACCAAAAGGAATTACCAGAGGACGGCTAAGATTTTTTTTTGGAGTGGTGCTCCAAAAGAGGCGTTGATATTTCTAATCCTTTGACTTCTGATGTTTTGGATTTTCTTCAGGATGGCTTGGACAGGGGCCTTTCCCCTGCTACTTTAAAGGTACAGGTATCGGCTTTATCCGCCCACTTAAACAGACGGTTATCCCAGGATTCCCTGGTTGCAAGATTCCTTAAAGGAGCGGTGAGGCTGAAACCTGCGGTATATTCTCCTATTCCCCAATGGGACCTTGCGACGGTCCTTTCAGGCCTTTGTGGTCCTCCTTTTGAACCTTTGGAAGCTACGGAGCAAAAATTTTTAGCCTTTAAAACTACTTTTTTGTTAGCCATCACATCTGCCAAAAGGGTAGGAGAGCTACAGGCGCTCTCCTCCAAAGAACCTTATATTGTATTTTTTTTGGATAGGGTCCACCTTAGGTTTTTGCCTGGCTTTATCCCTAAGGTTCCTTCACGTAATAACTATAATCAACTGATTTCTTTGCCTGTTTTCATTCCGGATCCATCTTCAAAAGAGGAGGTAAAACTTCATACTTTGGATGTGGTAAGGTGTCTGCGAATTTACTTATCGCGGACACAATCTTTCAGGAGAGCTGAAAATCTCCTAATCAACATGTATGGTAAAGACAGAGGTCTTAAAGCTTCCAGATCCTCCTTGTCCAGATGGATTAAGGAGGCAATCAAAATTTCTTTCCTTGCTCAAGGGTTGCTTCCTCCAGTTTTTTGTACAGCCCATTCGACCAGGGCTGTGTCGACTTCTTGGGCTGAGAATCGCTCGCTTCCACTAGATCAAATTTGTGCGGCTGCTTCTTGGTCATCCCAGCTGACTTTCGTCAAACACTATCGTTTGGATATCCGCAGTTCCGAGGCGACTGCCTTTGGTCAGACAGTTCTTGAGGTTGTAAGGCGAGGAAACCCTCCTTAGGGCAATTACTTGCTATATCCCCATATTGTGCTGCTGTAGGACGTAAGGGAATCGTTGATTATATTGTTAATCTGTTTTCCCTTAGTCCTAACAGCAGCACAAGGCTTCCCTCCCTAAAATCTTGTTTTCTTTTACTTTAGAATTTACACAGGTGAGGGAGGTCTCTCGTGCCCTCTTATAGGGCAGGTTAGTAAGCACGTTTTTGTGCTAATTAAAAGTTCCACCTGTCCTAGACAACACACAGGGGCAGAAATACCCCATATTGTGCTGCTGTTAGGACTAAGGGAAAACAGATTAACAATATAATCAATGATTTACTACTAATGAGCCTGATACAGAGAAGCCAAACAGTGGAAGTATTAATCTACTCTATTCAGCATAAAAAAATCCTGCTAGATGTTTCAATGCTAATTGCAACTGTGTGCACTGGGTGTTGCCAATGAGATTAAAGGAGGTGCTGCTCATGGCCATAAAAGTGTGTATACATTTCAGCCACTCTTATGTATCTAAAAACACCTGCCATTGCCTCGTCTATGACATTCCAACTCACTGGAATTCCATGTTGCACATGCTGGAGCAGAATGCGGTAAATTATTACCGCATATAGCATACCACACGGGTTATATGTCATAGTGTGTGTGTGCGTGTGCGTGTGTGCGTGTGTGCGCACGTGTGTGTGTGTGTGTGTGTGTGCATGCGTGCGTGCATGTATATGTATTTGCTACAGGAAACATACTCTTGCATACTCTTGCTTCCATCTACTGGTCACTGGCCTGTTGGTGATCCACACAAACAATCTTACATGCAAGAGGAACTGGATGAGTATGAAGAACTTGGTCTGGGATATGGTAGAAGACTTGGGACTGCTAGACAGGAAATGATGATGATGATCTCACTGGCTAAGACCAAATTTCCAAATTTGGCAGGCCCCTGGGTCCATGCACACACTTGCAAGAATGGTAGGTTACATGCTTTGTTGCTTATATAGCGGCCACCATATTATTAGCATGAAGAAATGGGATGATTACTGAATAACTGTTCTTTTATATCCTTGTTGTATAGCTAAAATTGATTTTTTTTTTCCTGCCCCTTCCCAAGGGAGACAAAATTGGGCATTATCAGGATAGGCCCAGCTTGCCACACACAGTGTCCCCCCTATCACCACCACTTAAAAATACTTAACTCACCCAAATTAAAATGGCCCCCACATAGTATAATTCTTTATTACTGGGCCCATACAATATAAGTGGCCATGTCCCAGCACTTATAAATAGTAGTCCCCCCTTATAAATAATATGTCCTGTTCACAGATAACTGCACCCTTATCAATAATAATTATAAGGTGGTCATTATTTATATGCAGGGACTATTATTTAAAAGGGGGCTAAGATTCCTTGTTTATAAATAATAATGCACCCTTATAAATAAGGGTCCCTGCTTATAAATAGTTCTCCTTTTAAATAATAGTCCCCATTTATAACTAATAGCCCCCCCCCCCCATTATTTCTAATAGACATTAAACTGTGGAGGTATCTGGAGGGGGACATTAAATTGGAGGCAACTAGAGGCAGACATGTCACCCTCCAGCTACCCCCACAGTTTAATGTCCCCCTCCAGCTGCCCCCGTTTAATCTGCCCCCCCAGTTTAATGTTCCTCTTCATCCCCTCCTGTTTAATGCCTCCTTCCAACTGCCCTCAGTTTATTGCCCCCCATCTACCCCCAGTTTAATGCCCCACTTCAGCTGCCCCCCTAGTTTAATGTTCCTCTTCACACCCCCCCCGTTTAATGTCTCCCATTCATCTGCCTCCAGTTTAACATAATAAAACACTGATACTTACCTCTCCTCGCTCCCCTGTTGCTCTGTGCAGTTTCTTGTCTCCCTGTTCAGGGAGCTGCAGGCGCGATGTGAGTGATGTCATCACATCGCACCTGCAGCTCCTGGAGCTGGAGCACACAGGGATGTGTTCCACACAGAGTGGTGAAGCAGGAGCTCTCTGGGACGTCCTGCACAGACAGTGATGTATGTAAGTATTCTATGGCAGACAGTGGCATAACTAGGAACGGCTGGGCCCCAAGACGAACATTTGACATGGGCCCCCCCAAACTGCCCCCTCCAACTTTCCCTCAGACTGCCTCCTCCAACCATCCCCCCCGCACAAACCACATTCCTGCGCACACTATTATGCCCCATAGTGGCCCCTGCACACAGTATTATGCCCCATTGTGGACCACCCATGAACTATTATTATACTCTAGGGTCTTTTCAGACCAGAGAATATAATGATCGGAGACCCAGGGGAGGATACATACAAAAAAAAATTGTTACTTACCTCTTCCTGGCTCCGGTGCACTCCCCGCTACTTCGGCCATCTTCAATGTTGGACCAGATCTTGCCTGAGACAGGCTGGCGTCACAACGAATAATGACGTTACCAAACAGGCCCAAAGCCTGCTGGAGCACAGGGGAGGTAAGTAACAGTGTTTTTTATATTCCCTCACCTCCACTGGGCCTCTGATAGCAGTGTTTGTGGGGTTCGCGGCCTTACTTAACAATCCCCGCTCCTACTCACAGCCACCTCCGCCTCTGTAGAATGGGAAGCGCAGGTGGCTGTGAGCAGGAGCAGGAATTGGTAAATAAATAGGGCCCGTTACCTCCTGGTGTTACTTCAGCAGGTAACAGCCTATAAAAAAAAAAAAAACATTTGGGGGCCCTCCGGGCCCCCTAATGTCCCAGGCCCTCCCGCTACCACGGTATTTGCTCCCCTGATGGCAGAGCAAGGACTTTGCAGCTCCCGGCTCTGTCATTGGTTTCAACTGTATTGATCATGAGTGGAGCTGTCTTGGGCAGAAAGTCTGGTGCCTGGATCTGGGGCACCCGCAACCATAGGGCCCAGTGTAAGTGCACCGTTTGCCCTATGGTTAAAGCGGCCCTGGCCACAGATTTTAAGGCGACGACTGCCAGTGCCAGTTGAAAGTCTTCCCCAATAACCCTCTCTCAGTCCTCCTCCATCTCCTCTGCCAGCACCAAGGCTACAAGATGCAGAAGGAAAATTAGCAGCAACCAGTACAGTATCTGGAACAGGGGCGTAACTACCGGGGTAGCAGCGGTAGCAGCTGCCACAGGGCCCGGGACATTATGGGGCCCCGCGGGCCCCCGATGCTTTTTTTTTTAATAGGCCGTTACCTGCTGGAGTAACGCCAGCAGGTAACGGGCCCTATATACAGTGCCTTGCAAAAGTATTCGGCCCCCTTGAACTTTTCAACCTTTTCCCACATTTCAGGCTTCAAACATAAAGATATAAAATTTTAATTTTTTGGTGAAGAATCAACAACAAGTGGGACACAATTGTGAAGTAGAATGAAATTTATTGGTTATTTTAAACTTTTGTAAAAAATAAAAAACTGAAAAGTGGGGCGTGCAATATTATTCAGCCCCTTTACTTTCAGTGCAGCAAACTCACTCCAGAAGTTCAGTGAGGATCTCTGAATGATCCAATGTTGTCCTAAATGACTGATGATGATAAATATAATCCACCTGTGTGTAATCAAGTCTCCGTATAAATGCACCTGCTCTGTGATAGTCTCAGGGTTCTGTTTAAAGCGCAGAGAGCATCATGAAGACCAAGGAACACACCAGGCAGGTCCGTGATACTCTTGTGGAGAAGTTTAAAGCCGGATTTGGATACAAAAAGATTTCCCAAACTTTAAACATCCCAAGGAGCACTGTGCAAGCGATCATATTGAAATGGAAGCAGTATCAGACCACTGCAAATCTACCAAGACCCGGCCGTCCCTCTAAACTTTCATCTCAAACAAGGAGAAGACTGATCAGAGATGCAGCCAAGAGGCCCATGATCACTCTGGATGAACTGCAGAGATCTACAACTGAGGTGGGAGAGTCTGTCCATAGGACAACAATCAGTCGTACACTGCACAAATCTGGCCTTTATGGAAGAGTGGCAAGAAGAAAGCCATTTCTCAAAGATATCCATAAAAAGTCTCGTTTAAAGTTTGCCACAAGCCACCTGGGAGACACACCAAACATGTGGAAGGTGCTCTGGTCAGATGAAACCAAAATCAAACTTTTTGGTCACAATGCAAAACGATATGTTTGGCGTTCAAGGGGGCCGAATACTTTCGCAAGGCACTGTACTTACAGTTCCCCGGGGTCCCGCTCACAGCCACCTGCGCTTCCGATTCTGTGGAGGTGGCTGTGAGCAGGAGCGGGGATCGGTATGTGAGGCCGCGGGCCGAACCCCACAATCTCTGCTATCATTATACTCCGGGATCTTTTCAGACCCCGGAGTATAATAATCGGAGGCCCAGGGGAAGTGAGGGAACATAAAAAACAATGTACTTACCTCTCCTATGCTTCTCCAGGCTTCGGGCCTGTTTGGTGACGTCCCAGACGTCAGCGGACGTCATTTTGCGTCGCGACGCCTTGCCCGCATCACGTGACGCCGGCCTGGTCCAAAATTGAAAGCGGACGAAGCAGCAGGGAGAGGACCGGAGCGAGGAACAGGTAAGCAACGTTGTTTTTTTATGTTTCTATCCTCCCCTGGGTCTCCGATCATTATACTCTGGGGTTTGAAAAGACCCCAGAGTATAATAATTGTTCATGGGTGGTCCACAATGGGACATAATACTGTGTGCAGGGGTCACTATGGGGCAAAATACTCAGTGCAGGGGCCACTATGGGGCAAAATACTCAGTGCAGGGGCCACTATGAGATATAATACTGTGTGCAGGGCCACTATGGGATATAATACTGTGTGCAGGGGCATCTATGGGGCATGGTACTGTGTGCAGGGGCCACTATGGGGCATGATACTGTGCGCAGGGGCCACTATGGGGCATGATACTGTGCGCAGGGGCCACTATGGGGCATGATACTGTGCGCAGGGGCCACTATGGGGCATGATACTGTGCGCCGGGGCCACTATGGGGCATGATACTGTGCGCAGGGGCAACTATGGGGCATGATACTGTGCGCAGGGACCACTATGGGGCATGATACTGTGTGCAGGGGCCACTATGGGGCATGATACTGTGTGCAGGGGCCACTATGGCACATAATAGTGTGCGCAGGAATGCGTTTTTTTTTGGGGGGGGGGGTGGGGGGGGCGATTGGGGGCAGCTGTTCGGGGGGGGTGGCCCCATGTCAAATGTTCGCCTTGGGGCCCAGCCACTCCTAGTTACGCCACTGATCTGGAACATGATGAAACAGTGGTAGGAGCTGGCAAAGTAAGGATTTTCACATACTTCCTATGCCAATGAATAGATCTGCGTTTGTCTCCCTGTAACATGTTTGATTTACTGTACTGCTGATCCTGCCTGCTAGCCTTACACAGCTGGGCATCATCATTTGTTGCCTTGTTCATCATGTTCAATTCTGTACAGATTGTGCGCCTGGTGGGGAATGAATTAAGACTAGTGGAAGGATCACCAGTTTTAATAAATTCTCCCCTATGTTTTAAGCCTATTTAAATTTAGATTCAGGAGAAATTTATTTGGTCCAAAACAAATCATGTGACCGAACAAGAAATAAAATAAAATTTTAGGAGCCTCATCTATTTCTGTTCGGGATCTCTGCACTCCTGGTCATATGACCATTATACATTGCCAGTACAGGGCTGGCAGCATCTTTGCAAATGTGGCAACCCCTAGTCAAAGAAGAGCACCACCTGAGGTGAGATGCTTACCTCATACCATAGGAGCTCAATCCCACCCTTCACTCCTGAATTCTCCCTCTTCTTTTCCTTGCCGCCTGTTGCACCTTACCATTGACTAACAGTATATGCAGATTCATGGCAGTTATCAATTGCTGGTGAGGAGAGTAGAAGCGGCTTTAGGGAATACTCTCATCATGAGTACAATACATTCTTAATGAATATCACTAAATACATAACTACTGCATTATTTGTTAGTTGCTATAAATCAAACAATCTATCAGATAAAAATCTGTCCTAGTTATGTCTCAATTCCTTTAAGTTACAATACATATTTTAGAGTGTCCATCCTTGTTTCAACATATGGCCCAGGCACATGTAAATAGTGAAGGTTTCTAATATACTAAAGCAATCACAAATATTGCATAATATGAGAAACTGATGAAAACATATTGTATATTAGAAGTGTAGAACTTTTCGTTACACACCAGTAACACGTACAGTGCTGGCCAAACGTATTGGCACCCCTGCAATTCTGTCAGATAATACTCAATTTCTTCCAGAAAATGATTGCAATCACAAATGCTTTGGTAATAATATCTTCATTTATTTTGAAAAAAACACAAAAGAGAATGAAAAAAAAGTCAAATCATTGATCATTTTACACAAAACTCCAAAAATGGGCCGGACAAAAGTATTGGCACTCTCAGCCTAATACTTGGTAGCACAACCTTTAGACAAAATAACTGCGAACAACCGCTTCCGGTAACCATCAATGAGTTTCTTACAATGCTCTGCTGGAATTTTACACCATTCTTCTTTGGCAGATTTCTCCAGGTCCCTGAGATTTGAAGGGTGCCTTCTCCAAACTGCCATTTTGAGATCTCTCCACAGGTGTTCTATGGGATTCAGGTCTGGACTCATTGCTGGCCACTTTAGAAGTCTCCAGTGCTTTCTCTCAAACCATTTTCTAGTGCTTTTTGAAGTGTGTTTTGGGTCATTGTCCTGATGGAAGACCCATGACCTCTGAGGGAGACCCAGCTTTCTCACACTGGGCCCTACATTATGCTGTAAAATTTGTTGGTAGTCTTCAGACTTCATAATGCCATGCACACGGTCAAGCAGTCCAGTGCCAGAGGCAGCAAAGCAACCCCAAAACATCAGGGAACCTCCGCCATGTTTGACTGTAGGGACCGTGTTCTTTTCTTTGAAGGCCTCTTTTTTTTTCCTGTAAACTCTATGTTGATGCCTTTTCCCAAAAAGCTCTACTTTTGTCTCATCTGACCAGAGAACATTCTTCCAAAAAGTTTTTGGCTTTCTCAGGTAAGTTTTGGCAAACTCCAGCCTGGCTTTTTTATGTCTCTGGGTCAGAAGTGGGGTCTTCCTGGGTATCCTACCATAGAGTCCCTTTTCATTTAGACGCCGACGGATAGTACGGGTTGACACTGTTGTACCCTCGGACTGCAGGGCAGCTAGAACTTGTTTGGATGTTAGTCGAGGTTTTTTAGCCACCATCCGCACAATCTTTCGTTGAAATCTCTCAATTTTTCTTTTCCGTCCACATCTAGGGAGGTTAGCCACAGTGCCATGGGCTTTAAACTTCTTGATGACACTGCGCACGGTAGACACAGGAACATTCAGGTCTTTGAAGATGGACTTGTAGCCTTGAGATTGCTCATGCTTCCTCACAATTTTGCTTCTCAAGTCCTCAGACAGTTCTTTGGTCTTCTTTCTTTTCTCCATGCTCAATGTGGTACACACAAGGACACAGGACAGAGGTTGAGTCAACTTTAATCCATTTCAACTGGCTGCAAGTGTGATTTAGTTATTGCCACCACCTGTTGTGTGCCACAGGTAAGTAACAGGTGCTGTTAATTACACAAATTAGAGAAGCATCACATGATTTTTCAAAGGGTGCCAATACTTTTGTCCACCCCCTTTTTTATATTTGGTGTGGAATTATATCCAATTTGGCTTTTTGACAATTCTTTTTGTGGTTTTCCATTGAAGACAAATTAAATGAAGATATTATTACCAAAGCATTTGTGATTGCAATCGTTTTCTGGAAGAAATTGAGTATTATCTGACAGAATTGCAGGGGTGCCAATACTTTTGGCCAGCACTGTATTTGCTAAAATACCCCTTTCAGCTGCTGAAAAATGTAATAATGTCTAGTAGATATTTGTGATGAACTACAGTACATTATATTTTAGATTTTTAACATTATTTGACAAATAGTGGAAATACATAAATTTAGATAATGTTTATGACATTTTTAATGTAACCAGTGCATGAATACTTTGAAGTACAGTAAGTTATATAGTGTAAATAAAACAAAGCTGTGAATTGTGATAGAGAGAAACTGTCTTCTGCCATCATGTGGTTCTTTGGAGTAGAGGATTTTACACAAGACTTGTACAGTATTAAATTTCAGTAAAAAAAAAAAAAAAAACATTCACTAGCACATAAAGGGCTAGTAGCAAATGAAATAACTTATTTTCCTTTGACCTTTATGCTCTGCATTTTAACCCTTTAATGGCCTAGAAAATTAAAGCACCAGTTGTTTAATCTTAGCCTCATTACGTTCCATCTTAATTTTTTGTTTTCAAGGCTATGAGGGTATTTGAGGCCTTGACCCTGTTTTCCTATTTTTCCAACATTCACAGGTGCTAAGGATTTCCTCATTTCTCCAGACTCAATGGGTGTTCTGCTGTGATAGGAAGCAGAATGGTGTTCCTCTCTCTCAGGCTGATTTTTCAAGTTCTGCCTCCTACCTAAGAGCCGGTTCACATCTGTGTTCAGTTTTCGTTCGGGGAGTCCGCTTCGGGACCCCCCAAACGGAAACCTATACACATAGAAAGCGGTTTACCTAAGGAAACCTGCAGACCCCATAGACTATAATGGGGTCCATGTGGTTTCCGCTCGGTTTCCGAACGAAACATACGGAGAGGAAAGTGTTGCTTTGAAAGTGCAGATTTGAAACAGCCCTTACACTGATCATGCAGATCAGTGCGGGGCTAGTGAGAATGGTAACACTATGGTCAGACAGAATGCTTTGCATAATTGATTGCTCTGTCTGATGAATACTGTCGCTGATGGTAGAATACAGTGATATCTCTTCACTGATAGATTAATATACTACATTAATATTAATATATTACAAAACTGTTCTATCAAACTTCCTTTTAATAGAAAATCTGTAAAGTTCCCATTAACAAAGCTCTAACTAAGCAATGCAAGGGAGTCTGTCCATACACATGTATTCAATGAAGTACATAGAGATGAAGCATTTACCAAAGTGGGGATGGTCACTTCAAATGGCTGTCTATTCGGTTTTATACCACCAAGAAAAATGGTTCTGGTATCATAAGAAAGCTGGGATTCTTAAATTCCAATATTTAAGAACTAGCTATAACAAAATCTAAGGTATCACTGGTTAAAAACAGTCGGGAAGTGTGATTTTTATATGCAGCATGAACAAATTGCTGTAAATCAAGTTGAAATTTCTGACCGTGTTTTTAACTAGTGATATCTCAGATTATGTTATACAGTGGGGATAAAAGTATTTAGTCAGCCACCAATTGTGCAAGTTCTCCCACTTAAAAAGATGAGAGAGGCCTGTAATTGACATCATAGGTAGACCTCAACTATGAGAGACAAAATGAGAAAACATATCTAGAAAATCACATTGTCTGATTTTTAAAGAATTTATTTGCAAATTATGGTGGAAAACAAGTATTTGGTCAATAACAAAAGTTCATCTCAATACTTTGTTATATATCCTTTGTTGGCAATGACAGAGGTCAAACGTTTTCTGTAAGTCTTCACAAGGTTGGCACACACTGTTGCTGATATGTGTTCCCATTCCTCCATGCAGATCTCCTCTAGAGCAGTGATGTTTTGGGGCTGTCGCTGGGCAACACGGACTTTCAACTCCCTCCAAAGGTTTTCTATGGGGTTGAGATCTGGAGACTGGCTAGGCCACTCCAGGACCTTGAAATGCTTCTTATGAAGCCACTCCTTCGTTGCCCTGGCGGTGTGCTTGGGATCATCGTCATGCTGAAAGACCCAGCCACATTTCATCTTCAATGCCATTGCTGATGGAAGGAGGTTTGCACTCAAAATCTCACGATACATGGCCCCCTTCATTCTTTCATGTACACAGATCAGTTGTCCTGGTCCCTTTGTAGAGAAACAGCCCCAAAGCATGATGTTGCCACCCCCATGCTTCACAGTAAGTATGGTGTTCTTTGGATGCAACTCAGCATTCACTCTCCTCCAAACAGAACAAGTTGTGTTTCTACCAAACAGTTCTACTTTGGTTTCATCTGACCATATGACATTCTCCCAATACTCTTCTGGAACATCCAAATGCTCTCTAGCAAACTTCAGACAGCCCCGGATATGTACTGGCTTAAGCAGGGGGACATGTCTGGTACTGCATTATCTGAGTCCCTGGCGGCGTAGTGTGTTACTGACGGTAGCCTTTGTTACGTTAGCCTCAGCTTTCTGCAGGTCATTTACTAGGCCCAACCATGTGGTTCTGGGATTTTTGCTCACTGTTCTTGTGAGCATTTTGACCCCACGGGGTGAGATCTTGAGTGGAGTCCCTGATCGAGGGAGATTATCAGTGGACTTTTATGTCTTCCATTTTCTAATTATTGCTCCCACAGTTGATTTCTTCACACCAAGCTGCTTGCCTATTGCAGATTCAGTTTCCCAGCCTGGTGCAGGTCTACAATTTTGTTTCTGGTGTCCTTCCACAGCTCTTTAGTCTTAACCATAGTGGAATTTGGAGTGTGACTGTTTGAGGTGGTGGACAGGTGTCTTTTATACTGATAACAATGTCAAACAGGTGCCATTACTACAGGAAATGAGTGGAGGACAGAGGAGCCTCTTAAAGAAGAAGTTACAGATCTTTGAGAGCCAGAAATCTTGCTTGTTTTTAGGTGACCAAATACTTATTTTCCACCATAATTTGCAAATAAATTCTTAAAAAATTAGACAATGTGATTTTCTAGATACGTTTTCTCATTTTGTCTCTCATAGTTGAGGTCTACCTATGATGTCAATTACAGGCCTCTCTCATCTTTTTAAGTGGGAGAACTTGCACAATTGGTGGCTGACTAAATACTTTTTTTTCCCACTGTAGCCAGTTCTCAATGAGAGAAAATCAGCTAGCAGAAAAAAATCTGCTACTGCCTTCCATTGATATGAACTGGAGGCGGATTTCAGGTGAAATTTGAGGAAGATTCCAGGTCAAAATCTGTGTCAAATTTAGTGCCAAATTCCTATGTGCGAACTTACTTACTTTCAGCCCAAACTGAAAATGTTATTGTAATAATTGGAGGACCAGGTTAGGTGGTGAAACATAAACATTGATACTCACCTTCCTTCACCTCTCCTGGGCTCCATCACAGCATCTGGTATTCACTCGGTGTCCTCTTCGATCATCTTCTGCACATCCAAGGTATCTGTGGGGATCTTTTAGGCCTGTTGTTGGGTCTCAGTGGTCACATGGCACCTCGTAGCCCAGAAGACAACCAAAGAGGACCATGTGGGGGCCCAGGAGCGGTGAAGAAGAGTGAGTATCTGTGTTCATTATGTTTTCCCTCCTAATTGAGCCCCCATTTATTATACTCTGGAGTCTGAAGAGAACCCAGAATATAATAGAGATTCATGGGTAGCGAACCCCAAAAGTTTAAAAATTTTTCAAACATTTTTCCAACCTCAGACTATAATAAGTGGAGGCCCAGGGAAGGTGAGAAAACAAACTGCACCTCCCCTGGGCCTCTACTTACTCATTTGTCTGAAGAGACCCCTGAGAATTATATTGATTCATGGGTGGTGAGCCTCAAAACCCCAAAACTTTTTTGAAAATTCATCTCAAATCATAGCTTACTGCTTATGGGAATGCAAAACCCCAGGTAGATCAGAGTCTGCATACTGACCACGTGAGCATCAGAACCGAACCACAGAATGGGGAAGAAGGTGGACTGATCTATTGAGTGTGAGACCACACACTGGACAGATATAATATTTATACTCCACCACGCCCATGCATTGATACGTAACAGTGTATTGTACAAATGAGCAAGGCTTCAAACTCACAGGATTCACACTATGCAGTTAGTTACTGTGATTTTTACTGACCGTTAAAATTGATCATCAACAATTATAGTGTGTAGGTACAGCTTCCCCTAGTTCATGAGGCAAGGCAATATATATCACCAGCTCAAAGAATTGGGGTTATTCATCCCCTTTTTGTTCTTATATTATACATTTTTAATGATTAGCCTTTTTTGGTATTTTAATATCAGATGCAATGAAAGTGATATTTTACTTATATATCAGATTACTGTTTTCCACTGCCTTTTCTTTTTTCTCCCTTTTGATTTATATAATTCTATTTAGTGGTGTACGCTGCAGTGGCAACTCTCTCTTTGGGGGAGACAATTACACAGTAGGGGTGAAGTGGTTAGCTACATAAGATATGGCACCAAGTTGTACTATAGGAAGAAGACAAGTCAGCAGAGGCAGTGTGATACTTTAAGTAAAGTTCTACAGGGAAATGTTGGGTCCTTCTATTCATATGGATGTTTCATTGTTACAGACTAAGGCCACTGCTTCATGTCAATAAATTCTTTAATGGGAGTGACCTATTTCAGTAGTCTAATGCTCCCTGCCACACTGCAAACATTTTTGAGGACATAAACAAAGAATGCCAGCAAGCAGAGATCTAGAAATCCATGAGGAATTGATACAGAAATTATATTGGAAATTTATATAACTTTGCATTATACAGACTGTATAATTTATTTGCTGAAACTGGACAACCTCTGTAAGTTTAAGCTTGGTCTAACCTTAATCACCAATTAAATGGAAATCGGCTACCAATGTCTTGACTCCATATACCATACGATATCTTCAGATTGCTATACCTACTTTAGCGGCATGAGGGGTGCCTACACAATATTAGACAGTTTACTTTATTATTATGATTAATCTAATCTTTCTGGCCACTATAAGCTCTGGGCAAAAGGTGCACCTGCTCCATGTTGGAGCTCAGCAACAGCTACAACTTAATGCTGCAGGAATTATATTACACTCACAGTCTTGTGTTTGTCAATTTGTAGTACCTCTAGCATACAGTATGCATGTTGTCTTGGTGATATAAACGGTTATCACATGTATTCTCCATTTTGCTGATCGTACTGTACATACTGCTGTGTAGCATGTATGCCCCAAGTAAAAGCCAGTTTAAGTCTTTCACATTGTCTGAGTGCTCCTGAAAAACTGAAATCTGCAACATACAAAGCCCCAGGGCCCATGTAGCAGCTTCACCAATTTCTGAAATTGTTGAGATTTATGGCATTCTATATATAATATATAACAGTATTATATTTGAAGGGGTGGTCCCATGAAAAGGAAAAGATATAAAGCATAACTTTAAAAAAAAATCTTAAAATAAGGCAAAAACAATGAAGGTGCAAATTATCGGACGGCCGCAATAAAGCACATGTACCATGTACATAGAAGCATGTATATAGGATGCCTCATCCACCTACAACGTGCATGTCAGATACTATAATATGTGCTAATGTGTAGGGAAAGTAAAAACAGATGGATCAGAAATATGTACAGAACCCTGTGATATAAGGTATCCCATCAGAGGCGTAGCTAGGGGTTCAGCCCAGGGGGGGGCGAATACGTCCAAATGGGCCCCCAACTCAGGTATACCAACATTATCACTATATGGTGACCCTATAGTGGTAGATAGGGCTGTGAAGACCAGTTAGGTAAATACAGTACACAGGTAAATACAGAAACACTGTTGTGACTTACAGGTGACGTCTCTGACGGTTTACATTTATCGTCTCTTCCATCTGGACCACCATGACCACTTCTTCCAGCTGTGACTGTAAAGTCTGTAACACAGACATCTTTGGCTCCTCACTTTTCCAGGCACCCGACCCACATTGTCCTCAACTACATAAAATCTCCATCCTGCTGATACCCCAATTATAAAATATATGATATAAAATCCCCTGGAAATGAATAATAACCCCATGTGCCTTTAATTTAATAATGCTCCTATGTGCCCCTCAATGAATAATTCCCCCCTAATTAATAATGCCCTGTGTACCCCCTTAAATCAATGCCCGAGTGCCACCTAAAATTAATATTGCCCATTTCCCCTATTATTAATTATACCTTCTTATGTCTCCTTGTATAAATTTTGCCCTCTTACATAAATGCCCTTCTGTATTAATAATGCCTATTAATAACCCCTTTGTATTAAAGATGACCTTTCACCTTTCATATGCGGTTTTATATACCACTAGAAAGCTGAATTCAGCGCACTGTTATGTGCCCCGGTTGAGGAGATATCGGTGCCGTTAGTTTCGGCACTGATCTCTCCCCACCGTTAGAAGGGCGTTCCTGACAGTCTAGCGTCATCGCTAGGCTGTGAGGAATGCCCCCCCAAGACTTGTACTGGGGAGGGGGTCTTCCTCATAGCTCAGAGTCATCGCAGGGCGGTAAGGAACACCCCCTCTGACAGTACAAGGTTATGTTAGAGTACTGTCGGGGGGCGGCGTTCCTCACAGCCCAGCAATGACACTAGACTATCAGGAACGCCCTTCTGACAGATATGTGCCGAAACTAACGGCGCCGATATCTCTTCCATCGGGGCACATAATGGGAAAGCCAACTGTCGGCTTTCTAGCGGTATATAAAATCACAGGTTCATGAGGACATGAAAGGTCCTCTTTAAAGGGATTGTCCAGGAAGTGGACAAATCAGAGTGGAGGTGGGGTAGGTGATACAAAATCATACTCAGGCTGGGTCCACACCAGCACTTGAACCCCGTTGAGGGATTCTGTTCCCCATTCCATTTGAAAAATGTGGAAAGAAAAACAGAAACCGAGTGCTAGTGTGAACCTAGTGCTCTGTCTGCTGCCCCTGTCTGTTCAGACACGTGCCATACGTGACTGCTGAGGCGATCAGTGGCCTCAGAGTTGGCAGGAAAGGACACAGTTATGTATATGAGTGACATCACCGAGTCTTTTCCAGCCACCGCTGAGGCCAATCACGTGCAGTGCAGGACTTGCAGCAGGGAAGCGGCGTGCGTGTGCCTGAACAGACAGCAGAGGGCTGAGGACATCGGTGAGGGACAGGTGAGTATTTTTTTTTTTTTTTTATGTTTCACCTTCCCCGCCTCCTCTCCAATTTGCCTAATACAATCCTTACCAGTAAACTTTATTACTCCCTAGAAAAACCCCTTTATTACTGCCCCAATGCCCCCTAAAATTATCTCCTCTTACATTCATACAGATCCCACTGACCTTTCACTATAATTTATATCCTCTTTTATTAAAGCCCCTAATAACCCTTATATTAGTTATGGCCTCTTATCTTGCTAAATTCCCAAATGACCTCATAAATGTATTACCCCCATACCCAATTAAAATACCCAAAGTGAGTTAAAAAAAAAAAAAATTGATGACACTTACCTACCTCCGATCTCCCGAGGAGGAGCCTCAGCCGCCGGTGTGGCATCCCAGAGCTGGCTATGGCTGGGCTGAGGGTGATCTCTGTGCATTGTATTATTTCCTGTTGCTTCATAGCCTGTGTGACATAGCAGGGGGTCCTGAGTCTCACACAACACAGCGCCACCTAGTGAGCCTCACACATGCATTACACCTCCCATAGGATTGAATAGTAACCAAATGTCCAATGGGAGGACATCGCCTGGGAAAAGGGGAGGAGTCAACTGATCACTGGGTCCCCATGGTAACACCCCTGCAGGAAGGTTCTGCGTGTGAGGAGTTAGAAGTGTGGAGTGTTAGGAGGAGGAGGTGAGGAGATAGGTGTGATGTCCTGTGAAGAAAGCAGTGAGTTTAGTGCAGGAATCTCAAGTCCTAGACAGGCCCAGGAAGGTTGGAGAGCTGACATACTCCAGCTATTCAGAAGATCCTGTCCCCTGTCTGCCTAGCCATCGCCCTGAAGGAAGTCAAGCATCATTATCTTGTCAGCCTGAGACTGTGGAGAGAACATTCTGGAACACGTGCTCCATAGCAAGTATCACAGGATCCAGGGGCCAAGGCCAGACCTGTGGAATATCCTGCCACCCTGACTATTGCACCCCGAAACTCTGAGCTATCAGGACCACATAACGTGAGTGGGGAATATTATGTACTAGTATCATGGTGGGCATCCTCCTATGAGCCAAATAGGAGCCCAGACGCACCTTAGGGCTGTAACACTGAAGTATAAGGGGCTAGGAACACCTTTCATCAAGTCTATCCTGCACCCCAGGACTTTGCTGTGTCACCAGGCGTACCCCGTTGTTTTGTATTGAAGAAACTGTTTAAGCATTTGTGCCTCCACACCCATGGAAGTAAAAGTTCAACTTTACAACCGTTTCTGTGTCTGACTCTGCACTGACAACATCAGGGCGCCCCAAACACCACCAGTCGGCACAGTATAGGGGAAGCGCCCCGGGGGAACAATCACCACCAACATTTGTGCAGCCCCCTCATCACCGGTACCAGTGGTGGTAACGTGGGACAGCACCAGCGCTGCGCCCTCGTGCCCAGAGACCGTGACAAGTCTGCGCTGTTTGCACCCCGCAATCCCAACTGCAGCGTTACCTTCCATCTGGTCACCGCACCGGCACTGCCGCCGCTTACTAAAGAAACAGGACCTGCGTCCTGGCGCGGACGGCGCAGGACAGTGACGTCATTGCGCAGACGTCTGTGCCAGGACGCAGACGTCTTAGGGAAGCTCGTAGGCCACAGGCCTTAAGTGGCTTTTGGCTTACGAGCTACATACGAGTAGAGAGGCTTCCTTCTCTATGTATTTCAACTGTATCGGTGTCATGCAGACGCCGATGCAGTTGATGTGTGAGGGTAACCTGTGCTGCGGCGGCCCCGAAGTGGGCCCCTGAGAGTCAGTGGGCACGGGGCCACCGTCCCCCCTGCCCCCCCGCTAGCTACGCCTCTGTATCCCATTCTTAACAAGGAGTCTGTCCCCAATAGTTGTACAGAATATGATGTTGGTAGATTGTAGCCCATAGTGGAACATAGGTAACCCATAGAAGGAAAAAAAAAGCTTCACACTCCTATATCAGAACCTGTGCTCCAGTTGTCTGATATCATTACACTCAATGCATTTCACCATATAGCTGAAGCAGGGATCATCAGGAGTGGATAATTAGATATAGATCGGGGGGATAAGAAAAAGGATCTGCAGTCAAAACTGCATTTTGTCGGATCCCTGATAATGGGCTCCGGTACTTCAATAGCCGACGCTTCACCATGTGGAGTAGTGATAAATAAACAAATCCATCCATCTGTCGGAATTGGTATTACTACTCCATGCCCCCCAATAATGTTGCATCAGGAGCAGGATAATGGAGAGAGACAGCAGATGGTTAAGGGACTTGTGAGATTGTCTAAATAAGGTGGGTTAAGGTGGTTAAGGAAAGTGAACAGAGAATGGTAGCTGCACAAAGGTGAGGGAAGGAAAGAGGGACTGTTGTGGATAGATGGGGAAATGGATTGCAAGTTTGTAAAAAAGCAGCAAATAGAATAAAAAGACATGTAGTCAACATAGTGGGACAATTGTCAAATGAAATTAGAAATTTACAAGTTTTTTGGTGCGGTTATTCAGCTGAGTTGTCTTTTGCCCTGTCTAACTACCATGTTTATCTACACTTGTGACTGAATCACACTGAGGATACGTTCACACAAAGGAAGCTGCCACGGATTTGGTAGCAGATTCCACCCCCGAATCCATGGCAGATTCTGCCTCCCATTTTTTTTTTTCAATGGGAGGTAGATATCGTAGCAGGACACTGAAAAAAAAAATCAGCGTCTTGATCAATCTTGCCGTGGATTCTGCATCTGATTCAGCTGCCGATTCTGTGGCTCGGGAGTCCCTGCCGATTCATCCCATTCCTCCGGGCCTAATCAGCGGAGGCATCGGCATTCCTGCGACCGAATACGGAGGGGGAAAATGAAGGAATTTCTCTTCATTTTCCGCCATGTGAACCTAGCCTTAGGATTGAATTGCATTGTGCCAACCCCAGCACATTGTGCCTCCCTATTACTATGTCTACTTATATAGGATAAAAATACTTAGATGTAGAACTAAATTAGCTTGTAAAACAATCAATTAAATGAAAACATGAACTAAGAAAACTTTGCACAGAAAAAATAAGACTTGCAGGCCTACAAGCATCATAAAACAAAGGTTACAACTGCAAAGATAACATCAGATGATTTAGGATAATGAGTAGAGATGAGCCAAGTATTCAAAAATTCGATTCAGCAACTTTGCCGAATTTCACGATATGATTCTATTCGATCCAAATTAAATCACAGCGAAAAAAACAAAAAAACAAAAAATCAAAAACAGCTATTTATTGGCTGCAGAAAGCCGGGGTGGGCGGCAAAATGGCGGAACCCCTTGGATGCCACGGTCATGTTTGACCGCGGCATCCAAGTTGTTAAAACCCTGGATCTGTTATGGAGCAGGGTGTTAGGTGTCAGTTACAGCTAACACCCTGCTCCATAACCGATTGGGGGATTTAACACCTTGGATGCAGCGGTCAAACATGCCGTGTCGGCTCACAAAGGGGTTAAAGGGATGTGACATCACAGGGCTGGCTTCTGATTGGCTGCACGCATGGCATTGTGGGTGATCCTGCGTTCCCAGAGTTCCTTGCCCCATGTACAGCAGCCATTTTGAACTAAAGGCGAATCGTTACCACGAAGCGTGAGGAAATTCGGATTCGATGCAAATCGAATATTTCCTGAAATTCGGATCGAATTCCACTTCTGCAGCTTCGATTCGTTCATCTCTAATAATGAGAGATGGTGATATACCATTAATTAAACTTTGCATAGATTAGGAGGAACTTTTAGCAGGTAGACAGATAGTATGAAATTGGTGATTCCCAATGACTAATAGAAAAAAAAACAAAAAAAACACACCTTTCACATTAATGTGTCTACAAAAAAAAAAAAAAAAAACTAGCAAAATAGATATAATTGTTCTTATAATGTTTAATTAAATGTGCAACAATGTTATGGAGGTTGAGGGTACTTGTGAAACTTAAGCACTGGACCCATCAATGTGTTAAAATGGCTCTTTAGGCATATGTATATAATATATACAATACTTGCCATTATATATTGGCTAATGACTATACACATATGTTGTGGAGTTTTAACTCAGTAGCGGTATGTGCACTTGGATACCACAAATGCAGAAACATATGTGGCATCCCAGAGCTGGCTATGGCTGGGCTGAGGGTGATCTCTGTGCATTGTATTATTTCCTGTTGCTTCATAGCCTGTGTGACATAGTAGGGGGTCCTGAGTCTCACACAACACAGCGCCACCTAGTGAGCCTCACACATGCATTACACCTCCCATAGGATTGAATAGTAACCAAATGTCCAATGGGAGGACATCGCCTGGGAAAAGGGGAGGAGTCAGCTGATCACTGGGTCCCCATGGTAACACCCCTGCAGGAAGGTTCTGCGTGTGAGGAGTTAGAAGTGTGGAGTGTTAGGAGGAGGAGGTGAGGAGATAAGTGTGATGTCCTGTGAAGAAAGCAGTGAGTTTAGTGCAGGAATCTCAAGTCCTAGACAGGCCCAGGAAGGTTGGAGAGCTGACATACTCCAGCTATTCAGAAGATCCTGTCCCCTGTCTGCCTAGCCATCGCCCTGAAGGAAGTCAAGCATCATTATCTTGTCAGCCTGAGACTGTGGAGAGAACATTCTGGAACACGTGCTCCATAGCAAGTATCACAGGATCCAGGGGCCAAGGCCAGACCTGTGGAATATCCTGCCACCCTGACTATTGCACCCCGAAACTCTGAGCTATCAGGACCACATAACGTGAGTGGGGAATATTATGTACTAGTATCATGGTGGGCATCCTCCTATGAGCCAAATAGGAGCCCAGACGCACCTTAGGGCTGTAACACTGAAGTATAAGGGGCTAGGAACACCTTTCATCAAGTCTATCCTGCACCCCAGGACTTTGCTGTGTCACCAGGCGTACCCCGTTGTTTTGTATTGAAGAAACTGTTTAAGCATTTGTGCCTCCACACCCATGGAAGTAAAAGTTCAACTTTACAACCGTTTCTGTGTCTGACTCTGCACTGACAACATCAGGGCGCCCCAAACACCACCAGTCGGCACAGTATAGGGGAAGCGCCCCGGGGGAACAATCACCACCAACATTTGTGCAGCCCCCTCATCACCGGTACCAGTGGTGGTAACGTGGGACAGCACCAGCGCTGCGCCCTCGTGCCCAGAGACCGTGACAAGTCTGCGCTGTTTGCACCCCGCAATCCCAACTGCAGCGTTACCTTCCATCTGGTCACCGCACCGGCACTGCCGCCGCTTACTAAAGAAACAGGACCTGCGTCCTGGCGCGGACGGCGCAGGACAGTGACGTCATTGCGCAGACGTCTGTGCCAGGACGCAGACATCTTAGGGAAGCTCGTAGGCCACAGGCCTTAAGTGGCTTTTGGCTTACGAGCTACATACGAGTAGAGAGGCTTCCTTCTCTATGTAATTCAACTGTATCGGTGTCATGCAGACGCCGATGCAGTTGATGTGTGAGGGTAACCTGTGCTGCGGCGGCCCCGAAGTGGGCCCCTGAGAGTCAGTGGGCACGGGGCCACCGTCCCCCCTGCCCCCCCGCTAGCTACGCCTCTGTATCCCATTCTTAACAAGGAGTCTGTCCCCAATAGTTGTACAGAATATGATGTTGGTAGATTGTAGCCCATAGTGGAACATAGGTAACCCATAGAAGGAAAAAAAAAGCTTCACACTCCTATATCAGAACCTGTGCTCCAGTTGTCTGATATCATTACACTCAATGCATTTCACCATATAGCTGAAGCAGGGATCATCAGGAGTGGATAATTAGATATAGATCGGGGGGATAAGAAAAAGGATCTGCAGTCAAAACTGCATTTTGTCGGATCCCTGATAATGGGCTCCGGTACTTCAATAGCCGACGCTTCACCATGTGGAGTAGTGATAAATAAACAAATCCATCCATCTGTCGGAATTGGTATTACTACTCCATGCCCCCCAATAATGTTGCATCAGGAGCAGGATAATGGAGAGAGACAGCAGATGGTTAAGGGACTTGTGAGATTGTCTAAATAAGGTGGGTTAAGGTGGTTAAGGAAAGTGAACAGAGAATGGTAGCTGCACAAAGGTGAGGGAAGGAAAGAGGGACTGTTGTGGATAGATGGGGAAATGGATGGCAAGTTTGTAAAAAAGCAGCAAATAGAATAAAAAGACATGTAGTCAACATAGTGGGACAATTGTCAAATGAAATTAGAAATTTACAAGTTTTTTGGTGCGGTTATTCAGCTGAGTTGTCTTTTGCCCTGTCTAACTACCATGTTTATCTACACTTGTGACTGAATCACACTGAGGATACGTTCACACAAAGGAAGCTGCCACGGATTTGGTAGCAGATTCCACCCCCGAATCCATGGCAGATTCTGCCTCCCATTTTTTTTTTTCAATGGGAGGTAGATATCGTAGCAGGACACTGAAAAAAAAAATCAGCGTCTTGATCAATCTTGCCGTGGATTCTGCATCTGATTCAGCTGCCGATTCTGTGGCTCGGGAGTCCCTGCCGATTCATCCCATTCCTCCGGGCCTAATCAGCGGAGGCATCGGCATTCCTGCGACCGAATACGGAGGGGGAAAATGAAGGAATTTCTCTTCATTTTCCGCCATGTGAACCTAGCCTTAGGATTGAATTGCATTGTGCCAACCCCAGCACATTGTGCCTCCCTATTACTATGTCTACTTATATAGGATAAAAATACTTAGATGTAGAACTAAATTAGCTTGTAAAACAATCAATTAAATGAAAACATGAACTAAGAAAACTTTGCACAGAAAAAATAAGACTTGCAGGCCTACAAGCATCATAAAACAAAGGTTACAACTGCAAAGATAACATCAGATGATTTAGGATAATGAGTAGAGATGAGCCAAGTATTCAAAAATTCAATTCAGCAACTTTGCCGAATTTCACGATATGATTCTATTCGATCCAAATTAAATCACAGCGAAAAAAACAAAAAAACAAAAAATCAAAAACAGCTATTTATTGGCTGCAGAAAGCCGGGGTGGGCGGCAAAATGGCGGAACCCCTTGGATGCCACGGTCATGTTTGACCGCGGCATCCAAGTTGTTAAAACCCTGGATCTGTTATGGAGCAGGGTGTTAGGTGTCAGTTACAGCTAACACCCTGCTCCATAACCGATTGGGGGATTTAACACCTTGGATGCAGCGGTCAAACATGCCGTGTCGGCTCACAAAGGGGTTAAAGGGATGTGACATCACAGGGCTGGCTTCTGATTGGCTGCACGCATGGCATTGTGGGTGATCCTGCGTTCCCAGAGTTCCTTGCCCCATGTACAGCAGCCATTTTGAACTAAAGGCGAATCGTTACCACGAAGCGTGAGGAAATTCGGATTCGATGCAAATCGAATATTTCCTGAAATTCGGATCGAATTCCACTTCTGCAGCTTCGATTCGTTCATCTCTAATAATGAGAGATGGTGATATACCATTAATTAAACTTTGCATAGATTAGGAGGAACTTTTAGCAGGTAGACAGATAGTATGAAATTGGTGATTCCCAATGACTAATAGAAAAAAAACAAAAAAAACACACCTTTCACATTAATGTGTCTACAAAAAAAAAAAAAAAAAAACTAGCAAAATAGATATAATTGTTCTTATAATGTTTAATTAAATGTGCAACAATGTTATGGAGGTTGAGGGTACTTGTGAAACTTAAGCACTGGACCCATCAATGTGTTAAAATGGCTCTTTAGGCATATGCATATAATATATACAATACTTGCCATTATATATTGGCTAATGACTATACACATATGTTGTGGAGTTTTAACTCAGTAGCGGTATGTGCACTTGGATACCACAAATGCAGAAACATATGTGGCATCCCAGAGCTGGCTATGGCTGGGCTGAGGGTGATCTCTGTGCATTGTATTATTTCCTGTTGCTTCATAGCCTGTGTGACATAGTAGGGGGTCCTGAGTCTCACACAACACAGCGCCACCTAGTGAGCCTCACACATGCATTACACCTCCCATAGGATTGAATAGTAACCAAATGTCCAATGGGAGGACATCGCCTGGGAAAAGGGGAGGAGTCAGCTGATCACTGGGTCCCCATGGTAACACCCCTGCAGGAAGGTCCTGCGTGTGAGGAGTTAGAAGTGTGGAGTGTTAGGAGGAGGAGGTGAGGAGATAAGTGTGATGTCCTGTGAAGAAAGCAGTGAGTTTAGTGCAGGAATCTCAATTCCTAGACAGGCCCAGGAAGGTTGGAGAGCTGACATATTCCAGCTATTCAGAAGATCCTGTCCCCTGTCTGCCTAGCCATCGCCCTGAAGGAAGTCAAGCATCATTATCTTGTCAGCATGAGACTGTGGAGAGAACATTCTGGAACACGTGCTCCATAGCAAGTATCACAGGATCCAGGGGCCAAGGCCAGACCTGTGGAATATCCTGCCACCCTGACTATTGCACCCCGAAACTCTGAGCTATCAGGACCACATAACGTGAGTGGGGAATATTATGTACTAGTATCATGGTGGGCATCCTCCTATGAGCCAAATAGGAGCCCAGACGCACCTTAGGGCTGTAACACTGAAGTATAAGGGGCTAGGAACACCTTTCATCAAGTCTACCCTGCACCCCAGGACTTTGCTGTGTCACCAGGCGTACCCCGTTGTTTTGTATGGAAGAAACTGTTTAAGCATTTGTGCCTCCACACCCATGGAAGTAAAAGTTCAACTTTACAACCGTTTCTGTGTCTGACTCTGCACCGACAACATCAGGGCGCCCCAAACACCACCAGTCGGCACAGTATAGGGGAAGCGCCCCGGGGGAACAATCACCACCAACATTTGTGCAGCCCCCTCATCACCGGTACCAGTGGTGGTAACGTGGGACAGCACCAGCGCTGCGCCCTCGTGCCCAGAGACCGTGACAAGTCCGCACTGTTTGCACCCCGCAATCCCAACTGCAGCGTTACCTTCCATCTGGTCACCGCAAGAAAAACTGGCGTCACGAACAGGATACGGGTGTGTGCCATTTTGAGAAAGTCGCCACGAAAAGTGCACCAAATTGTCTCCAGAGCATCGGTCTTTATTGTGGACTTTGCTAAGATCAAGTTTATTCCCTGAGAGTGCTTGCCACAAAGAGGGGGAGCCCTATACCCCTGAAGCAAGCCCTAAAGACTGTCCTCTCAGTGTGTTACAGCCCTGGAAGAGTTAAAACGCCCAGGACTTGTTTGCTGCGCCACATCGCTGTGTAAGAACGCCCACAAAGGGTTAGCTGTACCTTGCAAAAGTGCGGGAGATTTTTAGCACTGCCCATGAGGCCAGGAGACCCATCTGCCGCCATCTTAGGAGAGCCCAGAATGCTGAGCGCAATGCTCCAGCGCACCCATACAAGAAAGTGAAAGGCGAACGTGCCAGCGCCATTTCTGACTCTCCGGTGCCGCATCACCGTCCCTGCTGTGCACCGCTGATCTCTGGTCCACGCTGCAGTTGCTGTCAGTGAGTACTGTGCCTCCCTGTCCTTGTCTTCAGTCCTCCCACGGCCCCAGCGAGTGTTTTCCGTGTACCGTGTCCGTGGGGAGTGCCACCATTAAAGAGGGGGAGCACACCGTCAGCCTGCATCACAGTGACTCTGTTAATAGCTACAGCATTCCAAGTTGTAGTCTCCATTCCCTGCCAGCAAGCAGTTGAGTTTCTTAAAGAGACGGCGACCTAATTTCAGTCATACCTGCAAACAACATGACTGAGCAAAGTGACATTGTGCCATCTGTTTCTAGTGATCCAGCAGTGCCCATGGCGAGCAGCCTACCATTCTCCATGCCATTTTACCCTGGCGCACCATGGCTGCCGCGCTACAAAGGGGAGGCGCATACCCTCAGGGACTTTCGTGAGAAGATGCTGTCTCTCTTCCAGTTCTATCCTCTGAATACAGAACAGCAGATACAGATCCTGCTGGGCCAGCTTGAGGGTGCTGCAGCTAGGGAGGTCAAATCCTGGCCTGCCTCTGACAAAAGAACCCCTGGGCAAATTCTGGACAAACTCCAGGTGAACTTTGATGTGCGATCTGTCTCCGAGGTAAAGATGCGCTTCTTTTCCAGACGACAACTACCTGGTGAGACCCTGCGGGACTATGCTTTATCCCTCCAAGAGGCATTCAGAGCTGTGGTGCAAGTGGATCCTTGTGAAAATGTGGACTCTGATAAAATCTTGCTTGACCGCTTCATAGAAGGGGCGGGTACCACATTGCTCCAGAGTCAGTTGCGAATGCTTGCTGCACAACATCCCAGCATCACGTTTGCTGACTTCAAGGCCCTTGCCATCCAGGTCTTGGGACAGGAGCAGCCCCAGCCGAGCCCAGTCATCTGTGCTCCCTCACCTGGACCCTCAACAAGCATTGCTCCAGTTGTCCTGCCACTACCTCTGGGTACCTCACCTGCTGCCCAAACTGCGCAGACTACACCAGCAGACTCCAGAGATGACCTTCTGGCCCGAGTGGATCATCTGACCCGTGCCATGGAACAGATCACCGTCCGTCTAGATCGTCTGACCCAGCCGTCTTCATCGTCCAGTGATCCTTTGCGAAGTCTCAACATCTCACCTGAGTCGCCACCCAGACGTCCGTCTTCAGTGAAACCTCCGCAGAGTGAGAGGCCATACTGTACCTATTGCAATAGATATGGACACACCAGGCCTCAGTGTTTTCAGTTAAACGGGCCACCCCCGAGGCAGCGGGCCGCCCCTCGGGAGGAAAGAAGAAGGGCCCAGGTGAATCTTCAGTGCCATTGTCACGCTTCGTCTCAGCCTGCCCACACATCACAATCCGGGTGAA
Source organism: Leptodactylus fallax (assembly GCA_947044405.1). NCBI lineage: Eukaryota > Metazoa > Chordata > Amphibia > Anura > Leptodactylidae > Leptodactylus > Leptodactylus fallax. The sequence continues at coordinate 1,363,237 of CAMRHE010000403.1, read as the reverse complement.
CGGCGTCCCTCTGACAGCGTTGGTGGACACTGGATCTCAGGTAACAACCCTGCGCAAGCAGGTGTTCCTTGAACATTGGGATTTAGGTGTGTTGAATAGAACACCTGACACATGGATAAATCTGTGTGCCAGCAATGGACAGCCCATACCACAGCAGGGTTATTGGGAACCCACTATCCAGATTGGGGACTTGAAACTGCCTAGACAGGGTGTAATTGTCACTGATGTAGAGGATGATAGGTTTGCAGTTGTAATATTAGGCATGAATGTTTTACGCCATTGCTTTGCAGAAGTGTTGGATGCCTTGCATGCCTCTCTCCTTACAGCTTCTCCCAGTGACCAGCAGACCATTCAGCGGGCCATTCGTGTACTCAATGCCCAGCACAAGTTCGCCAACAAACAAGGTGAAATTGGTCGAGTCCGGATCCAAGATACCCGTCCAGTAACCCTACAGCCTGGAACAGAAACTATGGTGTGGTGCCGTGCCCGTCCGGGCATAGAAAATCAGGACTACGAGGCCTTGCTACAACCCATACAGGTAGCTGGCCAACCACTTGTCATGGCTGCCCGCAGCCTTGTCACAGTTTCCAATGGACGTGTTCCTGTCCGCTTAGTCAACTTGGGCGATGCTCCCGTGAACCTCCACAAGTTACACTCTGTGGCCCTGCTACACCGGTTAGCACCAGAAGACATTCTCTCTGGTGATTCTACCGCCACACAGCGTTCCACCCAAGCTGCTGAGAACATTCAGAATGGAGCCATGAAGTCCTGGTGGGATGAATTGAACGTGGGAGACGCCAATACCCCTATAGAGCACATCAATGGGGTTCGCAATGTGGCCAAGCGTTACCAACAGGCATTCAGCAAACACCCATTGGACTTTGGTAAGACCACGACCATACAACATCGCATTCTGACTGGCGACCACCATCCAATCAAGGAGCGTCACCGTCCAATACCACCAGCGATGTACCAACCGGTGAAAAAGTTGATCCAAGAGATGCGAGATGCTGATGTCATCCGGGAGAGTAACAGCCCCTGGGCAGCCCCGCTAGTCCTTGTCAAGAAGAAAGACGGAGCCCTACGATTTTGTGTGGACTATCGTAAACTCAACAACGTCACGCACAAAGACGCATACCCATTGCCGCGGATTGAGGAATCTCTAACGGCTTTGGGATCAGCTACCTGTTTCTCGACCCTGGACTTAACCAGTGGATACTGGCAAGTCCCTATGGCGCCTGAAGATCGTGAAAAGACTGCGTTTACGACCCCGATGGGACTCTTTTAATTCAATAGTATGCCATTTGGGCTATGTAATGCCCCAGCCACATTCCAACGGCTTATGGAGAGGTGCCTCGGCCATGAGAATTTCCAGAGTGTGCTACTGTACCTGGACGATGTTATTGTATTCTCCCGGACATACCAAGAACACCTTCATCACCTGTCCGAGTTATTCAAGGTACTTATACAGCACGGCCTAAAGTTGAAGCCCTCCAAGTGCTACCTGTTGAAACCCCAAGTTCACTACCTTGGGCATGTCGTGAGCGCACAAGGCGTCCAACCTGATCCTGAAAAGATCACTGCAGTCCAGAACTGGCGAAGACCAACTACCGTCAAAGAAGTCCGAAGCTTCCTTGGATTCGCAGGTTACTACCGGCGTTTCATACCACACTTCGCCCAAGTAGCCGAGCCTCTGAACGAGTTGTTGCGCGGTTGTCCCAGAGAAAACTACAACCGAAAGCTTCCGGTAGACTGGACAGCGCGTCAAGAGGAAGCCTTTCAAGCGCTTAAAGCACTTCTGACGCAACCACCAATTCTAGCCTATCCCGACTACAGTCAGCCATTCCGCTTGTACACAGATGCAAGTCACCAAGGTTTGGGTGCAGTGCTGTCCCAGGTTCAGGACAACAAAGAGCGAGTCATCGCCTACGCCAGCAGGAGTCTGAGAGGCGCGGAGAAGAACGACCAGAACTATAGTTCTTTCAAACTCGAACTTCTGGCGCTTGTCTGGGCCGTGACAGAGAAGTTTAAAGACTACCTGGCTGCCACACCCTTTACCGTGTACACAGATAACAATCCGTTGGCGCATCTGGACACTGCTCGACTGGGAGCCCTTGAACAACGGTGGGCCTCAAGACTCGCGAATTACAAGTTCTCTGTCAAGTATCGCAGTGGCAAGTCCAACGCTAACGCTGATGCACTCTCAAGGTTGCCTGTGGGAGAAGAACCACCCCGAGAAGACATCTGGGAAGAGGTGGAGATGCCACCATTCTACAACAAGTTTGCCCAACAGGTTGCTATTGGTGTCCCTGTAGAAGGAGAATCTCTGGCGAAAACAGCTGCCGAATCCCTCCAGGAGCCATCTCTGTGGAAAACGTTCCAAGAAGAGAGCAGAGTTTTAGGAGAATTGTCAGATTTCCTGCTTACAGGAAGAATACCAACCCGTGTAAAGAGAGGTCTTCATGACGTGGAATTAAAACGCCTTTGGCGACAAAGGAAGCGCCTGTTTGTCCAACGAGGTCTTCTACTTAGAAACACTCTTGATCCTGTCACAGGTGAAAGGCTTCATCAGATCCTCGTACCAAGAAGAGACGCACAGATGATACTTGAGGCGTATCATGACAGATCCGGTCACTTCGGGGTACAAAAGACCGAAGCTACCATCCGTCGTCGCTTCTATTGGGTTGGGATGAGGAGTGACATTGAGAGTTGGTGCCGAGAGTGTCCCGCCTGTAGTATCACCAAGGAAGGGCGAAGAGATCAGAAGGCCCCTCTACATCCAATTAAGACTCAAAAGCCGTGTGAAATTGTTGCTCTGGACCATGTGAAGTTGGGTCCCACACGTTCCGGCTACAGCTACGCTCTGACAATGGTGGATCATTACTCCAAGTTCCTTGTCATCGTGCCTGTCAGAGATCTTACAGCAAGAACTACGGCTGAGACCTTCTACGCAGAGTTTGTCCGCCATTACGGTTGTCCTGAGCATATCCTCACCGACCGTGGATCGGCGTTTGAATCCCAATTGTTCCGTGAGCTGTGTCAGTTCCAAGACTGCAAGAAGTTGCAAACCACAGCGTATCACCCTCAAGGGAATGGTATGTGCGAGAAGGCAAATCAAGTGATCATCGGCATGCTAAGAACAGCCGCAGTTACACCTGGTGTTGAGTGGCCTGAGCGTATCAAGGACTTGGCCTATATTTACAACAACACACCCCAAACATCTACGGGATACGCACCATTTTATCTAATGTTTGGAAGACAAGGTCAACTTCCTTCAGACTTAACCCTTGGTGTGAAGGTCCCTGACACCATCAATCCACTACCCATAACAGACTGGGTTGTTGAACACCGCCGACGTATGGAGGAAGCTAAAGAGATAGTTGAAACGCGCATGGATGAGGTTCGTAGGAGACAACAGGAGGATTACAACCATCACGCCCATGCAGCGCCCCTGAAAGTTGGCGACCGTGTATGGTTAAGGAATAACCATCGGAATGGGAAATTGGATCCATTCTGGGAGAAAGAACCATACAGTATCATCTCCATACCATATCCTGAATCCGACGTGTATGAGATCTCTAAACCTGGGAGACAGCCCCAAGTAGTACACCGAAACCGTCTGAAGCTGTGCCTTAAAGAAGGACTACCCACAGAGGTGCCCCCAGCTGAGACAACGAGTACAGAGATCTTGTCACCTTCTGAAGCGAAAGAGAGACCCCCAACGTTAACTGAGCTTATGTGGGCGCCTAAACTACTACCATTTAGCTGTTATCCACCAATTGCTCTAGTGCAAGAGAACCCTTCGACAGATGATTTAATTGATTTCAGTGACTCTGTTCCTGATTCAAATCTCGTTCCACTTAGGCGTTCTGAGCGTACCACAAAAGGCATACCTCCAACACGCTATAGTGATGCCATGGCTGTCCTTGGGTAAAAGAGGTTAACTGTCTCTGCTTCTGTATATATGTTATTCCTGCTCTGATTACATTAATGTTTTTCCTGTGTGTATATACAGTATATATATAATATCTTGCCATGTAATATAGTATTTACACTTATATGCAACAATCCAAGCCATAGTGCCTGGCTCACCGAGCCAAGGAAGTTCTGTTACCCCATTGCGGTATGGACATTCGTGCTAGAGTGCCTACTCTTCCTTACAGAAAGGACTGTTTATTGTTTCTCAGAGAGACTCTCATGATAATGGACACTCACGAAATTTGTGCCAGAGAGCCTCTGGACCCATTTGCACTACTGTTGTTTCTATATGGACTGTCTGATGGTACCGCCAAAAGGTTCCATAAGTCTGAGTTTAATTATCTCTCCGTTACCCTTCAGACTTCTCATGGACATTCCAGGACTATGCCGGGAGGTCTTACCTCAAGTTTCTAAGTATTATATTTTTCTAAACTGTTAGTGACATTTGCACTTTATTCGTATTTATTAACGTTATGTTACATTTCTCACCTTCACCCCAGCCCGTCGCCGAGGTCGGCTCAGTGAAAGAGGGGGAGTATGTGGCATCCCAGAGCTGGCTATGGCTGGGCTGAGGGTGATCTCTGTGCATTGTATTATTTCCTGTTGCTTCATAGCCTGTGTGACATAGTAGGGGGTCCTGAGTCTCACACAACACAGCGCCACCTAGTGAGCCTCACACATGCATTACACCTCCCATAGGATTGAATAGTAACCAAATGTCCAATGGGAGGACATCGCCTGGGAAAAGGGGAGGAGTCAGCTGATCACTGGGTCCCCATGGTAACACCCCTGCAGGAAGGTCCTGCGTGTGAGGAGTTAGAAGTGTGGAGTGTTAGGAGGAGGAGGTGAGGAGATAAGTGTGATGTCCTGTGAAGAAAGCAGTGAGTTTAGTGCAGGAATCTCAATTCCTAGACAGGCCCAGAAAGGTTGGAGAGCTGACATATTCCAGCTATTCAGAAGATCCTGTCCCCTGTCTGCCTAGCCATCGCCCTGAAGGAAGTCAAGCATCATTATCTTGTCAGCATGAGACTGTGGAGAGAACATTCTGGAACACGTGCTCCATAGCAAGTATCACAGGATCCAGGGGCCAAGGCCAGACCTGTGGAATATCCTGCCACCCTGACTATTGCACCCCGAAACTCTGAGCTATCAGGACCACATAACGTGAGTGGGGAATATTATGTACTAGTATCATGGTGGGCATCCTCCTATGAGCCAAATAGGAGCCCAGACGCACCTTAGGGCTGTAACACTGAAGTATAAGGGGCTAGGAACACCTTTCATCAAGTCTACCCTGCACCCCAGGACTTTGCTGTGTCACCAGGCGTACCCCGTTGTTTTGTATGGAAGAAACTGTTTAAGCATTTGTGCCTCCACACCCATGGAAGTAAAAGTTCAACTTTACAACCGTTTCTGTGTCTGACTCTGCACCGACAACATCAGGGCGCCCCAAACACCACCAGTCGGCACAGTATAGGGGAAGCGCCCCGGGGGAACAATCACCACCAACATTTGTGCAGCCCCCTCATCACCGGTACCAGTGGTGGTAACGTGGGACAGCACCAGCGCTGCGCCCTCGTGCCCAGAGACCGTGACAAGTCTGCGCTGTTTGCACCCCCGCAATCCCAACTGCAGCGTTACCTTCCATCTGGTCACCGCACATGCTCACTCCTGTGATCAGGCACAGTTTATTAAAATCAATAAGCAAAATAAGTTCAGTTAAAAACAGCTTTTTTCAGCAGTAAGACATCACATAGTGCAGACAAAATATAGGTTCTTACTTAAGGTGAAGCATACCAAATAAAATAGGTTAATCTTACCAGTCCATACAGTCAGAGCAATGTAATTTACTTGGAATTTTCATGGTGGACTACTCCACTTACTTGTTAGAGGGGCGCTCTCTTTTTGTACAGATGTATGCAAGAGGCTTCCTATGTTCTTGCTACTGTGACAGGACATTTGGAGGACTGAAAAGACCTGCAGTCACAGTAACGAAAAGAAAGCAAAGAAAACTCTAATACTGGAGAAGAAAAAGCTTCAGGAAGGTAAGTGAAGTGTGAGTGAGTGTTGTGTTTGTATGTGAGCAGTGGTGTAAGTACCACAGTCGCAGCTGCCACAGGGCATGGGACCTTGGGGGGCCTCTGATTTTTTTTTTTAATAGGCAGTTACCTGCTGGAGTAACCCCAGCAAGTAATGGGCCCCATTTACTTATCGATCCCCGCTCCTGCTCACAGCGGCCTCTGTTTCCCCTTCTGCGTCCAATATCACATCGCTGGGGCCCCCTGGAGGGCAGAAGTGGAAGCGGATTCAGCTGTGAGCAGGAGCGGGGATCTGTAAGTTAGGCCGCAGGCCCGCGGCAAGAGTATTTGTTGGATGAAACCCAACAAATACTGCTATTATACTCCGGGTCTTTTCAGACCCCAGAGTATAATGATCGGAGACGTAGGGGATGTGAGCGAACATAAAAATCAGTGTTACTAACCTCTCCGGTGTGACTCCCTGCAATCTTCGGGCCTCTTTAGTGACGTCACTGACGTCATGTGGGTCAGGCCGGAGTCATTATGGTCGCATATCAGGTATTTGTGCATCCATGAGGACCCAAGCATTACAACACCAGTGTTATTTTACCCACAAGAAGAACTGCAAAAAAACCAAAAAATTATTATACCAAATTTGCCATTTGTCTGTTGGTCACTGAAACAATTTTATAAAGTGGTAAAAAAAAAAAAAAAAAAAAAAAAGTTATGCTCCCCAAAATGGAATCAATAGAAACGTCAGATCTTCCCACATAAAACAAGCCCTAACAAAATTCCCTTAACAATAAAATAGTGAAGTTATGGGGCTTACAAAAAGGTTTTTACTTTGCAAAAGTAGTAAAACTTAAAAAACTATACAAATTTGGTATCAATTTAATCGTATCAATTAAAGATGAGCAAATTTCTCCAAAGTTCGATTCGGCAGTTCTATTCGAAGTTCCCCAAAAATTTGCTTCGATCCAAATGACTTCGTGGCGAATAAACAGCTATTTCTGGTCTTCAGAGAGCTGGAGTGGGCGGCAAAATGTCGGAAGCTCTTGGATGCCACGGTCATGTCTCTGTCTCTCTCTCCAGCATGGACAAGTTTCAATCATGTGGAAGGATCTGCTAGCAAGCAAAGACACACCTACCCAATCACATCACTAGAGAACATCATGTGACTGTCTGATGTCACAAAGGTCCTTACTAAATATTCGTTACCGCGAAGCATCAGGAAATCCAGAATCGTGGTGAATGGAAGATTTCCTGAAATTCGGATCGAATTCCACTTCTGCAGAATCGATTCGCTCATCTCTAGTATCAATGCAGTGAATACATTTTTCAGGATATTAAAACCATTCAGTGAATGCTGCAAAATTTCTAACATATACAATGGCAAAAATTTTTTTTTTTCTTTTCCTTTAGTCACTTCTAAATCCTTAACCCAATGTCCAGAAACAATTCAGGAACCTATTGTTCCTGGGTCATATTTTTCCAGGATCCATATCACTGAAGCATGCAGCCTCAGCAACACATGCACAAAGCCCTTGGTCATCTGGATACTACCTGCAACACAGGTTCCTAGCTAAAGAGAGTTGGACCTACTGCACAGCTTCCCAAACACAAAAAACAGCAGTTTTTACTCACAAGTGGTTTTCCAGGTACACAAACAGTACCTGCTGACGATGGTGGCTGTAAGAAGGAGCACTTGGCATCAAACGTGTGGCATCAGGCGGGTGGCAGCATCAGAATAGTAGCTGAGGCAGGTAGCTAGAAGAAACCGGTCTCTTTTGTCAAGGTTTGTGTGAGGCAGCATGGATGATTTAATCTGATGCATAAGGCATTGGTGGGTGGAAATCCTGGCTTATCCATGCCTGATTCATCTTGACAAAGGTCAGTCTCTCCACATTTTGGGTGGACAGGCGAGTTCTCCTTGGGGTAACTATGGCCCCCGCCACACTAAACACCTGCTCTGATGCCACACTACTGTCCGGACAGGACAGCTTTTCCAGGGCAAACTCGGCCAGTTGTGGCCACAAATCCAGTTTGGCTTCCCAGTTGTCCAGCTGATCTTCGATGACAGGTGGCAGGGTGTACTCCAAGTATGTCACCACCTGCTGGTTCAGGTTCTGCTCTATGACTAGCTGCTAGTGAGTAGTTTCTTCACTATGCGGGTGAAGAAAGCTGCTCATCAGCGACTCTAGGCTCAGGCTTCTGCTGATGTAGCTGATACTGCTCCTGCCCCCCCCCCACAGCAACCATGGCAGTGCAAGGTGAGCACCCAGGCCCCCCCAGTCAGACCTGTGAGAGGATGGACGATGGCGCAGATAGGCAGCGGACAACTGACTACATAGGATGTCTCTATAGTAGTTCAGTTTGTCCTCCCTCTCAGTGGGTGTAAAAAAGGCCCCATTTTTGACCGGTAGTGAGGGTCTAACATGATGGAGAGCCAGTAGTCATCCCTCTGCCGAATGGTGACAATTCAGCTGTCACTACGCAAGCAAGCATGCATCGGGCCATTTGCGCAAGTGACTCGGAGGAACTCCCTGTATCCATCTCCACTGCATACTGCCACGGTGTGTCTGGGTCATCTGCCTCGTCTTGCTCATCTCCCTCTTGCTCTTCCGACTGCTCCTGCTCCTCCTCTCCCGTCACCTGTGTAGAAAAACTACCCATTTCACTACACATTGCTTGTGCTCCAATGCCCTCCTCCTCCTCCAGTTCAGCCCCCACAGGACTCATGTGGCCATGAGATGTAGGCACCACGTCTCCAGTCCCCTGACCAGCCAGATTTACCAGCATCTTTTCCAGGATATGAATCAGTAGATTGATGTTGTTCATCCCGTAGTCCTGGCGACTGACAAATAAAGTGGCCGCCTTAAAGGGCACAAGCAAACGGCAGGTGTCACGCATGAGCTGCCACTGGCTAACATTGAAGTTACACAGGGGAGTACCTCTTTCAGCTTGGATCATGAAGAAATCGTTTATGGCCTTTCTCTGTAAGTACAGTCGGTCCAACATATGGAGGGTGGAATTCCAATGGGTGGAAACATCGCATATCAGCCTATGTTTGGGGATGCCGTTCTGCCCCTGCAGCTCAAGGTGGGTGTGCTTGGCAGTGTACGAGTGGCTGAAGTGCATGCAAAGTTTCCTGGCCATTTTTAGGATGTCTTACAGATGGGTGGAAGACTTAAGGAAACGCTTGACAACCAGATTGAACACGTGCGCCATGCAGGGCGCATGCCTTAGCCCTCCTTGATGCAGTGCCGACACCATGTTCTTCCCGTTGTCGGTCACCATGGTTCCGATTTTGAGTTGTCGCTGAGAAAGCCAGCAGTTCCTCCCCTGTGTGACTCCGTTCGCCCAGGCAAATGAGGTGTAGAACAGTGTGATACCGTCATGCCCTGCACATGTAGTATGCTAGAGGAGCACTGTGAATTGTTCCTGCAGTGGAGGCTGAGGACACAGTGGAGGATGAGGCGGACATTGTTGCAGGACCAACGGCGTGAAAACGTGTAGGCGGAAGCTGCGTCACCTGGCCAAGTTGCTGGTGTGTCTGGGCAGGAACCACATTCTCCCAGTGGGCCGTAAAGGCAGGGGCGCACCTCTAATGAGGCGAAGTGAGGCGGCTGCCTCAGGTGGCACTGTCCATCATTGTCTGGGGGGTGGCATTTTTTACATTCTATTTACCGTAAACCAGCCCAGGACAGGCCTCTTAAAAAAAAACAAAGCTGAGCAGTACCTGTCCTGGGCTGGCTTACGAGATCTCCGCATCTCAACGCAGGCGGCGATACAATGACGTCATCGCGCCTCCTACACTGAGACGTGGACGCGGGTGAAGAAGAGTAGGCGGCGGCTCCATCAAGGGATCGCAGGTAGGTGAGGATAACTTTTTTTTTTTTATATATATATATATATATATATATATATATATATATATATATAAATAGGCCGTTACCTACTGGTGTAACCCCAGTAGGTAACCGCCTATTTACTTATCGATCCCCGCACCTACTGTGGCTGCCTCTGCTTCCCCTTCTGTTATCGGACACAGAAGGGAGAAGCAGAAGCGGCTGTGAGCAGCTGCGGGCATCGGTAAGTGAGGCCAAATACTACTATTATTATACTTTGGGGTATTTTCAGACAACAGAGTATAATAATCAGAGACCCAGGGGAGGTGATAAACAAAAACCATTGTTACTCACCTCTCCAGCGATTCGATGTTACTTCCAGCAAGCTTCGGCCTTCTTTGGTGACTTGCAGGCGTCACGTGAGCCAGGCCGTCGTCATTATGTGGTGACTCCGGTCTGTGCGACATTGAAGAGGGAGGAAAGCAGGTAGCGCACCGGAGCCCAGGTAAGTAACACTGGTTTTTATGTTTGTCACCATCTGGGTCTCCGATCATTATACTCTGGGGTCCGAAAAGATAATAGTTCATGCGTGGGTCACTATGGAGCAGAATACTGTGTGCAGGGGCCACTATGGGACATAATACCGTGTGCAGGGGCCACTATGGGGCATAATACAGTGTGCAGGGGCCACTATGGAGTATAATACAGAGTGCAGGGGCCACTATGGAGCATAATACCATGTGCAGGGGCCACTATGGAGCATAATACCAAGTGCAGGGGCCACTATGAGGCATAATACCGTGTGCAGGGGCCACTATGGAGCATAATACCGAGTGCAGGGGCCACTATGGAGCATAATACTGTGTGCAAAGACTGCTGCAGGGCATAATACCATGTGCAGGGGCCGCTGCGGGGCATAATACAGTGTGAAGGGGCCACTATGGGGCATAATACTTAGTGCAGGGGCCACTATGGGGCATAATACCGTGTGCAGGGGCCACTATGGAGAATAATACTGAGTGCAGGGGCCACTATGGAGCATAATACCGTGCGCAGGGGCCACTATGAGGCATAATACCGTGTGCAGGGGCCACTATGGAGCATAATACCGTGTGCAGGGGCCGCTGCAGGGCATAATACCATGTGCAGAGGCCGCTGTGGGGCATAATACCATGTGCAGGGCTGCTGCGGGGCATAATACCGTGTGCAGGGGCCACTGCAAGGCATAATACCGTGTGCAGGGGCCGCTGCGGAGCATAATACTGTGTGCAGGGGTCGCTGAGGGGCATAATACCATGTGCAGGGGCCGCTGCGGAGCATAATACCGTGTGCAGGGGCTGCTGAGGGGCATAATACTGTGTGCAGGGGCCTCTGCGGGGCATAATACCACGTAATACTGCTGTGGTGTTTTCTTCTGGTGGAAGTCCCCACCACACATGACCACTGAGTTTGCTGACACGGGACATCACAGTGCTGTGGGGAAGAAAACACCGTAGCAGCAGCACTGAAACGCGTTGGGCGACACCGGAGCACCTTCCCCAGCCTCATATTATTAATAAGAGTTCAGTGGACCCCACCTCTGATCAGCTGTATGGGGGGCTATAGTGCCTGTTTATATCATACAATGTCTGTTTATAGTGACCGTGTGATGTAATTACAGTCTTGTCACATAGTCGTGTATAGGACAAGGCTGTAGTTACATTACATGGTCACTATGAGATGAATGACACTATGTAAACAGAGAAGCGGTCATGGCGCTTACAAAGGTACTACAGTTCATTCAAACACCTGATCAGTGGGGGTCCTGGGTTTTTGAGCCCCACTGATTAGTTTATTAATGACCTGGAAAACCTTTTAATTAGTTAACACCTGGGGTATTATTAATAAGGGGCACTATTTATATAGGGTACACATGGACATTATTAATATAAAGATGCACTTGGGAGTCTTATTCATTATGGAGGGTTATATCATATATTTTATAATTGGGTAGCAGCAGGATGGGGGTTTTGTGTAGGTGAGGAAAATGTGGGTTGGATGCCTGGAAAAGTGAGAAGCCAAAGATGTCTGTGTTGCAAACTTTACAGAGACAAATCACAGCTGGAAGAAGTGGTCATGGCGGTCCAAAGGGAGAGAACGGAAATGTGAAGGATTAGTCAGAGACGTCACCTGTAAGTCACAAAATGTTACTGCCCTGTATTTACCTAAATGATAGAGGATAAATACCTGATTGATGGGGGTCTGTCAGCTGAGACCCCCCCCCCCCCCACTGGGCCTGAGAATAGTTTTTTTTTTTTCCCCCACTGGGTTGGAATACAGCTTGGCCGCAGCCAGGCTGAATATAAGTGTGTCACTTGATGGATGGACGAACCCGCATGGCTCTCATTCAACTTTGATGGGAGTGCCGAAGATACCTGAAGTCCAGTACTCAGCTATCTGCGGCGCTCCTATTATAGAGAATGGGGGCCACGTGGGCTCGTCCATCCACCAAGCAGAAGATGTGTGAAGTTATTGTCATTGTTAATGCCGTGTTGTTGATTTCTGATACTGAAGTAATGCAGTAAGAAGAATTCTTAAAAACTGTTTCATAAGTTTGTGTATGTTAAGTGTACTCTTACAGCATGTAAACGCAATTTTATATTTTTTTTTTGGGGGGGAGGGGCGTCTTTCGATAGTCTGCCTCAGGCAGCAAAGAGGCTAGGTTCACCACAGCGTAAAGGACATATATTGTCCTTGACCGTAGTTACAGCTCCACATGTCGGTGCTGCCGTGCACTTTGGCAGACACAGACAGGCTCAAGGACTGGCCCACCTTCTGTTCTACATATTTGTGCAGGGCTGGTACTGCCTTTTTGGCAAAGAAATGATGGCTTGGGACTCTCCACCTCGGCTCGGCACAAGCCATCAGTTCTCTGAAAGGTGCAGAGTCCACCAAGTGGAAAGGGAGTGACTGCAGCACCAGCAACTTGGACAGGAGCATGTTCAGCTTCTGCACTGTTGGATGAGTGAATTGCTTCGGTGATCGATTGCTGACGCAATAACTGACTAGGAGGAGGAGGAGCAGCAGCTTCAGGACCAGCAGATGATGGGAAGGACACACCTTGCTTCACCTGAGGTGGTGGAGCCTTTGCCTGAAATGGGGTGCGTGCCACTGGGTGATGCAGCGGTTGCTGCGGCAGGCTGGACCACCACATTGGAGCCACAGTTCTCCCAGGACACTTTATGGTGACGCTGCATATGTTGACTCAGGGCTGTGGTGCCAACATTGGCATCCTGGCCACGCTTCACCTTCTGCCCACAGATTCGACATATGGCCATGTTCAACTATGACCGCCAGCCTTAAATGATGTTGAGATGCTTCGGCTAAGTAATCTGCTGACAAGGAAACTGATTACTGATTAAAAAAGCTAGGAGATCATCTCTGGAGACTCCAGAATTGATGTCTCTTGCAAGCGGGCATCTATTCATGGGGTCCTGGAGGTTAGATCCATCATCCACCGGGACAACTTGGCCACTGCCGTATCAACTTTAGGTGGGAGACCCTACCGATCCTGCAATAGGTTCTAAATCTCCTGGAATATATGGGAGCTGTTTCTGGATGTTTCCATTCCACAAGCATGTGTTTTTCCAATGACTCGTCCAATTGGAAGGCCCTAGGCCCCCTAGAGGTGGAACAGGAGGCTTCCCCATCAACATGAACCCTTGATTGGATGGACTTCAGCAGCCTATTTATCTTCTCAAGAGGAAAGAGAGGTCTGCTGGAATCTTCCAAGGTATCATCAGATGAAAGCATTTCGTCAATCACTTGGAAATCTTTCAATAGCTTCACAGTGTGTCACAATGAGCAAGCAGTGCACACAAAAAACCCTCCCCCCACAAATTTTGCAAAACTTAATTCCTTGTACACAGAATTAAGCTAAAAGTATACAGACCAATGCCAGAAAAGAGGCTAAGCAAATATAAACTTGCAAAAAGAAGGAAAAACTAAGCTGCAAAAAGTCCATCTGAGAATTCAGTCCCAGGAAAACCAAAACACAAACAAAGGTTCCGGAGGAATAAAGTGTCCGACATCACTTCTGGCGGCCGCGGAACTTGTAAGGTAAGTGAAACGGTAATGCACCACATCAAGGCCGCACAAGTGGCCTGCATATCTGAAATGTTGAAATGTCTTTGATATCTGTTTGATCTTGACATTTTTCATTTAGATGCAGTTCAACTTCTAATAATGTATCCCTAACTATATACAGTGGGGGAAAAAAAGTATTTAGTCAGCCACCAATTGTGCAAGTTCTCCCACTTAAAATGATGAGAGACACCTGTAATTGACATCATAGGTAGACCTCAACTATGAGAGACAAAATGAGAAAACATATCTAGAAAATCACATTGTCTCATTTTTTAAGAATTTATTTGCAAATTATGGTGGAAAATAAGTATTTGGTCACCTACAAACAAGCAAGATTTCTGGCTCTCTGACTTGTAAATTCTTCTTTAAGAGGCTCCTCTGTCCTCCACTCATTACCTGTAGTAATGGCACCTGTTAGAAATTGTTATCAGTATAAAAGACACCTGTCCACAACCTTAAACAGTCACACTCCAAATTCCACTATGGTGAAGACCAAAGAGCTGTGGAAGGACACCAGAAACAAAATTGTAGACCTGCACCAGGCTGGGAAGACTGAATCTGCAATAGGCAAGCAGCTTGGGGTGAAGAAATCAACTGTGGGAGCAATAATTAGAAAATGGAAGACATACAAGACCACTGACAATCTCCCTCGATCAGGGGCTCCACGCAAGATTTCACCCCGTGGGGTCAAAATGATCACAAGAACAGTGAGCAAAAATCCCAGAACCACACAGGGGACCTAGTGAATGACCTGCAGAAAGCTGGGACTAACATAACAAAGGCTACCGACAGTAACACACTACACCGCCATGGTCAGATGAAACCAAAGTAGAACTGTTTGGTAGAAACACAACTCGTCGTGTTTGGAGGAGAGTGAATGCTGAGTTGCATCCAAAGAACACCATACCTACTGTGAAGTATGGGGGGGCAACATCATGCTTTAGGGCTGTTTCTCTGTTAAGGGACCAGGACGACTGATCCGTGTACATGAAAGATTGAATGGGGCCATGTATTGTGAGATTTTGAGTGCAAACCTCCTTCCATCAGAAAGGGCATTGAAGATTAAACTTAGCTGGGTCTTTCAGCATGACAATGATCCCAAGCACACTGCCAGGGCAACGAAGGAGTGGCTTCGTAAGAAGCATTTCAAGGTCCTGGAGTGGCCTAGCCAATCTCCAGATCTTAACCCCATAGAAAACCTTTGGAGGGAGTTGAAAGTCCATGTTGCCCAGTGACAGCCCCAAAACATCACTGCTCTAGAGGAGATCTGCGTGGAGGAATGGGCCAACATACCAGCAACAGTGTGTGCCAACTTGTGTGAAGACTTACAGAAAATGTTTGACCTCTGTCATTGCCAACAAAGGATATATAACAAAGTTTTGAGATGAACTTTTGTTATTGACCAAATACTTGTTTTCCACCATAATTTGCAAATAAATTCTTTAAAAATCAGACAATGTGATTTTCTGGATTTAGTTTCTCATTTTGTCTCTTATAGTTGAGGTCTACCTATGATGACAATTACAGGCCGGCCTCATCTTTTTAAGTGGGAGAACTTGCACAATTGGTGGCTGACTAAATACTTTTTTCCCCCACTGTATACCTGTTACATAGTTGCAGCGAAAAAGATTTATGTAGTCCTATACAATTTTAGCTTTACACTTTGTATTTTCCTATTGACTATACCTTGTCCACTAATATTTTATCGGAAAATTCTATATGAATACTATACATAATACTTGTGCCACATCTTTAATATGCACTAGGTAAAGCATTGCATTCTGAAAGTGTTTTTCCTGCAAATTAAAGTTATGTTCTTATTATAAAAAGAACAATACAGAACATCAAAGAGGTCAGAAAAGAACTATTTACATGTGATCATGATATCTGTTTAATTGAAATCCAAACTAATAATCTGATAGCATTGATATTATGAATTAAACACATGCAGAATCATTTGGCACCTGACATCAAGATGGTTAGTGTCACATTTGAAGCAGTAATTACAGCCTGGATCAGTGAGATATTTATTAACTTATCAAATTAAAACACCTTTTGACATGTCAGGGTTTGTGCATAATTGCAGTTTCTCTTTTGCGATGGTAATTTGTATGATTTATGTATCCTCTAAAGCTATATTGCATGCCGAAAAGCTGCCTGAAATAATTTAATTTAAAAAGTATGAGCAACATGTATCTCTGGCCAAAATAGCAGAGCCCTGAGGGCAGCAGACTCTGAGAAGAGAAAAGCTTTCTTATGTGTTTACTTTTCAGCTTGTTACTTCTCACCTGGTAAAATGACTCTCAGTTTCCATATAATAACCTCATTTATGTAGCTTTGTTTTGACTAATCACATTTCTTTATTTTTTTTTTCTTTCTCCATCCTCTGTTTTTCTCTGAGAAGACAGGTGTCAGTCATTTACTCTAAAGGTAAATGAAATAAAATAGCAATATTAGCTGATACATACAGTTTATTAAAATGCAAAATTTTCTTCTGAATTTCAGACAGTTACAGGCTATCAGATTAATCACAAATATAAAAAAAAAATTCCTCATATTAGTACATTGAGTGAAGCAATGCAACTCATTCCTTTTCACCCCTGTGGCTAACTCTCATCAAGGACCACAGAAGTCTAGCTACACATAATGTATAAGTAAAAAACTATTTGTTCCAACTAATACAGCTGCCTCAGGCTTGTTGTCCTTCATCAGTGCAAAATATAAAACCATGACTTCATGGATTATGGTTTGGGGTGAAGCCAGACAACATAATAAATCCTATTTAGATTAATGGAACAGATTTTTAGTTGCAAAAGTTTCTGCAACAAATCTGCTGCATGTGAACTCACTCTTGAAAAGGTTGTCTAGGGTTAGAAAAAAAAATGGACTGAGTTTGGTATTGTAGCTAAAAACAACAAAAAGCTAATAGACAAGAAGACAAGATTAGCACTATTTTTTGGGGAAAAAAAGCTGATTTTTTTTTGGACAACCCCTTTCAAATTACATTTGGTTTCTAAATTGATACATATTTCTTCTCTTTTATTAACCTCCCCATAAATTTACCAGCATACAATGAAAATCTGTGTTTCATTCAAGACAATTCTATATTTAATCTTAGTCATGCATGCCTAGGACTCTACCATACTGGCTGTCAGTACTTTTCCTATCCCACTACTGCATAGCCTTCCAGCTGTACAGATGTAGAAACTTTCTACATTAATTAATTTGGTTCTGAATTATTTTTAGCCAGCTGGCAAGAGCCGGAAAAAATGAGACGGGATTGCAGCCAAATTAATATGTTCTTTCATAACACCATTGAGTCATGATGCAAGTTTTGCAGTGAAGCTAATTCACAAAGCGGTCAGGTGCAATAATATTATATATATAACCCCATAGACACAAATCTATAAGTAATCTGGACTTTGAAATGAAATCAGGAAAAAATGTATTAGAACATGTATATTTAAATATTTACTAAAAACAGAAGCTAAATGTTTGGTGGGTAAACAGCTTTTTACATATGTTTAATATTGAGATTGCCTAGAGGAACTGAATGTATACTCACATAGAAGAACATTGCAATATGATAATATATCCCAAGGATTTAATGAATTATTCAGTAGTTTAACCTATATAACATTGATATAATTCATTCATAGCTGCAAATCATTGGATCACCCATAATTCATGTTGGATATTTGAAATCTGAAATAATTGTTTCAGTGCTCCACTGAAGAATCATAGAAATTCTCTTCTATTAACAATATTTATTATTTCCCACTGTACTCCATATGCTAGAATGTAAAGCTACTCCACTCAGGGACTAGCATAGATTAGTGGCATAACTCATGCCATGTTTTGTGGAGTGAGTGATAGTAAATTTATCAAGTTTCAAGCGTCCCTAACCTGGCCTTCCTTGGTCTCCGCACTCTTTCATAAAAAGTGGAGAATGGGGCGGATAGACCGGGCCAGTACACTGTCACTCTATTCACTTATTTATTCATTTTTTATTTGTCATGTTTGACACCGTTTGTCACTGTGTGTATAGATGTAGGGGTGCGGAAACCCTTTTGGGTCCTACCCGAAGTCTAGGGGTTGGAGTGTGTGGCCTTCGGGTTCCCTCCTTCCTTGCTCTCCAGTGTCTGTCTCTGCTTTTGTGGAGATAGACAACAGTTGCAGGCTCAGTAGTACTCTTGGGGTGGCAGCCCTTGAGGAGACTGATGCAAGTAGCTGGCTTGGTAGTACTCTTGGTGGTGGCAGCCTGAGAGGAAACCAAGTAAGATCTGAACCTCCTGTCTTGGCAGTTGGGTTGGTTCAGCCCCCTTACTCTTGGGCCTTTTGGCTCTGAGTTTGAGGACAGTTTCGGAGGAACCATTCTCTTTTGAGATGGGTTTTGCTATAGACCGCATCCTTTGCACATTTTTTCAGTGGCACCCGTCACTTTTTTCCGTGCACTGGTGTTTCGTTGGCACAGCTTTGAGACCTTCAATAAAAAAAAAAAAAAAAAAAAAAAAAAATGGGGTCAAGAACCAACAAGGTAGCCCACATAAGGGTCTTATGCCAATTACTGGCATTGATGGGCTAGTACATCCATTGTTATCACATACTGTATCCAGTAGGAATAACAATCTAAATTCCCCATCAGGGTGGGTTCACACTTGCGGCGGCACTCCATCCACTGCAAATCCGACCTATATGTCAGAAAACTGGATAGGCTCTGGATAGGGAAAGGTTTCTGGCGCTTTGCTTAAAAACCCATTCACTTGAATGGGGTTTTAAAGCAATGCGCGGGTGTGCGCTTACACCCTCTACGCTGTGAAACCGTTTTTTTCGCTGGAAACAAACTTGGACATGCAGGACTTTGTTTCTGACAAAAAAAAAACGGCTTTGCGGCGCAGAGGGTGTAAGCGCACACCCGCGCATTGCTTTAAAAACCCATTCAAGTGAATGGGGTTTTAAGCAAAGCGTTGCAAACCTTTCCCTATCAAGTGCCTATCCAGTTTTCCGACATTTAGGTCAGATTTGCGGCAGACGGAGTGCTGCTACAAGTGTGAACACAACCTCAGTATGTCTTTGGAGTGTGGGAGGAAATCAACACAAACACAGGAAAAACATAGTCCATGCAGAGGTTTTCCTTAGTCAGATTTAAGCCCACGACCCCAGTGCTCCAAGGCAACAGTGTTACTCAATTAGCCAGCATGGTGCCCATTTTTGGTTTGAAGTGGATATAATGGGGCAGATACAGGGGCAGATAAAGGGCCAGACAAGCACAAGGCACACATGATTTTTCAAGAGGCTCCGGCCTCTTAATAAATCAGGTTCTCGTCTGTGTGCGAGAATGGAAATCTATGTCAGTCAGAAAACTGGTGTGAGTTATAATAAATGTACAGCGCTTAGGAGCTCCTGCCCCTGCCTGCTGATCTGCTCACAATCATGGAATGTGGCTTGCAAGGCGAAGGACAGGGATAACTGGTGTAAATGGGATAACTTCCCCATAACTGTTTTTTGAAAAAAAAAATACTTAAAATTCTATGTATGAAATTAAATTATAATTCATACATTTATAATTTACATTATAAAATCCACGATACCCACAATTTATCATTGGCACAGATCCTACCTAATGTATCAGCTACAAATATTAGTATTAACAGAAATAAATCTGTCCATTAGAAGATGGTAGGTGGGAGTAGCTTCTAGTTTGCAAATAAGCTGAATTTGCTTGCCAATAATTACCTAGTGCATATGATAATCATTTATTGTTTAGAATGTGTCTGCATCTTTCTCACTTACGAAACATATTCACATGTTCAACATAATTGGAATAGCAACAGTTTTTTTTTGTTTGTTTTTTTTAACAAAACATACATTGCTACATCTGAAAACTCTTTAGGAGGTGATGGATAAGGTCAACAAATCATATAAAACATGACTACAATGTGACTATTAGTCAATATGCCTGATCATAGAGACAAATGAGTAGTTGTCCAGTTGGTGCATGTCCCTCACTGATCTCATCTCTATAATCAGTGTGAAGAGAAAACTGGAAACCTGAATTATAAGTGATCAACATCCTGGAACAATAGCCTGGAAGGTACTGTGAGAAGCTGGGTGTGTGTGTGTGTGTGTGTGTGGGGTGTGTTGGGGTAGTGCGCAAAGGGAGCATTCTATGTAGATCCCCCCTTGAGGGTCACTGGGGTATGTTATTACTTACCTGGGGGCCACTGAAGGAATTATTACTTGCCTGGGGCCCCTGGGCGATATAATTACTTGTCTGGGGGCCCCTGGGGGCATTATTAGTTGTAAGGGGCCACTGGGGGACATTATTAGTTGTCAGGAAGCCACTGGGGCACATTAGTTGTCAGGGGGCCACTTGGGGACATTATTAGTTGTCAGGAGGCAACTGGGGGACATTATTAGTTGTCAGTGGGCCACTGGGGGCCACTGTTAATTGTTTGGGGGGTCACTGGGGACATCATTAGTTGTCAGGGAGCCACTAGGGGAAATTATTAGTTGCCAGGGAGCCACTGCAGGACATTAATAGTTGTTAGGGAGCCACTGGGGAACATTATTTAGTTGCCAGGGGGCTACTGGGGACATTATTAGTTGCAGGGGGCTACTGAGGGACATTATTAGTTGTCAGGGGGCCACTGAGGACATTATCACTTGTCTGAAGGTTACTGGGAGACATTATCACTTGTCTGGGAGACATTATTACTTGTCTGGGGGCTACTGGAGAATAATACTACTTGCCTGGGGGCTACAAGTAAGTATTACTGCTTGCCTGGGGGCCACTAGGGAGCATTATTAGGTGTCACTGGGAAGAATTATTAATTGTCTGGGGGTCACTGGCAAGCATTATTAGTTTTCTGGGGGCCACAGGGAAGCATTATTAGTTGTCTGTAGGCCACTGGGAAGCATTACTAGTTATCTGGGGGCCAGTGGAGAGCATTATAAGGTGTCTGGGGGCCAGTGGCGAGCATTATTAGGTTCTAGGGGCTACTCGGGAACATTATTACTTATCTGAGAGCTACCGGAGTAGCCAGGGGGCTACTGAAGAACATTTCAACCTGCCTGGGGCCACTGGGAAGTATTACTTGTCTGGGGGCCAGTGGGAAGCATTATTAGGTGTTTAGGGTCGGTGGGGAGCATTATTAGGTGTCTGGGGGCCACTGTGAAGCATTATTTGATGTCTGGGGCCACTGGGAAGCATTATGTGTCTACTAAGGAGTATGTACTGCGTGGTGGGCCACTGGGGAGCATAATACTATGTGGGGCCAATAAGGGAGCTTGATGATGGTAAAAGGTGAATTTTTGTATGTGTTGGGTGGAAAGTATAGGATGATACAGCTGTGGATACATTCACATGGTGCAGTTGTGATGCAGTTACAATTGCATCAAAACTTCAAAAGAAAAATGCATGCAGTTTTAATGTGGTTCCAGCTGTAATTTTAAAAACTGCACTAAAAAAAACACATCAAAACTGTAGTTTTTTGGTAAAAATTATTTGGTAGGGGGTGCCCCGAGGAAATTTTTTTTTTCCAGGAGTGCCCGAGTCTGAAAAGGTTGGAAAACACTGATGTAAAGGGAGAGCAGTTTGTGTGAAGTGCAAGCAATATGTGTGAGGAGGCATAAGTTGTTCTCTGTAAGAGGCTGCATATGCAGCTATCTATGTAACAGGGGGCATGGGCAATCTGTGAGGACTGCTTCACAAAAATAGCAGTTCCTGATGCAGAGACAGTACTATAGCATAGAAGCATGAGTAATCAATTAGATACCCAGTCTGGTATGAAACATTAACAATTTTTTTTCTGCCTCATGGTCTCGGGTCGTGGCTTAAATCTCTTCACCGCCCTAGACCACCAGTGATGCCAACATTAACCCCTTATCAGTCACATTAAAATAGTAAAAACGTCACATTGAAAATGTGACATTGTTGTCGTTACCCGGCCTATATCTAATAACACAGGCCAGAAGACGAGTCACTACACTCTGGAGGGCTGAGTTCTCTCCTTTGTTATATACAGTTTTGCCAGCAGGACATCAGTTTAACTAGCTGCAGTTTGCTGATAAAGGCTCAGACAGTGTGGATTATCTCTCTAGGTAAACACAAAGATAACATTGAGTGTAAGTCTGTTATCACCTCTGCAATGTGTAAGTTTGTTTTTTCTCTCCAAACCAGTGTAATATAATTTACATTTACTGTGCATTTTATTTGACCTGCATTTATATTAGATTTCTAGAAATCCTAATAATTAATCTCACATTGTAAAGGCAAGGTCTATATCTAGTAAGGTACTTCATATTGTTCTGCCCATCAAATAGTCAAAGCCCACCCATAACCTTGCTGAAGAATACAGGAAGTTAGAACAAGAGACAGAATGCAAAGCTGGAGAGAAGGAGATGGGAAAACCCCTTTAGGCCAGACCCAGGGCAAAACCGTGGTGTTTTACAGTCACTGCAAAGTGAATCCCATTCAAACATTGCAGAAAAATACACGCAATGGAATGCTGCAATTTCCAAAACCGTTGCGTTTTTGGAAATCGCAGCATGTCAATTATACTTACAGAAACCCTGGCGATTTCCCTATAGGTATAATGGAAGCAGAAAGTCCACAGAGGTTTCCTTTCCAGACTTTCTATGAAAATTTCTGCGGGAAAAACTGCAATGCGTTTTCATGCGCAGTTTTTCCCACAGTGCTTTTTCGCTGTGGCCCGCTATGTGGGGCCTTAGCCTTTTTAGTGCATTTTAGTTTCCAAACAACATACCTAATTTTAGCTTATAGAACCAATAAAAATGTTTTTCCTTCTGTGTTACAATAGTAATAAGTAATAATCTTTGTTATTTGTTTATCAATCTAGCTGTATGAGATCTTGTATTGTGTGGAAGTTGAATTTTTATAGGAACCAATTATATATCAATTATATGTACATTTTTTTTCAATAATAAAAAATTTTGCATGGGATTTTCTTTACTTTTTCTTAATACTATTTCACTTTTCTAAATATTACTTGTCTTTTCACCATAAAACTATTCTGATGCCATGATCCATATTGACCATGGCGGATTTCAAGTATTCCGATTAACATGTGTACTGCTCAGAGGAGTAGAATGAGGTTAAAGACAGGCAATGATAGAAATATTTCTTACAGGTGAAGGAGGACATAGAGTAGAGGTAAGAAGCTACTGAGAGCACGTGTAGGAGAATTAACCCTTACTTCTCCTGCACAGAAAAGATCAGACAACACAGTGAAAATTATGCAGTCTCCGTGGATATGGGGAGAAGAAGAATTAATTCCTTTACACAAGGTGAGGAGGCACAGACTGGACCCAAGAACCTTACCATGACTCTGCTGGGAGATACATCTGCTATTAATTAGCAGCTTTCCCTGCAATTAAACTGATGAACGAACACCAGATGTTACAAACTGTAATGGCCTCTGCCATTTGAATGAATCCAGTACATTGCAATCAATAGGGGGGATAATTTCTTCTCTGCCCTAGACCCAATGAATCATCATATCTAGTTAAGGGAAATAACTTGGCACTGTACAGCAACATTTATTTGCCAGTAATTTGAATTGCCTAGATCCCTAATTTCCTTGTTCACTAGTTAAAAAGGCTTATATGGAACATACTCCCAACTACGCTTTTGAACTGTGTTAAATATCATTATGGATCACCTGAGCAAGCTCAATAAAACAGGTGTGATCCTCTCATGCATGGGTCCCAAGACTGTTTCAAGCCTGGGTAGCTACAAACATGGCACTTAAGAAAGTTGCAAAGCACCAAAACATTGCTGTGCATGTTCAGTCACTCTGACCTCCTGTCACAAGTCTACTACAAGACAACTCATGTATTGCTATTTCTGGTTACACAAGAATGTAAGCTTTTTTGTAATGTAAGCTATATGTATTTATAAAGAGCAAGTTGATACATATTTTATCCTGCTGTTTTTGTGACGCAGTCCTCAAAAGAGCTAGTTTAATCATAGCATTTGATTGAAGATATCCTCAAGTGGAGTCATGAAAACAAAGTTCTTAAAATTTTCCAGACTGCCTGATGCCTTCATATTTTAAAGTAATGATGGAATGTCATTTCATTTTACTTAGTTGACTGATTCTTGACATAATATGACTTAAAACAGTAGTTGAATAAGGATAAACACTGTATGGATCTGCACCAATCTTACCTCTGCACAACAAAATTGTTTGTCTTAAACACGTTATGAAGGCAAGAAATTCCACAAATTAATACTTAACAAGGCATACCTGTTAACTGAACCATTCCAGGTGATTACCTCATGAAGTTGATTGAGATCAAGTACATGTAAAGCTGTCATCAAAGCAAAAAAGGACTACTTTGAAGAATCTAAAATATAAAACATCCTAACACTTTTTATTCACTCTTTAGTTCCACATGTTGTGCTTAATAGTTTTTGTGTCTTTAACATGAATCTATAATGTAGAAAATAAAAAAAACAAGATTAAAAATATGGAACAAAAAGTATGTCCAAACTTTTGAGTGGTTCTGTTTAAGGAATCCAGTGGATATTATAGTGTTCCCAAAATGATGGGAAGTTGGATGGATGGTGAAATTGTCAGCATTGCGTCTTCACACTGCATTTTGAGAATAAAGCTGTTCTCTTGAAACATGGGTTTTGAATAACATGTAATAGTTCTATATTTATTATCTAAGATAGTATTCTAGCTGCCTTCAGGGGCAGGTAACCACTAAGGCCTTGAAGAGGAGAGCAGGAGAGGTGAGGGAAAGTGAATATTACTGTTTATTATTTTAGAGCACCTTCCCTGCGCCTCTACTTATTATACTATGGGATGTGAAGAGACCCCAGAGTATAATAAAAGAAGTTTTGGGTTTGGACAGAACTCAAAACCTTGCAAATATTCATAAAAAACAAATCTTGAAAAGCTTGCACATCTGTAGGCACAAAGCTGATCCCTTTGGTACCCAACTTGTAACAGGGACTGATTCTAAATATGTTATAAATATGTCTTTTCTATCACTAAATTGTTAATTACACAATTACACAACACAACATATAATTAAAAAAGAAGATAAAATTGAATTCAACATATATACAGTACTTTAACTAAAAGCAAATATATCAAATATCTACAAAGGGGTTGTCCCAGATAACTTTCTATATTGTTACATATGCCTAGTTCTTCACCCAGATCTTAATTCTTTCTAACCTTTTATTTCACACAGATACACAGAAAAAGAGAAATTAATTTCCTACAGTTAAATTTCAAGAATTCAGGATCAATGCAAGCTTATACTCTTCACACTCCAGAGTAATAAGTAACATAATAAACAGTCATACTCTTCTTCCCTCATCTCTTATGGTCATCCTTGCAGTTTCCAATGCCTTCAGGGTCCTCTTCTGGCCTCTTTTGACCTCCTGGGCATGTCATGACGTTTGTCGCACCACATGTGACTGTGATTTTGGCTCATCGGTGACCCAAGGGTGTGTAAGGCTGGAAAAGAACCTCCACTTTTATATTTTGGGGTCTGATTCACAGGTTATGAAATTTTATGGAAAATTTGTGCCGAATCCGTTTTGATGCAAACTGGTTCACGCATCTCTACTCAGGAGGTAGCGAACAGGCAGACTTCCTGCAGGAAAGTCCAGTTGAAAATCAGGGAGTTTGCATAGACAATGCCCTTGGAGGTGGCCCCAAGTCAAACTGGTTTGCTAGGACAGTGGGTCCACAATCTGCTAGCCATTACATTCTTATTTTAGTATTTTGTTAAAATGTAATCTAGACTTGAGTACATTGGTTTTGTTATATTTTCTAATATAAGGTGTGATGGACGTTATGGTTGTTACACTCATTCTTGAGAGATATTTAGGTGCCAGAATTATTTTTTATGTTAAGTTTTTCTGATTTTTATCCAAGTCTCAGCGGCATATAATTTTAGAAAAATGTAATAGGGCATATATATGCAGAGAATATATGTAGTTTTTTTTGTTTCTAAATATGGTTACAATGTTTTGTGTTTATAATATATCCACTGGTCCCTCTAAGTTGTGTATTTTGGAAATGATAAAGTATAGTTGCTATTGAGCTTAAAGTATTTAAATATTATTTCTGAAGTGCATTCCTTCGAGTGTTATAATTCGGGCAGGTGTGGGATTTGGCCAATTCTGCCAGATTTTCCTAAACTCAGATGTGTGGCATATTCTCAGGGACCTTTGTGTATGTTGCTTTTATTTTTAAGGATCACTATCTATGGAATTATTTATATTGGAGGGAACTGTGTGATTTTGAAGAATGCAGCATATGGGACTGTTTTTTTAGTGGAAACATCATGTTGCACTTTTTCTAGAGTCATTGCAAGTGGCATGATAATATTCAAGTACTGAGTATAGTGCTATTATTTTCAGAGGTAAAAGCATGTGGGACTATTACTGTCAGGGGTCAATGTATGTGATTTTCATTATGTGATCCTAGTTTTTCAGTAGGCACAACTCATTGGTCAGCACTATACAGTATGTCAGCTTCAGCCTTTATACTCTTTGAAAGCAGGCATACCATTTAAATGTATTTACTTCAGGGAAAGTTACTGAAAAATAGATACTGACAAACTCAATATATCATATATATGTCAATACTGATTACATGTCCAAACAATTGGTTACAACTATTCTTTGTTAAAAACCATTTAGGATATGTATATGCATGTTTCTAATTTGACCTGTGTCTTGCTTAATAGCTTCATTCATTTGCAGACTTCACACTGTATTCTTTTCAATTCAAGGACACTTGAATTACTTATCATCTAGAATAGACAGAGATAGATAGATAGATAGATAGATAGATAGAGTTGGAAAAAAGTGTTTAGTCAGCCACCAATTGTGCAAGTTCTCCCCCTTAAAAAGATGAGAGGCCTGTAATTGACATCATAGGTAGACCTCAACTATGAGAGACAAAATGAGAAAACAAATCCAGAAAATCACATTGTCTGATTTTTAAAGAATTTATTTGCAAATTATGGTGGAAAATAAGTATTTGGTCAATAACAAAAGTTCATCTCAATCCTTGGTTATATATCCTTTGTTGGCAATGACAGAGGTCAAACGTTTTCTGTAAGTCTTCACAAGGTTGGCACACACTGTTGCTGGTATGTTGGCCCATTCCTCCATGCTCCTCTAGATCTCCTCTAGAGCAGTGATGTTTTGGGGCTGTCGCTGGTTAACACGGACTTTCAACTCACTCCAAAGGTTTTCTATGGGGTTAAGATCGGGAGACTGGCTAGGCCACTCCAGGACCTGGAAATGCTTCTTATGAAGCCACTCCTTCGTTGCCCTGGCGGTGTGCTTGGGATCATTGTCATGCTGAAAGACCCAGCCACGTTTCATCTTCAATGCCCTTGCTGATGGAAAGAGGTTTGTACTCAAAATCTCACGCTACATGGCCCCATTCATTCTTTCATGTACACGGATCAGTCGTCCTGGTCCCTTTGCAGAGAAACAGCCCCAAAGCATGATGTTGCCACCCCCATGCTTCACAGTAGGTATGGTGTTCTTTGGATGGAACTCAGCATTCACTCTCCTCCAAACACGATGAGTTGTGATTCTACCAACCAGTTCTACTTTAGTTTCATCTGACCATATGACATTCTCCCAATACTCTTCTGGAACATCCAAATGCTCTCTAGAAAACTTCAGATGGGCCTGGATATGTACTGGCTTAAGCAGGGGGACACGTCTAGCACTGTAGGATCTGAGTCCCTTGCGGCATAGTGTGTTACTGACGGTAGCCTTTGCTATGTTAGTCCCAGCTTTCTGCAGGTCATTCACTAGGTCCCCCTGTGTGGTTCTGGGATTTTTGCTCACCGTTCTTGTGATCATTTTGACCCCATGGGGTGAGATCTTGCATGGAGCCCCTGATCGAAGGAGATTATCAGAGGTCTTGTATGTCTTCCATTTTCTGATTATTGCTCCCACAGTTGATTTCTTCACACCAAGCTGCTTGCCTATTGCAGATTCAGTCTTCCCAGCCTGATGCAGGTCTACAATTTTGTTTCTGGTGTCCTTCCACAGCTCTTTGGTCTTCACCATATTGGAGTTTGGAGTGTGACTGTTTGAGGTTGTGGACAGGTGTCTTTTATACTGATAACAATGTCAAACAGGTGCTATTACTACAGGTAATGAGTGGAAGACAGAGGAGCCTCTTAAAGAAGAAGTTACAGGTCTGTGAAAGCCAGAAATCTTGATTGTTTGTAGGTGACCAAATAGTTATTTTCCACCATAATTTGCAAATCAATTCTTAAAAAATGAGACAATGTGATTTTCTAAGATATGTGTAAGGGAATTGCCAGTTGAGCAATTCCCCAGTGCTGCTGCAGAACCTTGGGGGGAGGGGCACAACAAGACAGTGGACCCTAAGCTGAATCCCCTCCACTGTCCCTGCCTACTTGCCCGATCTGTCCTAGGCGACAGCCAGCAACAAGTCGACAGTCCCTTCTTATAATAAGTGATAACACAGAACGCAGACAGGACGAACAACAACAAAGGGAGGTTAGCTAGCCAAGGGGTCGGTAACAATCGAGCAATGCAGTACAAAATCCAAATCCAAAAGAATAGTCACAGACAAAGCCAGAGATCAGAAATAGGAATACAGGTAACAAAACAGCATGGAGTAAAGGCAGGTACACAGAAGCAATAGCATGCGCTAATGTGACTGTCAGCAAAGAATAAATAGGAAGAAAAACCCGCCCCAGACTTGATAGGACGATAGGCTGTCAATCACACAGGTAAGGCTAAAATTAACTATAGTGGAGCAGAGGAAAACCAAGGTGAAGGAGATGGGTGTGGCAGAAAATCAATTACATAGTCTAGGACAGTGTTCAGACTGAGCAACAAGAATCTTAAACAAGGAATCAAACTGAGCACGCCTCCTGCGCCGCCGCGTGCGGGCGGAGGGTTGTGCAGAGACCTGAACAGGCAGAGACGTTACAATATGTTTTCTCATTTTGTCTCCCATAGTTGAGGTCTACCTATGATGACAATTACAGGCCTCTCTCATCTTTTTAAGTTGGAGAACTTGCACAATTGGTAGCTGACTAAATACTTTTTTTCCCCACTGCAGATAGATAGATAGAAAATGCCATTTAGGCAATAACATACGTGTCTCCTAAAACCCAACCATTATTTTAACTTTACAAAAAAGGCCATACTTTAGTACTGAATTACATAATTGTGAGATATCATGCCAATATATTGTATATTTAAACTGTTTCAAGACTTTAAACCATCTTCCAAGCATCCCATGTATATTCTGTTTATTCTGTGAATAATTAGAAATTATATTAAGTCATGTCTGGGAAATAGTTTGCACTTTTTTACATACTTATTTAAAACAAATGACTCTCTGTTCACATCTGCGACTGGTATCCGTCTGTTGCGAATCCGTTTAAAAAAAACAACAGATTTTTCAAAAAAATGCACACAAACGGTTACAGAACGCATAAGATAATCCATCTTTTTTGACGGATTTGTAAGGTAAATGGGTATCCATAAAAAAACTGCCTGTTTTTAGCACATCCATTCCAATCAGTTTAAATCCACATTTTTTGTGGAGAGGAAGAAGACTATAAATATTAGGAAATTATGTTGTTTCAGGAAGCAGACAGACATTTCGTGAACAGTTGTGAAAAGGATAGTATTTTTCCTATCTGCTCTTCATTCATTAATTTTCTGCCTGCTTTTTACCTATCCTAACCATGTTGCCTGCTCATATCACCTTTAGCTTTCAGTACTACTTGCTGCGGATGTGGAGAAAGCGGCAGTAAGAGAAGATAGCGACAACGGGGCTACTGGGTCCACCCCATCGCATTTGCAAAGATGTCACATTGCATTTATTCCGCACTTTGTCTGGAGCTGCTTCAACAACTGGACAAGTTCTTTGAATACTTGCGGATGTCAGTCTCCAGTTTTGATGACCTGCTGCAGCGCATTGCTTCCAGGATCCAGTGGCAGGACACCCTCTTCCTCAGATCAGTGTTCCCAGAAAAGTGGTTCATGCTAACCCTGCAGTAAGTGGAATTTTTATTCATTTAACCCCTACAGGTCCTGTACCATTTTGTTTCCCCTAGTTAAAATCACTTTGTTCAGCATTTCAGTAGCGTATTCTGTAGTGTATTGGGTAGTATAGTATAGTGTATTCTGTAGTATAGTGTATACAATAGTGTATTCTGTAGTATAGTGTATACGATAGTGTATTCTGTAGTGTAGTATATAGTGTATTCTGTAGTATAGTATATCATGTATACAATAGTGTATTCTGTAGTGTAGTGTATAGTGTATACAATAGTGTATTCTGTAATGTAGTGTATAGTGTATACAATAGTGTATTTTGTAGTGTAGTGTATACAATAGTGTATTCTGTAGTGTAGTGTATAGTGTATAGAACAGTATATTCTGTAGTGTAATTTATGTATATTTTTATATATATTATTTCTTGATTAATTCTATATTGTGTACATTTTTATTAATAGCTATTAGCTTCCATTTTTTAGTTACCTTGAAACTGGAGAGAGCTTCGCTTCCCTACACTTCCAGTTCCGGCTAGGGAAGTCAACCTTGCGCTGCATTGTCCAGGACACTTGTCAAGCCCTATGGGACATCCTACATGATGAAGTCATCCCTGAGACATCAACCCAACATTGGAATGATGCCACAGAAACCTTCTGGCAAGTGACCCAATTCCTGAACTGCGTTGGTGCTGTGGACGGGAAGCACACATGGATTCAGAAGCCTCCAGGATCTGTGTCAGAGTTCTTCAATTACAAAATATATTTATCTGTCATTCTCATGGCCATTGGAGATGCCCGGTATTGCTTCATTGCTGTGGACATTGGGGCGTATGGCCGAAGCAAACACCCCAGAATATTCAAGAACTCTGCTATGGGACGGAGACTTTACTCTGGAATTACATCACCACTTCCACCACCAAGACCCTTTCCTGGAACTGATGGACCTCCAATGCCCTTTGTTCTTGTTGGTGATGAGGACTTCCAGATTTGTGGCAACTTGCTGAATCCATGTTCAAGTGGTGGGCTGAACTATCGGAAATTAATCTTCAATTACCATCTTTCCAGAGCCAGGCAACAAGTGTAGTGTGCTTTTGGCATCCTGACCACAAAGTGGAGGATCTTCACTTGGCCCATTCAACTTGTACCACAGTGAGTCGATGAAGTAGTCAAAGCATGTGCAGTACTCCACAACTATCTTCTTTCCAGAGAGCCTCTTGCAATAGACCCAGAGGAGATGGATTCTACACTGGAAATCCTGGAATCTGCAGGACCAAAACCATTGTTTTGCACGGAAACATAGAATACAGGTGAATTGTCATTTTGGCTGCAGAGTGAATGCCGTAAAAACGAAGCCCGTAAGAAAGTCACACAAATTCACTTTTTCTCCAATTCTACTCTATTGTGAATTTTTTTCCAGCTTCCAAGTACATGGTACAGAATAATAAATGGTACCATTATGAAGAACAATTTGTCCCACAAACATTAGACCCTCATATGGCTCTGTTAACAGAAAATAAAAAAGTTATGTGGTTTGGAAGGCAGGGAGTCAAAAACGAAAATCGAAAAATGTCACCGGCGGGAAGGGGTTAATAAGATTTGATTAAAATCAAAGGATATCCAAAATATATTGCAAATACAGGTGCATCTCAATAAATTAGAATATATTTGAAACGTTCATTCATTTCAGTAATTCAGTAATTCAATTCATAATCAGCATCTTCCATGATTGTGTGTCCTACTGAACCAGACTGAGGAACCATTTAAAGACTTAGGAAACTTTGGCAGGTGACACACTGAATTTACAATACTGAACTTTTTTTTACAATATTCTAATTTTCTTAGATTTGGGCTTTCATTACCTGTAATCCATAATCAACATTTACAGAAATAAAACACTTGAAATAGAACACACTGTGTGTAAAGATTCTAGAAAATATAGGAGGTCACTTTTTTAATGTAATTACTGAAAGAAATAAACATTTCAAACATATTCTAATTTATTGAGATGCACCTGTAGATAGATAAATAATCCAAAGTGTGAAGATCTAAAAAAGAAAAATAGATTAAAGTAGCATTATAGCATTTGATGGGGCAATGGCAATAGTTTTGAGTGTACATTACATATATTTTATTAAAAGAAAAAAAAGAAAAAAAAATTAAAAATGGAAAAAACAACAATAACAGACATCTATGGGAAAAAATCAAATATCACTTGATGAAAAAAAAATATTTCAAAAAATTACCTTTTTTAAAAAGTTTTGATTAAAATCAAAGTTTATCTGAAATTTATTGCAGATAGATAGATAATCCAAAGTGTGAAGATCTAAAAAAGAAAATTAGATTAAAGTAGCATTATAGCATTATAGCATTTGATGGGGCAATGGCAATAGTTCTGCGTCTACATCACATATATTTTTGAAATTATTATTATATATACATCTATTTTTTTAACATGTTTTTTGTTGGAGACTACTTCGTTGACCTGCGTGTTGATTCATGCAATAAAATGGTCAAATGACGGTGGCTGCGCGGGAGTGTTTATTTAGATTTTAAAAAAAAATTCTGATATGTGTGTGTTTTTTTCCCCACTGTTTATACAATGCCCTTAGTAATGGAGCCGACTCATTGACAGCACCCACATTACTAAGGCAGGGGCTTATTGTCGGCCGCCAAAATGGTTCCCAACGCCTTCATAGAAATATATATATTTTTCTGTATATATTCACTCAGCTTTCCCAGAAACAGATTAGAAATAAATAAATATATATATACTGTATATACACACACGTGGACAAAATTGTTGGTACCCCTCGTTTAATGAAAGAAGAAACCACAATGGTCACAGAAATAACTTGAATCTGACAAAAGTAATTATATATAAAAATTCTATGAAAATTAACAAATGAAAGTCAGACATTGCTTTTCAACCATGCTTCAACAGAATTTTTTTTTAAAAGAAAACTCATGAAACAGGCCTGGACAGAAATGATGGTTCCCTTAACTTAATATTTTGTTGCACAACCTTTTGAGGCAATCACTGCAATCAAACGATTCCTGTAACTGTCAATGAGACTTCTGCACCTCTCAACAGGTATTTTGGCCCACTCTTCATGAGCAAACTGCTCCAGTTGTCTCAGGTTTGAAGGGTGCCTTTTCCAGACAGCATGTTTCAGCTCCTTCCAAAGATGCTCAATAGGATTTAGGTAAGGGCTCATAGAAGGCCACTTCAGAATAGTCCAATGTTTTCCTCTTAGCCATTCTTGGGTGTTTTTAGCTGTGTGTTTTGGGTCATTATCCTGTTGCAAGACCCATGACCTGCGACTGAGACCAAGCTTTCTGACATTGGGCAGCACATTTCTCTCTAGAATCCCTTGATAGTCTTGAGATTTCATTGTACCCTGCACAAATTCAAGACACCGTGCCAGATGCAGCAAAGCAACCCCAGAACTTAACAGAGCCTCCTCCATGTTTCACAGTAGGGACAGTGTTCTTTTCAAGATATGCTTCATTTTTCCGTCTGTGAACATAGAGCTGATGTGCCTTGCCAAAAATTTAGAATTTTGTCTCATCTGTCCATAGGACATTCTCCCAGAAGCTTTGTGGCTTGTCATAGAATTTTTATATATTATTACTTTTGTCAGATTCAAATTATTTCTGTGACCATTGTCGGTTTTTCTTTCATTAAACGAGGGGTACCAACAATTTTGTTCACGTGTGTATATAATATTATATAAATAAAGGTAATAAAACGGATTGCAAAATGGACACTAATGGATTACAATACACAACACAAGTGTCAACACCCCTTAAATTTTAAATAACAAGTAAGAACATGTGGTGTGTGAATCATTATGTAAGCTAATAGTCTTTGCTATTGTTGCAAATTGCTTGTACTACATCAGTACTCTTGGCTCCAGTGCCTCCTGCATTGGTACCACTGGCAAACAATGTCAGTTCTATCTATGCTTGTCTTCCTTTTTAATAATTAATTTCTTCTCCTTCTGCAGATACACGCAGTGCTACCAAATCATGTCATCAGAGGGGAAGTCATTTAATCAAGTATTAAGTCATAAGAGCATATCAGTCCAGATACAGGTCCTTCCTTAGAGGTGACTTTAAATTTAATTGCTATCTCCCAATCCTTAACTTTATTTTCTGGTTTCAGATATGACTGTTTAAACATAGAAGGGAAAACATTTTTATTGGTTCTAAAAGATGAAACTAGGTATATCATTTAGTGGCTAAAATCTGACTTCTCTCTCCTGTGCCTATGTTAATAAAGTAAGGCTTCATTTGGAGTCTTCATTAACAATCAAGTAATGGCTCCCTCAGTACCCCACATGTAGTATAATGTCCTGTAGCGATCCCCATGCAGTATGTCCCATATCAGCCCCATGCAATATAATGTACCATAGTGTCCCCCATGCCTTATAATGTCCCATAATAGCCCCTCCATACAGTATAATGTCCCACAGTGGCCCCTGCATTTCCTGGGGTTCAGCCAAACTCAAAATTTTGGGGGGTTTCACCATCCACAAACTACTATTATACTTTGAGGTTTCTTCAGACTGCAGTATGTTCCATAGTGGCCCCCATGCAGTTTAATGTTCCATAGTGCCTCCATGCAGTATAATGTTCCATAGTAGCCCCTGCATGCAGTATATTGTCCAATAGTGGCCCCCGCATTTCCTGGGGTTTGACCAAACCTGAAATTTTGAGGGTTTACCACCCAAAAACTACTATTATATATTGTAGTCTCTTCAGACCCTCAGAGTATAATTAGCGGAGCCCAGGGGACCTGACTAAACAAAACAAACAGTGTTACTCACCCCTCCCCTGGGCTCTGGTGCGGGTCTTGGTCCTCTTCAGCCTCTTCTGGCCTCCTGAGTGACATCAGAGACTGCTGTGGCCTGTGATTGGGCCTCGGCAGTTTCTGATGTCACTCAGGAGGTCAGAATAGGCTGAAGATAACCAAGAGCCATACCAGAGCCCAGGGGAGGTGAGCAACACTGTTTGTTATGGTTATTCACCTCCCCTGAGCATCCACTGAAGAGACCTCAGAGTACAATAGTAGTGTGTGGCTGTTAAACCCCACAAACTACCATTATGGGGGGTGGCTCTCACTGCGGCACATACCTCTGCAGATAGTGTGGCATACCTTCAGGGGTATGTAAACAAATGTAGAGTAACTAATCGTGCTCAAATATACTATCAAAGAGAAAAAACAAACTAGCACTAATACCTAAAATATAACCTTTAATAATCTGATTAAAAAGTGTACAATGCACTACAAAAAAGTAGTGCATTGTACACTTTTTAATCAGATTATTAAAGGTTATATTTTACGTATTAGTGCTAGTTTGTTTTTTTCTCTTCAGGGGTATGTGTACCGCAGGTTGAGAACTGCTGACATAGACATTAGCATAAGTCATCTGAAGAGGATTGGTGGAGGTCCCACGATCAACTGACAGCATGTAAGCTGAAATGCAGTAACCCCACATAGCCATTACACTTCTGCTGCCATACACTGTGCTATTCCTGGAGCTGCAGTTTGTTCTATCAGCTGAACTGATATCGATAACCTACTGTATGCTAAAGATAGTTAACTTCTATAGTTTGGAAAACACCTTTAAGGACTCAAGTTTTTTTCTATTTCCCCTTAATAACTACAGTATGAAATCATATCAAATTCATTTTTAATATATGCAATAAAACATTTTCTTTGATTTTCACACAGCATTTGATTAGGTGACATAAAATGGGAATTCAATTTATACATGAGCGGTGCCATTGTAACTTATCCTGGTCATTTATATGTACTTTGTGTTCTTATAATACAACCCAGTAGATAAACTTATCACCATGCACTTCATTTACTCTTCCCAATAACTCATTATGTGTTTAATTTTACTTTTATACATTGCCAACCATTCATGCATCAATTTTCACTAAAGTGCATATTTACATGAAACACCCTTTCAAATTCAACTAAGATCACATGGAATATGGAAGATTATAGGCAACACTGATTGCAGTACATATAAAGATTACAATATATGAGACATTGTCAACTTATATTGTCAACTTTCTGAAGTTTATGAATTAAGGAAAAATGATCAAACTGTCAGGAGAACATTTTTTGCATTTTTCTTCGTGTTTAAAATTCTTCATCACCTGTCAGCTATTAAATAAACTAGTATTAGTGAGCTTGTATAGTCAAAAGGCCATAATTATAGCTATGGTAACTCAAAATCCATGGGATACTGTAAAAACATCTGTATTTACAGTATGTTGTAAAAAACTGCAACGCGGAATTTGATTATAACTATGCAATTCAAATGGAGTTTTTTAATGTTCAAATTGTCAGCCTGTTATTTTACTACATTCTTGCAATAATTTAAGAAAGTTACCCCAGTAGTCTTCATCAAAGATTCACAGAATGCATGACTTTTATGGTTGCTGTATTCTAGCTGTCAGGAATCTTCTGGTTCTGCAACTTACAGCCATCAGTTTAAGGTTACCATGACCACCAGTCAAACTCTGTCTTGGTCTGCTCAGCCTGTGAAAATTAAGAGACACAGACCCAACCAGAACTCTGCTTTACTGTCCAATCCTGGGTTATGGTGGGGGTTTTAAACTTGGATTTAGAACTAAACATTTGCCGAGCTCCTTTTTTTTCCATGTTTACTTCCTCTGATGTTGCTTATATCCTGGTACTGGCTAGATATGGGTTAACTGATTTGTCACGAACCAGGTTCGACCCGAATATTCTGCATTGTTCGGTTTTTCACTAAACCAAACTAAAATGGCATGTATTGAGCAGGAAATATGCAAAAGACAAGTATCTGTGTGTCACTGAGTCATTGTGAGTCTAGCACCACCTTACATCAGCTGACAGCCTCTCGGCCTATTGACAGTAGTAAGCTGTGGGCTTAAACATGAGGCACTACAATAATTGTGGAAATAGGGAAGGGTCTGTGTTTCATCTCACTACATACTACAGAGCATTCCGTTCTGAAAAGCTTCCAATTTCAAGCAATAATTAGGAATAGTCATATTTGAGCAATTTAAGGCAGATTAGATAGAAATCATAAAAAGGAGTGAAGGAGCATATCTGTGCTGCTGTATACAGAGTGTTTAACCATACTTTTTATTGACAATCAGTCCTGCTAGTGAAAAATTTCATGTTAAGGGTATTTTTTTGGGCTAAAGTTTACATTTTTTTCATTAAATACACTCAAACTGCTGTTCTAACAGCAAAGTGCTGTTTCCACCTGGACAAATCTAAAAAAAAACAAAAAAAACCTTGTGTTATGTTTTTTCTGCTCTACTCATTCAATGGCGTCTGAACATAAGCGAGACCTCGAGACCGGGGATGAATCTGAGGCTGAGTGCGCTGCAGATGGTGGTCACTCAGACAGCAGTATAATGCAGATATCCAGGTCATTCTTGCAGAAAGCCCTCTCGAGAGTGGTAACCCGATGCTAGCGGAACTAACTGAGATTAAATCAGAAATCCAGTCTGTAGGTCGCAGGGTGCAGGCCTTGGAGGACACTTACTCCTCAGTTAGATCCCGTGCTCATATGGTAGCCGATCACCTACAGCATCGTAAAGATCTCCTGGATAGGTCCCTTACTATAATTGAAGGTCAGGAAAACAGAAGCCGCTGACGAAATATAAGAATCAAGGGCCTGCCAGAAAAATACTTACCTGTTGAACTCCCCAAGATGGCAGCAACTCTTTTCAGACCTTTTGGGCCCAGATCAAGCCGAAAAGATAATTGGGGAACGTATCCATAGAGCTTTAAGACTGAAGCCGACAGGACGCCCCGCCACGTGACGTTATCTGTGGCTTGCTTTAGTACATGGACACGGTGGTTATACTAGCAGTGGCGAGGGGCAGAGAGCAGATTTCTATCAATGTCACTGACCTCTCCATTTACCAGGATGTCACCCTTCTATTTTGGCTAAGTGGAGGCTCTTAAAACCACTTCTGGAGGAGCAACTTGCCCGAAGCATACAGTATGCCTGGTTGTATCCTTTTGGCCTGGCTATTCTACAAGGAGGGAAAAGGCTAGTGATTGTCTACAACTTGTTACTGGCCATCTGGCATGCGGTCAGAGCCGCTGCATGTATCTGCAGCCTAAAATACATTTGTCATATAAAAGCAGATTTTTTTTTGTGCTACATACATGAAGGTTATTGTCATACTTTTAGGGTGCAGACAGGCAGTGGCTCTGGATGTACATATTATAGGGAAGAAATGTATTGATTATTGTGTACAACTTGTTACTGGCCGTCTGGCATGCGCTCAGAGCCACTGTATGTATCTGCAGCCTAAAATGCTTGTGTGTCTCAGGCAGTCTACTTTAGTTATAGATTTTGTAGAGAGTTTATTGGTTGTCTTCTATAAAGTTAGTGATCTTATAGACATTGTAGTGGTTATTAATTTATAGGATATTATATTTATTTGTCAGGTTGTCAGAATCAGAAAACATGTCACAGAGAGGATATACTGCTGAGGAGGCTTATGCTATACTTTGTTCCTCTGATGAGGAGAGTAGTGTGGAAAGTTCAGGTACTGAATATGTACCTGTTGAAGGCAGTGAAACCTTATCTACAAGTTCAGACAGTTATTCAGATGATAAAACTTCTGCAGAAAGGGCCAAAAAATTACAGAGAAGGCAGCAGAGATGTGTTGGCAGCAGCGAGCAGTGTACAGCTAGCACTAGCACACACATGTCAGTGCCTTCTACCAGCCAAGTCAGTACAGCTACTGAGATCACTAGGGAGAGGTTGCACAGACAGCAGGACCAAACACCCCAGGCTCCTATGCATAGTGCCCCATCGGAAATAATCTACCCAGTGTGGTCACATTCTGGCACATACATACCTCCTATACCTCCCTTCATGGCACAAGCTGGTGTAAATGTGCCAAAAGAAAATTTTGGCCCCATTGACTTTTTCAAACTTTTTATAACTGAGCAACTGCTGGAGGATATAGTGCTCCAAACAAACTTATATGCAGAACAGTATCTGGTGAACAATCCTTCCTTCTGTTATGCCAGACCCAGATCCTGGAAACCTACAACTGTGCCAGAAATAAAACAGTTTCTAGCCCTGACCTTTAGTATGGGACTTACAAAGAAATCTGAACTGAAGGCATAGTGGTCTACCAACCCCATTCACCACATGCCAGTATTTTCTGCTGTGATGGCCCGGACTTGCTATGAAGCTTTATTGAGATTCTTACATTTCAATGATAATGCCCTTTGTCCCACACAAGTTGGAAGGCGTAAAGACAAGCTATATAAACTAAGGCCTCTCATTAATCAATTCAACAAAATTTTTGCAGAGGTATATGCGGTGACCAGATGGAAGGTAACGCTGCATTTGGGATTGCGGGGTGCAAACAGCGCAGACTTGTCACGGTCTCTGGGCACGAGGGCGCAGCGCTGGTGCTGTCCCACGTTACCACCACTGGTACCGGTGATGAGGGGGCTGCACAAATGTTGGTGGTGATTGTTCCCCCGGGGCGCTTCCCCTATACTGTGCCGACTGGTGGTGTTTGGGGCGCCCTGATGTTGTCGGTGCAGAGTCAGACACAGAAACGGTTGTAAAGTTGAACTTTTACTTCCATGGGTGTGGAGGCACAAATGCTTAAACAGTTTCTTCAATACAAAACAACGGGGTACGCCTGGTGACACAGCAAAGTCCTGGGGTGCAGGGTAGACTTGATGAAAGGTGTTCCTAGCCCCTTATACTTCAGTGTTACAGCCCTAAGGTGCGTCTGGGCTCCTATTTGGCTCATAGGAGGATGCCCACCATGATACTAGTACATAATATTCCCCACTCACGTTATGTGGTCCTGATAGCTCAGAGTTTCGGGGTGCAATAGTCAGGGTGGCAGGATATTCCACAGGTCTGGCCTTGGCCCCTGGATCCTGTGATACTTGCTATGGAGCACGTGTTCCAGAATGTTCTCTCCACAGTCTCATGCTGACAAGATAATGATGCTTGACTTCCTTCAGGGCGATGGCTAGGCAGACAGGGGACAGGATCTTCTGAATAGCTGGAGTATGTCAGCTCTCCAACCTTCCTGGGCCTGTCTAGGACTTGAGATTCCTGCACTAAACTCACTGCTTTCTTCACAGGACATCACACTTCTCTCCTCACCTCCTCCTCCTAACACTCCACACTTCTAACTCCTCACACGCAGGACCTTCCTGCAGGGGTGTTACCATGGGGACCCAGTGATCAGCTGACTCCTCCCCTTTTCCCAGGCGATGTCCTCCCACTGGACATTTGGTTACTATTCAATCCTATGGGAGGTGTAATGCATGTGTGAGGCTCACTAGGTGGCGCTGTGTTGTGTGAGACTCAGGACCCCCTGCTATGTCACACAGGCTATGAAGCAACAGGAAATAATACAATGCACAGAGATCACCCTCAGCCCAGCCATAGCCAGCTCTGGGATGCCACATACTCCCCCTCTTTCACTGAGCCGACCTCGGCGACGGGCTGGGGTGAAGGTGAGAAATGTAACATAACGTTAATAAATACGAACAAAGTGCAAATGTCACTAACAATTTAGAAAAATATAATACTTAGAAACTTGAGGTAAGACCTCCCGGCATAGTCCTGGAATGTCCATGAGAAGTCTGAAGGGTAACGGAGAGATAATTAAACTCAGACTTATGGAACCTTTTGGCGGTACCATCAGACAGTCCATATAGAAACAACAGTAGTGCAAATGGGTCCAGGGGCTCTCTGGCACAAATTTCGTGAGTGTCCATTATCATGAGAGTCTCTCTGAGAAACAATAAACAGTCCTTTCTGTAAGGAAGAGTAGGCACTCTAGCACCAATGTCCATACCGCAATGGGGTAACAGAACTTCCTTGGCTCGGTGAGCCAGGCACTATGGCTTGGATTGTTGCATATAAGTGTAAATACTATATTACATGGCAAGATATTATATATATACTGTATATACACACAGGAAAAACATTAATGTAATCAGAGCAGGAATAACATATATACAGGAGCAGAGACAGTTAACCTCTTTTACTCAAGGACAGCCATGGCATCACTATAGCGTGTTGGAGGTATGCCTTTTGTGGTACGCTCAGAACGTCTAAGTGGAACGAGATTTGAATCAGGAACAGAGTCACTGAAATCAATTAAATCATATGTCGAAGGATTCTCTTGCACTAGAGCAATTGGTGGATAACAGCTAAATGGTAGTAGTTTAGGCACCCACATAAGCTCAGTTAACGTTGGGGGTCTCTCTTTCGCTTCAGAAGGTGACAAGATCTCTGTACTCGTTGTCTCAGCTGGGGGCACCTCTGTGGGTAGTCCTTCTTTAAGGCACAGCTTCAGACGGTTTCGGTGTACTACTTGGGGCTGTCTCCCAGGTTTAGAGATCTCATACACGTCGGATTCAGGATATGGTATGGAGATGACACTGTATGGTTCTTTCTCCCAGAATGGATCCAATTTCCCATTCCGATGGTTATTCCTTAACCATACACGGTCGCCAACTTTCAGGGGCGCTGCATGGGCGTGACGGTTGTAATCCTCCTGTTGTCTCCTACGAACCTCATCCATGCGCGTTTCAACTATCTCTTTAGCTTCCTCCATACGTCGGCGGTGTTCAACAACCCAGTCTGTTATGGGTAGTGGATTGATGATGTCAGGGACCTTCACACCAAGGGTTAAGTCTGAAGGAAGTTGACCTTGTCTTCCAAACATTAGATAAAATGGTGCGTATCCCGTAGATGTTTGGGGTGTGTTGTTGTAAATATAGGCCAAGTCCTTGATACGCTCAGGCCACTCAACACCAGGTGTAACTGCGGCTGTTCTTAGCATGCCGATGATCACTTGATTTGCCTTCTCGCACATACCATTCCCTTGAGGGTGATACGCTGTGGTTCGCAACTTCTTGCAGTTTTGGAACTGACACAGCTCACGGAACAATTGGGATTCAAATGCCGATCCACGGTCGGTGAGGATATGCTCAGGACAACCGTAATGGCGGACAAACTCTGCGTAGAAGGTCTCAGCCGTAGTTCTTGCTGTAAGATCTCTGACAGGCACGATGACAAGGAACTTGGAGTAATGATCCACCATTGTCAGAGCGTAGCTGTAGCCGGAACGTGTGGGACCCAACTTCACATGGTCCAGAGCAACAATTTCACACGGCTTTTGAGTCTTAATTGGATGTAGAGGGGCCTTCTGATCTCTTCGACCTTCCTTGGTGATACTACAGGCGGGACACTCCGGCTCGGCAACTCAACTCTCAATGTCACTCCTCATCCCAACCCAATAGAAGCGACGACGGATGGTAGCTTCGGTCTTTTGTACCCCGAAGTGACCGGATCTGTCATGATACGCCTCAAGTATCATCTGTGCGTCTCTTCTTGGTACGAGGATCTGATGAAGCCTTTCACCTGAGACAGGATCAAGAGTGTTTCTATGTAGAAGGCCTCGTTGGACAAACAGGCGCTTCCTCTGTCGCCAAAGGCGTTTTAATTCCACGTCATGAAGACCTCTCTTTACACGGGTTGGTATTCTTCCTGTAAGCAGGAAATCTGACAATTCTCCTAAAACTCTGCTCTCTTCTTGGAACGTTTTCCACAGAGATGGCTCCTGGAGGGATTCGGCAGCTGTTTTCGCCAGAGATTCTCCTTCTACAGGGACACCAATAGCAACCTGTTGGGCAAACTTGTTGTAGAATGGTGGCATCTCCACCTCTTCCCAGATGTCTTCTCGGGGTGGTTCTTCTCCCACAGGCAACCTTGAGAGTGCATCAGCGTTAGCGTTGGACTTGCCACTGCGATACTTGACAGAGAACTTGTAATTCGCGAGTCTTGAGGCCCACCGTTGTTCAAGGGCTCCCAGTCGAGCAGTGTCCAGATGCGCCAACGGATTGTTATCTGTGTACACGGTAAAGGGTGTGGCAGCCAGGTAGTCTTTAAACTTCTCTGTCACGGCCCAGACAAGCGCCAGAAGTTCGAGTTTGAAAGAACTATAGTTCTGGTCGTTCTTCTCCGCGCCTCTCAGACTCCTGCTGGCGTAGGCGATGACTCGCTCTTTGTTGTCCTGAACCTGGGACAACACTGCACCCAAACCTTGGTGACTTGCATCTGTGTACAAGCGGAATGGCTGACTGTAGTCGGGATAGGCTAGAATTGGTGGTTGCGTCAGAAGTGCTTTAAGCGCTTGAAAGGCTTCCTCTTGACGCGCTGTCCAGTCTACCGGAAGCTTTCGGTTGTAGTTTTCTCTGGGACAACCGCGCAACAACTCGTTCAGAGGCTCGGCTACTTGGGCGAAGTGTGGTATGAAACGCCGGTAGTAACCTGCGAATCCAAGGAAGCTTCGGACTTCTTTGACGGTAGTTGGTCTTCGCCAGTTCTGGACTGCTGTGATCTTTTCAGGATCAGGTTGGACGCCTTGTGCGCTCACGACATGCCCAAGGTAGTGAACTTGGGGTTTCAACAGGTAGCACTTGGAGGGCTTCAACTTTAGGCCGTGCTGTATAAGTACCTTGAATACCTCGGACAGGTGACGAAGGTGTTCTTGGTATGTCCGGGAGAATACAATAACATCGTCCAGGTACAGTAGCACACTCTGGAAATTCTCATGGCCGAGGCACCTCTCCATAAGCCGTTGGAATGTGGCTGGGGCATTACATAGCCCAAATGGCATACTATTGAATTCAAAGAGTCCCATCGGGGTCGTAAACGCAGTCTTTTCACGATCTTCAGGCGCCATAGGGACTTGCCAGTATCCACTGGTTAAGTCCAGGGTCGAGAAACAGGTAGCTGATCCCAAAGCCGTTAGAGATTCCTCAATCCGCGGCAATGGGTATGCGTCTTTGTGCGTGACGTTGTTGAGTTTACGATAGTCCACACAAAATCGTAGGGTTCCGTCTTTCTTCTTGACAAGGACTAGCGGGGCTGCCCAGGGGCTGTTACTCTCCCTGATGACATCAGCATCTCGCATCTCTTGGATCAACTTTTTCACCGGTTGGTACATCGCTGGTGGTATTGGACGGTGACGCTCCTTGATTGGATGGTGGTCGCCAGTCAGAATGCGATGTTGTATGGTCGTGGTCTTACCAAAGTCCAATGAGTGTTTGCTGAATGCCTGTTGGTAACGCTTGGCCACATTGCGAACCCCATTGATGTGCTCTATAGGGGTATTGGCGTCTCCCACATTCAATTCATCCCACCAGGACTTCGTGGCTCCATTTTGAATGTTCTCAGCAGCTTGGGTGGAACGCTGTGTGGTGGTAGAATCACCAGAGAGAATGTCTTCTGGTGCTAACCGGTGTAGCAGGGCCACAGAGTGGAACTTGTGGAGGTTCACGGGAGCATCGCCCAAGTTGACTAAGCGGACAGGAACACGTCCATTGGAAACTGTAACAAGGCTGCGGGCAGCCATGACAAGTGGTTGGCCATCTACCTGTATGGGTTGTAGCAAGGCCTCGTAGTCCTGATTTTCTATGCCCGGACGGGCACGGCACCACACCATAGTTTCTGTTCCAGGCTGTAGGGTTACTGGACGGGTATCTTGGATCCGGACTCGACCAATTTCACCTTGTTTGTTGGCGAACTTGTGCTGGGCATTGAGTACACGAATGGCCCGCTGAATGGTCTGCTGGTCACTGGGAGAAGCTGTAAGGAGAGAGGCATGCAAGGCATCCAACACTTCTGCAAAGCAATGGCGTAAAACATTCATGCCTAATATTACAACTGCAAACCTATCATCCTCTACATCAGTGACAATTACACCCTGTCTAGGCAGTTTCAAGTCCCCAATCTGGATAGTGGATTCCCAATAACCCTGCTGTGGTATGGGCTGTCCATTGCTGGCACACAGATTTATCCATGTGTCAGGTGTTCTATTCAACACACCTAAGTCCCAATGTTCAAGGAACA
Source organism: Leptodactylus fallax (assembly GCA_947044405.1). Lineage (NCBI taxonomy): Eukaryota > Metazoa > Chordata > Amphibia > Anura > Leptodactylidae > Leptodactylus > Leptodactylus fallax. The sequence continues at coordinate 1,318,264 of CAMRHE010000403.1, read as the reverse complement.
CCTGCTTGCGCAGGGTTGTTACCTGAGATCCAGTGTCCACCAACGCTGTCAGAGGGACGCCGTTCACCCGGATTGTGATGTGTGGGCAGGCTGAGACGAAGCGTGACAATGGCACTGAAGATTCACCTGGGCCCTTCTTCTTTCCTCCCGAGGGGCGGCCCGCTGCCTCGGGGGTGGCCCGTTTAACTGAAAACACTGAGGCCTGGTGTGTCCATATCTATGGCAATAGGTACAGTATGGCCTCTCACTCTGTGGAGATTTCACTGAAGACGGACGTCTGAGTGGCGACTCAGGTGAGATGTTGAGACTTCGCAAAGGATCACTGGACGATGAAGACGGCTGGGTCAGACGATCTAGACGGACGGTGATCTGTTCCATGGCACGGGTCAGATGATCCACTCGGGCCAGAAGGTCATCTCTGGAGTCTGCTGGTGTAGTCTGCGCAGTTTGGGCAGCAGGTGAGGTACCCAGAGGTAGTGACAGGACAACTGGAGCGATGCTTGTTGAGGGTCCAGGTGAGGGAGCACAGATGACTGGGCTCGGCTGGGGCTGCTCCTGTCCCAAGACCTGGATGGCAAGGGCCTTGAAGTCAGCAAACGTGATGCTGGGATGTTGTGCAGCAAGCATTCGCAACTGACTCTGGAGCAATGTGGTACCCGCCCCTTCTATGAAGCGGTCAAGCAAGATTTTATCAGAGTCCACATTTTCACGTGGATCCACTTGCACCACAGCTCTGAACGCCTCTTGGAGGGATAAAGCATAGTCCCGCAGGGTCTCACCAGGTAGTTGTCGTCTGGAAAAGAAGCGCATCTTTACCTCGGAGACAGATCGCACGTCAAAGTTCACCTGGAGTTTGTCCAGAATTTGCCCAGGGGTTCTTTTGTCAGAGGCAGGCCAGGATTTGACCTCCCTAGCTGCAGCACCCTCAAGCTGGCCCAGCAGGATCTGTATCTGCTGTTCTGTATTCAGAGGATAGAACTGGAAGAGAGACAGCATCTTCTCACGAAAGTCCCTGAGGGTATGCGCCTCCCCTTTGTAGCGCGGCAGCCATGGTGCGCCAGGGTAAAATGGCATGGAGAATGGTAGGCTGCTCGCCATGGGCACTGCTGGATCACTAGAAACAGATGGCACAATGTCACTTTGCTCAGTCATGTTGTTTGCAGGTATGACTGAAATTAGGTCGCCGTCTCTTTAAGAAACTCAACTGCTTGCTGGCAGGGAATGGAGACAACAACTTGGAATGCTGTCCCTTTAAGAATGCTGTAGCTATTAACAGAGTCACTGTGATGCAGGCTGACGGTGTGCTCCCCCTCTTTAATGGTGGCACTCCCCACGGACACGGTACACGGAAAACACTCGCTGGGGCCGTGGGAGGACTGAAGACAAGGACAGGGAGGCACAGTACTCACTGACAGCAACTGCAGCGTGGACCAGAGATCAGCGGTGCACAGCAGGGACGGTGATGCGGCACCGGAGAGTCAGAAATGGCGCTGGCACGTTCGCCTTTCACTTTCTTGTATGGGTGCGCTGGAGCATTGCGCTCAGCATTCTGGGCTCTCCTAAGATGGCGGCAGATGGGTCTCCTGGCCTCATGGGCAGTGCTAAAAATCTCCCGCACTTTTGCAAGGTACAGCTAACCCTTTGTGGGCGTTCTTACACAGCGATGTGGCGCAGCAAACAAGTCCTGGGCGTTTTAACTCTTCCAGGGCTGTAACACACTGAGAGGACAGTCTTTAGGGCTTGCTTCAGGGGTATAGGGCTCCCCCTCTTTGTGGCAAGCACTCTCAGGGAATAAACTTGATCTTAGCAAAGTCCACAATAAAGACCGATGCTCTGGAGACAATTTGGTGCACTTTTCGTGGCGACTTTCTCAAAATGGCACACACCCGTATCCTGTTCGTGACGCCAGTTTTTCTTGCGGTGACCAGATGGAAGGTAACGCTGCAGTTGGGATTGCGGGGTGCAAACAGTGCGGACTTGTCACGGTCTCTGGGCACGAGGGCGCAGCGCTGGTGCTGTCCCACGTTACCACCACTGGTACCGGTGATGAGGGGGCTGCACAAATGTTGGTGGTGATTGTTCCCCCGGGGCGCTTCCCCTATACTGTGCCGACTGGTGGTGTTTGGGGCGCCCTGATGTTGTCGGTGCAGAGTCAGACACAGAAACGGTTGTAAAGTTGAACTTTTACTTCCATGGGTGTGGAGGCACAAATGCTTAAACAGTTTCTTCAATACAAAACAACGGGGTACGCCTGGTGACACAGCAAAGTCCTGGGGTGCAGGGTAGACTTGATGAAAGGTGTTCCTAGCCCCTTATACTTCAGTGTTACAGCCCTAAGGTGCGTCTGGGCTCCTATTTGGCTCATAGGAGGATGCCCACCATGATACTAGTACATAATATTCCCCACTCACGTTATGTGGTCCTGATAGCTCAGAGTTTCGGGGTGCAATAGTCAGGGTGGCAGGATATTCCACAGGTCTGGCCTTGGCCCCTGGATCCTGTGATACTTGCTATGGAGCACGTGTTCCAGAATGTTCTCTCCACAGTCTCATGCTGACAAGATAATGATGCTTGACTTCCTTCAGGGCGATGGCTAGGCAGACAGGGGACAGGATCTTCTGAATAGCTGGAGTATGTCAGCTCTCCAACCTTCCTGGGCCTGTCTAGGACTTGAGATTCCTGCACTAAACTCACTGCTTTCTTCACAGGACATCACACTTCTCTCCTCACCTCCTCCTCCTAACACTCCACACTTCTAACTCCTCACACGCAGGACCTTCCTGCCGGGGTGTTACCATGGGGACCCAGTGATCAGCTGACTCCTCCCCTTTTCCCAGGCGATGTCCTCCCATTGGACATTTGGTTACTATTCAATCCTATGGGAGGTGTAATGCATGTGTGAGGCTCACTAGGTGGCACTGTGTTGTGTGAGACTCAGGACCCCCTGCTATGTCACACAGGCTATGAAGCAACAGGAAATAATACAATGCACAGAGATCACCCTCAGCCCAGCCATAGCCAGCTCTGGGATGCCACATATACACCCCTCATCAAAACATAGCAATTGATTAATCCCTGATTCATTTCACAGGCCACCTTGCATTCAAGCAATATATTCCAAGCAAGAGGGAAAGGTATGGAGTTAAGCTCTACAAACTTTGTGAAAGTGGCACTGGCTATACCTATGCCTTCAGAATTTATGAGGGAAAAGACTGCCTTCTTAGTCTCCCTGGTTGCCCAACCTACATGGGTGTTAATGGAAAGATTGTGATCTCATAAACCCATTACCTCATCAGGGCTCAGTGGTGAACCTAGCCTCTTTGCTGCCTAAGGTGGACTATCGAAATACGCCCCCCCCCCCACCCACAAAAAAAAAAATTGAGTTTCCATGCTGTTAGCTTCACACACTGTTATCATCGCACAATATACACAGTACACAAAGTTATAAAACAGTTTTTAAGAATTCTTCTTCCTGTACTACTTCAGTATCAGATCAACAACACGGTATTAACAATGACAATAACTTCACACATCTTCTGCTTGGTGGATGTACGAGCCCACGTGGCCCCCATTCTCTATAATAGGAGCGCCGCAGATAGCTGAGTACTGGACTTCGGCTATCTTTGGCACTCCCATTGAAGTGAATGAGAGCCAAGCGGGTTCGTCCATCCACCAAGTGACACGCCTATATTCAGCCTGGCTGCGGTCAAGCTGTATTCCAACCCAGTGAGGGGAAAAAACCCAATTCTCAGGCTCAGTGGGGTCTCAGCAGACAGCCCCCCATAACCCAGGTATTTATCCTCATTTAGGTGAATACAGTGCAGTAACATTTTGTGACTTTGTGACTTACAGGTGACTTCTCTGACTAATCCTTCACATTTCCCTTCTCTTCTCTTTGGACCGCCATGACCACTTCTTCCAGCTGTGACTTGTCTCTGTAAAGTCTGCAACACAGACATCTTTGGCTCCTCACTTTTCCAGGCATCCAACCCACATTGTCCTCACCTACACAAAGCCTCCATCCTACTGCTACTCTCAAATATAAAATATATGATATAACCCCCCATAATGAATAATACTCCCAAGTGCATCTTTATATTAATAATGTCTGTGTGTACGCTATATAAATAGTGTCCCTTATTAATAATGCCCCAGGTGTTAACTAATTAAAAGGTTTTCCAGGTCATTAATAAACTAATCAGTGGGGCTCAAAAACCCAGGATCCCTACTGACCAGCTGTTTGAATGGTACCTGTGTAAGCGCCATGACCGCTTCTCTATTTACATAATGTCATTCATCTCATAGCAGCCATGTAATGTAACTACAGCCTCGTCTTATACATGTCTATGTGACAAGACTGTAATTACATCACACGGTCACTATAAACAGACAGCGTATGATATAAACAGGCGCCATAGGCCCTTCATACAGCTGATCAGAGGTGAGGTCCACTGATCTCTTATTGATAATCTGTCCTAAGGATAGAACATCAATAAAAATGAGCTGGAAAGTCCCTTTAATAAAGCACAAGTGCCACTTTAAAGGGGTTGTCCAGGATAACCACTTTTTTAATATGAGGCTGGGGAAGATGCACCGATGTCGCCCAGCGCATTCCAGTCCTGCTGCTCCGGTGTTTTCTTCCCCACAGCACTGTGATATCCCATGTCAGCGACCTCAGTGGTCATGTGCGGTGGGGACTTCTGCCAGAAGAAAACACTAGAGCTGCAGAACCAGACCATGGTGGGAGACATCGGAGCACAAGGGACAGGTGAGTAGGTGTTTTTTTTTTTTAATACAGTATTACATGGTATTATGGCCCACAGCAGCCCCTGCACACAGTATTACATGGTATTATGCCCTGCAGCGGCCCCTGCACACAGTATTATGCCTTGCAGCGGCCCCTGCACACAGTATTATGCCCCGCAGCGGCCCCTGCACATGGTATTATGCCCCACAGCGACCCCTGCACACGGTATTATGCCCTGCAGCGGCCCCTACACACGGTATTATGCCCCGCAGTGGCCCCTGCACACGGTATTATGCCCCATAGTGGCCCCTGCACACGATATTATGCTCCATAGCAGCCCCTGCACACGGTATTATGCTCCATAGCGGCCCCTGCACACGGTATTATTCTCCATTGTGGCCCCTGCACACAGTATTGTGCCCCGAAGCAGCCCCTGCACATGGTATTATGCCCCATAGTAGCCCCTGAACACGGTATTGTGCCCCATAGTGGCCCCTGCACATGGTATTATGCTCCATAGTGGCCCCTACACACAGTATTAAGCCCAATAGTGGCCCCTGCACACAGTATTATGCCCCGCAGCGGCCCCTGCACTTGGTATTATGCTCCATATTGGCCTCTGAACACGGTATTATGCTTCATAGTGGCCCCTGCACTCAGTATTATGCTCAATAGTGGCCCCTGCACATGGTATTATGCCTCATAGTGGCCCCTGCACTCGGTATTATGCTCCATAGTAGCCCCTGCACACGGTATTATGTCCCGCAGAGGCCCCTGCACACGGTATTATGCATCATAGTGGCCCCTGCACTCTGGGTCTAAAAAACCCCAGAGTATAATGATCGGAGACCCAGGTTGTGACAAACATAAAACCAGTGCTACTTACCTGGGCTACGGTGCACTCCCTGCTTTTGGCCCTCTTTAATTTCGCACAGACCAGCGTCGCAACATAATGACGTCGGCCTGGCTCACGTGACGCCTGGGACGTCACCAAAGAAGGCCAAAGCCTGCTGGGAGTAACATCGGATCTGCATCCCATAGCAGAAGGGGAAGCGGAGGTGGCCACAGCAGTAGCGGGGATCGGTAAATAAATAGGCCGTTACCTGCTGGGGTTACTCCAGTAGGTAACAGCCTATTTATATATATAAAAAAGGTATCCAAACCTACCTGCAATCCCTTGATGGAGCCGCTGCCTCTTCTTCACCCGCGTCCGCGTTTCAGCATAGGTGGAGCGATGACGTCATTGTATCACCGCCTGTGCTGAGATGTCGTAAACCAGCCCAGGACAGGTCCCGCTCAGCTCTGTTTTTTTTTTTTTAAGCGGCCTGTCTTGGGCTGATTTATGGAAAATAGAATGTAAAAAATGCCTCCCACCAGACAGTGACGGACAGTGCCGCCTGAGGCGGCCGCCTCACTTCGCCTCATTAGCGGTGCGCCCCTGTCAGGACTATCACTTATATTTGGACAATTATTATACAAGTATACCATTTTTTAAGCATCTGTTCATAGAGGGCACAGTTACTTGTGGTATGTAAGATCCAATTGGAAGGGCTTTCCAGAGATACTTGTAAGCATTAGACTGAAACGGGGAGAGTCCTCATGCCTGTGTAGCTCAGAACTGCTGACAATAAAATACGGGTACAAAAGAGATGTATTCTTGCTCAGCACCATCCATGCTATTACAACAGTCCCAGTAGCACTTACAGACAGAAACATGCAGGCAGAAAAACCAGTGTGTGTGGTGGACTACAATAAATTTATGGGCGCAGTTGACTTAAATGACCAGATGCTTAGGCCATATCTGATCTTGCGGAAAACAAGATACTGGTATAAAAAAGTGTCCCTCTACTTGATACAACTGGCAATGTACAATACCTTTGTGATTTATAAACAGTGTGGAAACTATGCTCCCTTCCTAAAGTTCCAGGAAGAAATCATCATCAGTCTACTTTATCCATCTGGTACCTTTCCTGTGAACATGTCAGAATCTGTCAGCAGGCTGCATGGCAGATACTTTCCTGACATCCTTCCCCCCACAGAAAATAAAGAAAATCACCAGAAAAGGTGCAGGGTTTGTGCCAAATAGGGTATTCGGAGAGACTCAAGGTACTACTATCCACAGTGCCCATCAAAGCCTGCACTCTGCATTGTAGACTGTTTCCGCAAATACCACACATCTGGAAAACTTTATCAATTTTTAGAGGAAAAAATAGTATCTTTTCTGCATGTAAATATGTTTTAGTTTTATTTATAACTTGTTTAGTGATGTTTAGTGTTTATATATTTCACATAAATAGAACTTTTAGCACAAGCCGTGTTTGTTGGATTTTTTTAACATTTTGCCTATGAGAAGAATAATTATAAATGTAAATAGAAGAGGTGGGGTCTAATTTGCTCCACATAGTCATTTTGTCATTTCACACAACCTTTAATGATTGTATGGTGTCAACAAACCAGTTATGGAGAATTTGGGCTCCGGAAGCCAGTTTGCGCACCATTCATTACAGGCTCTGCCGTAGGCCCAGCAAGTAAGGAATGCACCTACATTTGTGTCTATGAAAATGGCATAAGTTGCTAAATATGTTAGCAGGTGTGTTTCTCAAGTAGCACTCACCAGATTTTAAAAACAGTCACCTGAATTCACATATTTGGGAAAAATGTCGTTTTCATTTTTTTTTCCACCAAATTCATTGAAAATTCTGGAAAAAAACAGAGGTCCAATATCTTTTATATGTCCTTTATTGAATACCTTGGGGGTCTAATTTATTGAATGGAGTCATTTTGGGGGTGTTCACACTGTTTTGGGCCTTCACAGCAGCTGTAATGATAGTATGGTGTCAGCAAACCAGCTATGGAAAATTTGGCCTCCGGAAGCCAGCTTGCGCACCATTCTTTACAGGCTCTGCTGTAGGCCCAGCAAGTAAGGAATGCACCTACATTTGGTATCTATGAAAACGGCATAAGTTGCTAAATATGTTATCAGGTGTGTTTCTCAAGTAGCACTTACCAGAGTTTAAAAATAGTCACCCGAATTCACATATTTGAGAAAAAATGGCGTTTTAAATTTTTTTTTACATTAAATTAATTGAAAAGTCTGGAAAAAAACAGAGGTCCAATATCTTTTATATGTCCTTTATTGAATACCTTGGGGGGTCTAATTTCTTGAATGGAGTCATTTTGGGGGTGTTCATACTGTTTTGGGCCTTCACAACAGCTGTAATGATAGTATGGTGTCAGCAAACCAGCTATGGAAAAATTGGCCTTCAAAAGCCAGTTTGTGCACCATTCATTGCAGGCTCTGCTGTAGGCCCACATAATGGAGAAAATACTCAAATGTGGTATCTATACAAACAGCAGAAATAAGAAATTATATTTTAGAATATATATATTTATTATAATTTATTTTTTGAGGTTATCATGTGTATAAATGTAGGAAAAAGCATTTTTTAAAACTTTTTTTTGCCCTTTTCCCTTTCTTTTTGTAAAAAGTAAAATATATTGCTTATTTTGTTATAAAATGTGAAAGCCCATTATGTTCCGAGAAAAAGGAGACCAAATACATTTAGGTTGGCATGGTAATAGAAAAGCAATTTTCAGTTAAACTGGAACATGGCTTAAACTTGAACATGTACCTGGTGTGGAAGGGGGGTAAAGCATCTGGTATGGAAGTGGTTAAGGAATGAAAGTAAGGGGTTTTACCTAAAAAATAATCCAGACGAGTGTCAGTATGATGTGAATGGGAATAGAAGGTGTAGGATTTATCACCTAGGTGGACGACTCTCCACAGGTCGTACAGAGCGTGTTCCCTAATCAGCTGTCAAAAAAAGGTTGGCTATATGCCACTGAGGGAAAGACAACGCTGGACTGAACAACCCAAACTGTGGGAAAGATAACACTGGTGGGACATCAGTATTCTCAGAATCAGAGGAGTGGAGAGGAGATGTTTGAGCATAGCTGGACATAGAGGGAGTAGCAGCCAAGTCTGTGTCAGGCAGAGGAAGAACCCGAGGGTCAGTTAGGGACATGTTCTGGACTCTTAAATCTTGTCTGTGGGGCTCCAGGGTCTGTGTGTGGGGGCTAGTCTGCGGGAGCCCCTTGTCACTGACATTCTAAGATGTTGGTGGGGTCCCTCCTGGGGCCGGTCACTGTGTGGTGGGTCACATGGAGGAGCCTCCAGGGCAGCCATATCAGTATCCTGGGCCTTATGTAGAGATTCTGGTGCAGCAAGAGGCGAGCTGGTCCCCCGAGGCATAGGAGATGCTCATGCTCATGCTGTCTCTGAGGAGACAGAGGCTGTGGCACCTAGTCCGCGTGTGCTCCAGAGAATGAAGATGGCAGCGGCCACTGTCTATTGTGTTGGGCTGTCAGCGTGCAGGCGCTTTGGAGGAGGAAAGCCTCCAATGTGACCCACTTGGAAGACACTGGGTCAGACAGGGCAGAGTCTCCAGGGGTTGCCTGGACAACCCCTTTAAGCCTTAGAGAGCTAGAAATGGGCTAGATAGAGTCCTAGGAGCCCAAACAGCGTCATACATTATGTTTTAAGCCAATTTAAACTCTGGTTCATGACAAACTTATTCAAGCCAATGCAAATCTTTGGACTGAACAACCCAAACTGGAAACCAATTTAATCTTCAGAGATTTGCTCATATATAATGACAACCATGCTGAATGATAACACTGAAGGTTTCTGCTCTCTAGTCAAAAATATGAGCATTTTAAATCAATTCCCTTGAATTCCAGATTAGTCTATGTTTTATATTCAGAATTTTATAGTTCCTCGTAGATTCGTCGATTTGACTTTTGGTTTCTAATGATACAGAAACTGTTGAAATTCGTCTTGGACAAACCTGTAAAAAGGCTGCCACTATGTTTAACCTGAAGACATAAGAACATAAGGAGGAGGATCACATGGCTTGTGTGACCTATTGAGCTTCTGGCATCATCAACTGACAGCTTATCATCCAATCATGAGTGGAGGGTGAAGAGGTCACAGTCATGATGTCACAATATATAATGTAATGCACAGAGAAAAAAGACATTTTATGAGATTATAGAAGCAAGGAGAGAACTCAGCTACTACATCCAGCACAGTGACAGCAAAAGAAACCATTAAAACTGATGTACTATTACACAGTTACAAGAAAGGTAGAGAGATCATAGGAGTCTTACATACACTGGCCAGGTCACCGCTTCAGTGCCAAGTCTCATTTTGTTAAAAGTAATGTGTCAATAATTTTTAGATGTATTTCTTAAAATCAAGTAGTAAAATATACCACTTTTATCTAATCTGTTTTTGTTTTCTGACTATTTACTTTTATTCTATTTTCTGTACAGAATTATGGCCATCTTGCCTGAGCCTCTCCTCTGCTCTGGTAATAGATTTAGCAACATGCTTTACAATATAGTCATGGCCATAAGTGGCAATAGTTTACAGCCAATTCACTGAAGTCTATGGGAGAGTTTTCTAGGCATGTCTGCTGTTTTATGTACCAGGAAGGCAGGAAGTAATAAATTAAAACACCAAAATATAGATATCTTCAGACCCTGCATTTGTGATTTGGGGCAGCAGTGCTTGCTATATTCCTGTTTACTTTTATTAGGCTAAGATCCCAAACTGAGGAAATGCAGCATTTTTGATTGTTTCAGAAACGCAGTGTAAAAAAATGTTGTGTTACCAGAAAACTGAATGAGATTTCATTCATTTCATTCACACATTGCAGAAAAAAGAACTGCAGAAAAGCTACACTTTCAAAAACACATGCCTTTTTTTTAAAAACACATGCGTTTTTTAAAAACACAGCATGTTAATTTTAGCTGTGAAATTGTGCGTTTTCCCTTTAGATTTATTAGAAGAAGAAAAATACAGAGATATATGCAGAAAAGGTCAACAACTAAAAATTTCAGAAAAAAATACAATGCGTTTTTGATGCATTTTTTTTTACCCAACTTTTTTTTCAGCTGCGTTTCACTACATGGGGCTTTAGCCTTAGTCAGTATTAGGTTGGATATGTTTAACTTTTAACTCTTTGATTGGTCAGATTTAATTCCTCATATTCAGGAATATTCATGCATAAAAGAAAATATTGCTAAAACATCATGTTATGTTGCTAGAGAAATGTAAGGGTAATTATATAAAACTGTCTTCACTAAGGCTACATTCACATGACAGTAAAAACTGGCCACGTGAAATCCATTTTTTTTTTTAATGGACGTCAGTAGACAGCATTAATTTCACTGTCAATAAATGGGGGCTATTGACATGACTGCTATTTTGACAGTCCGTTGTCATGCACCATCAAAATATAGGTCATGTCCAATTTCTGGCTGTTTTCATGGATCCGTCCATACACTGAAATGTATGGGAGATCCATGAAAACAGGTGCCCTTTGGGTGGAAGATGGCCATGAAAAATTGACTTTTTTCATGGCCATTTTGCATCTCTTTCGTGTGAATGTAGCCTTAGTCCTCCCAAAAGCAACACAAAGCTCCCTTTTTATAGTTATTTATTAGATCTTTCTCATTATTAAACATTTCTACCTTTCTTATAATTCTACAAGAATCATAGCTAAGTGTAAAAATAATTTACCATCTAAGGCTAAGGTCTCATGTGGCGTCCTGCAGCAAAAAAAAAGCGCTGCGGGAGAAACCGCGACAGAATCGCAACGCGGTTCTTCCCACAGCGCTTAGACAGAAAGTTTGCAGAGTTTTCCTCTGCGGACTTTCTTTTTCAATTATACCTATGGGGAAATCACAGGCGTTTCTGTAGGTATAATTGACATGCTGTGATTTCCAAAACCGTGCCGGTTTTGGAAATCGCCGTGTGTCCGCAGCACGTTTTTTTTCCACAAAATGGGCATGGGATTCACTAGAATCTCATCCACTTTGCTCTGACTGTAAAACGCCGCAATTTTTTCCGCAGCACTTCCACCACGGGCGAATCACGGCATTTACGCCACGTGGGGCTTTAGCCTTAATCAAGTTCTGATCATTTGGGCCTCATTTAATGTGCCCTGATCCATCAGAGGATCAGAACAATGGACATTAAAACTGCCAAATTTCTAAATACAAACATAAAATTTTCCATTTGGATCCATCATCATAGAAATCAGTGTAAAAATAAAATGAAAGGCCCTGTCCATCAGCTTCCTTTTTTTTTTTATAGTAAATGAAAGAGCAATAAACCAAACAAGAAAGCCAAAATAAGACTGGGTCCCCATGTTGCAGAAAAGTAGTGTTTTGTCCACGGCAGAAATGCAGCGGCAAAAAACGCTGCCTTTTACAGTACCTGCAAAGTGGATGGATTCTGGCTAATCCCATACACACATTGCAGTAAAAAAATCTGTTTTTGTAAATCGCAGCATGTCAATTATATCTACGGAAATGCTGGCATTTTCAGTATAGGTATAATAAAGGCAGAAAGTCCGCAGAGGAAAACTCTACTATGGAAAAAAACGTGATGCGTTTACGTCACAGTCTTTACCATAGCATTTTTATGGCTAAGGGATGTTCTGCTTTAATTTTGTCATTGCTTTATTTGATGGTGGATACTAATGGAATTATTCTATTTGTATCTGTCAGTCTGATAATTATAATGACTGTTGTTCTAATCCTTTGACAGTGATAAATATGCCAATAAGTAGTATGAAAAGAATATTTTATAATTATATGTGATAATTATATTATGTTTAATGTACCTACATACAAACATGAATATTTTCACTTATACTTTCACATTCAATTTCCAGGTCAAAACAGCTTGCATATATTATGTAGCTCTTTTACTATGATTCTTAATCATATAATATTCTGTTGCAAAATGTTGCTATTCTATATAAACAGATAATGCAAAGATAATTATAACCATCTAAATTTACTTCGACTTTGGAATAACTTAAATGAAATTTGTAAATACTTTGAAGCTGGATGAAATGAATTCAACCACTCAAGCATCAAAATAATAACTGCATAAAATAAAAGGCAAAGTTAGCTAAGTTAATTAACACGGAGTCAAATGTAAAAAGACATAAGAGGAGATTTAACAATGACTTGTCACGGAGATAAAAGAAATAAGTCATTATTTGGTTATCTTGTTAGTGCTATTGAAGCAGCATGGTCAAGGTCAACATAACATTGAATGTGACCATAACTGTGCTGCTCATTGGATGAGAAGGCAAAATCTAACAACTGAAAAACAGAAAGAAAATCCAAAGATAAGACAGGTAATTATACCATGGTCTAAAGGAGGGTCATGTCATTGTCTGAAAGGTCAAAGGGTATTAAAAAAATCAAAGGCTTATTTCTCAATTCTTTGTGCTTTCCAATTGACAACCCAAATTAAAACTGTGCTACTTTTAGATATTGAAATGAGAAAGGTTCAGTTTGACCAGGAAACAACTAAACAAATGCAGATAGTATTGAAGACTGAATGCAGAAACTTTAGTTTTTATATTTATATAGTTACCAATCCAATTGAGGCAAGTCAACTAAAATATCATCAAGTCATGTAATTTTACAATATATATGACTAGAACCACAAAGATTTTGTGTAACAGTACTCCAGAAACCCATAGTTAAAGGGGTTTTCCGGGTAAAAAATCTTTTTTTAAAAACGGTCTGTTAGTGCTATTAATCTGTTAATAAGTGTACCCAAATACCTTTAGCAGTGTTTTGAGTGATTTCTGGGTTTCTCTGGGAGCCCCTGGCATCTTCTGCATTTGTTTACATGGTGTAGCTTCCTGCTGTCTTAGCTAATGCAATGCATCATGGTAAGTTGTAGGCTGACTCACACTACCTCCTTCTCACTTCTCCCCACTTCCTCTCTCACACCCTCTCTCTATCTCCCTAGCTATTCTACCCACTACTAGCCCTTCCCAACTAACTAACAGCCCTTCCTCTCTAGATTTCCATTCTGGGACGGCTCCTCCTTTCTTTGACTCTGCCGGCTCATGCACAGGCCGGAGGTGCCTCTGACACCTGCGCAGTAGAGATGGCATTTCTGCCGGTGCTTGCACAAGTCTGAGGTGCCTCTGACACCTGCGCAATAGAGCTGGAGTGCCACCTCTACTGCGCATGTGTCAGAGGCACCTCTGCCCTACACATGCATCAGCAGTCAAAGAAGAGGCAGAGCCATCCCAGAAGGGAAGTCTAAAGAGTAAGACGCATAAGTATGATGGAGTGGAGGGGGGTGGTATTGGTGACATTCTGTTTCGGAAACGGGGAAATGGAACATCACTGGATTATCAGAAAGCATGCCTAGGGCGGTCAGGCGGTCGGATCGCCCAGGAGATCTAGGTAATTATACATTTTTTTTTAAACTAAGTAAATTAGAAGCTAGGCGGGGGAGGGGGTTTAGTTTAGGGGTTAATTTTTATTTTATCCCGGACAACCCCTTTAAATAGTGCCACACTAGTCTTTTGGGAAACATTGGACTCATAATCATCAAGGTAGCCTTCAGCTCTTATATGACCTATAGCTAGGGACTCAGCGTAATATGAATCCTTATTTCTTTCTTGAAGAGTTAGAGACTTTGATAAGGGCCCCTATTCTTATTTGCACTTGGACATTTTCACAGGAGGAAAAACAGATGTATGGCTCATGCCAATCTTATATCCAACAAGAGATTTTGAATGGGTAAGCATGAATTAGGCCCTATAATTGTATGATGTATAACCTCTGTTGATTATCCACATTTACAATTATTACATTAAATACATCATTCACCAGACATGAAGGTATTACTCATGGTAACCAAAATGTTTCAGTTATTCTCTTGGCAAAACTGAAAATACTGTTGTGGCCTAAAGTGGAAATTCCTGTCCCAACCCATGGAAATGAACTGACACTACCGGGCACTGCCTCTATATATGGCACTATGCGTAGTATAGACTGAAGAGTTACTTGGTTCATTTGCAGCTCTATCCTACTCGATAAATTTATGGCCTGCACTTGGTATATTCTGGTATATTCTGTTGCTACATGTACCACACAGGAGGAGCTTGAGGCTGGGTGGGCATCTTCACTCAGAGCAACATATGTATTTTCAGCCTTTTCCTGGAGCATAACTTCATGATACCTTTACAAATATGATTTGTTAAGGTGTATGTATAATGTTATATGACAAGCTGCAGGAGCCACAGTGTTCATGTGAGTTTTGCAACCTTTCCTTAGTGACTGAGATCATGTAGCTCAGTCATATGATCTAGCCGCAGATCAGTCCTATTTGAGTATGTGGGACTGAACAGCAATACAGGACACTGCCGCTACACTATTTATTGCATTGTGCCTAGCACACACTAAAGAGGCTGCAGTACTCAAGTATGGGAACCCCTGTGTTTTCAGGTTTTTCCTGGAGTATCATTTCAAGGTATATGATTTGTCAAGGTGTATCTATGATGTCACATGACAAACAAACTACTAAATGGGTTTTACGGGACTATGAAAATGTGTGTGTGTATATATACAGTATATATATACAGTGCTGCCCAAAAGTATTGGCACCCCTGCAATTCTGTCAGATAATACTCAATTTCTTCCAGAAAATGATTGCAATCACGAATGCTTTGGTAATAATATCTTCATTTAATTTGTCGTCAATGGAAAACCACAAAAAGAATTGTCAAAAAGCCAAACTGGATATAATTCCACACCAAACATAAAAAAGGGGGTGAACAAAAGTATTGGCACCCTTTGAAAAATCATGTGATGCTTCTCTAATTTGTGTAATTAACAGCACCTGTTACTTACCTGTGGCACATAACAGGTGGTGGCAATAACTAAATCACACTTGCAGCCAGTTGAAATGGATTAAAGTTGACTCAACCTCTGTCCTGTGTCCTTGTGTGTACCACATTGAGCATGGAGAAAAGAAAGAAGACCAAAGAACTGTCTGAGGACTTGAGAAGCAAAATTGTGAGGAAGCATGAGCAATCTCAAGGCTACAAGTCCATCTCCAAAGACCTGTGTTCCTGTGTCTACCGTGCGCAGTGTCATCAAGAAGTTTAAAGCCCATGGCACTGTGGCTAACCTCCCTAGATGTGGACGGAAAAGAAAAATTGACGAGAGATTTCAACGAAAGATTGTGCGGATGGTGGCTAAAGAACCTCAACTAACATCCAAACAAGTTCTAGCTGCCCTGCAGTCCGAGGGTACAACAGTGTCAACCCGTACTATCCGTCGGCGTCTGAATGAAAAGGGACTCTATGGTAGGATACCCAGGAAGACCCCACTTCTGACCCAGAGACATAAAAAAGCCAGGCTGGAGTTTGCCAAAACTTACCTGAGAAAGCCAAAAACTTTTTGGAAGAATGTTCTCTGGTCAGATGAGACAAAAGTAGAGCTTTTGGGAAAAGGCATCAACATAGAGTTTACAGGAAAAAAAAAGAGGCCTTCAAAGAAAAGAACACGGTCCCTACAGTCAAACATGGCGGAGGTTCCCTGATGTTTTGGGGTTGCTTTGCTGCCTCTGGCACTGGACTGCTTGACCGTGTGCATGGCATTATGAAGTCTGAAGACTACCAACAAATTTTGCAGCATAATGTAGGGCCCAGTGTGAGAAAGCTGGGTCTCCCTCAGAGGTCATGGGTCTTCCAGCAGGACAATGACCCAAAACACACTTCAAAAAGCACTAGAAAATGGTTTGAGAGAAAGCACTGGAGACTTCTAAAGTGGCCAGCAATGAGTCCAGACCTGAATCCCATAGAACACCTGTGGAGAGATCTCAAAATGGCAGTTTGGAGAAGGCACCCTTCAAATCTCAGGGACCTGGAGAAATTTGCCAAAGAAGAATGATCTAAAATTCCAGCAGAGCATTGTAAGAAACTCATTGATGGTTACCGGAAGCGGTTGTTCGCAGTTATGTTGTCTAAAGGTTGTGCTACCAAGTATTAGGCTGAGGGTGCCAATACTTTTGTCTGGCCCATTTTTGGAGTTTTGTGTAAAATGATCAATGATTTGACTTTTTTTTTTCATTCTCTTTTGTGTTTTTTCATTGCAAGCAAAATAAAAAGATATTATTACCAAAGCATTTGTGATTGCAATCATTTTCTGGAAGAAATTGAGTATTATCTGACAGAATTGCAGGGGTGCCAATACTTTTGGCCAGCACTGTATATATATATATATATATATATATACACTTTTTTTTTAATTAATTAATTAATTTATTTATTTATTTATTTATATGGTTTCTAAGAATATGCATGTGTAGCTGTGTACCTATATTGACAAAGAATGTAAGGCTATGTGCACAAAGTGTGTTTTTATCTTAAAACTGCATGTACACACTGTGTGTGTTTTTTTAAACTGTATGCATTTTTTTTCAAACACATTCTGAATTGTGAGGGAAAAAAGCACTGTAGAAACACAGCCTGAGCAGGACACTGCATGACGCTGATGATCGAGCATTCACATCTATTGCAAGGGAGAGGAACATCTGCATGCTACCAGCCTGTTAATGTCTAGAAATCTCACCCCCACTCATGGAAGAATGTCTGTCCAATGGAGGCAGGGGAGAAATTTGGAGAGTTAAAAGAAAAAAAAAACTAATAAAAAATGTGTTTGTTTGTTTGTCCATGCTGCCTCTAATCACTGAGGTGATCATCCAGATGTGTTAATAGGAGTCGGCTTCTGAAGTGATCAGGACCAGCCCCCACCTCTTCTTGGCTGCTCTACGGTTTAGACAAATGCTGCTATCAACAGTATTGATATTGCATTCATGGCGGACGTAGCTAAGAATTGAAAACATGTGCACAATGGATGGCACATGATCAGGATCAGTAACTAAATGATTGTAATAGGCATGGTCACAGCCATAGGGAGTGCAGAGATAGCAATCACTACCGGACCCTAGAGCTTAAGGGGGACCCAAAGGCCACTCTACAACATATAAAGACACCATTATTATAGGTAACACATGATAAGTTGGGGCACCATTACAAATTTTGCATTTAGACCCAGGAGATTCAAGTTACAGGAACTGTATTGTTCACACAATTCTGCAAAAGGATATGAAATTTCAATGTGATCTCAAATAGAGAAATTAATTTTTAGAAACTGTTTTGTCTATCTGGAAAAAAAAAGCATTTTTAAAAAATCTATTTATGTGTTAAAGATACTGGATGTTTGCCAATCTAAATATATAACCAGTACATTTAACCTAAATATACAGTATTCCTAAAACATTCATCTAAACATATTTGGATAGACAGTGTTAAATCCTAATCAGCATACATCAGAGCTGAGTCATTTCAGTTTCACATTAGTATCACAATGTAGTCTGCGGTTTTAAATTCTCATACAGCACATACAATAGGCAGCAGAGCTTCATAAAATGATGTGACAAATTCAGCTCTGCTACATCCTGTTGAAATTCTTTGTTATACCTTCTTGGAGGATTGCATTACATTTGCCTCCTCTCACATATTCAATGAAAATATTGTATATGAGTCAGATAGTTTTTAATGTTATATTGGTATTGTTAAGTATAGATCAAAATAAATTGTGTGGTTTTACTTCACTCTGTTGTAATTTGACCATCAATCAATTTGGGTTTTGCAAGAAATATTGAATATTTAACATAAACAAGAGAAAAATAACACAAAACTGTATTTTTTTTCTGAATATGGATGTGACTAACAGCATTACAACAAGAAAACACTTTCCTCTCTTTATTACCTTAAATAGTATTCCAGGAGTTTTATATCACATAATTACAAAATCCTGTTTGTAAAGCTAATCTCCCAACACATTTTCCATTCATGTCCAAAATATATAACCATGACATTCTACCAACATATGCGTCTAACATGTCCATAGGCTATGATTAACCAAACATACAGTATACTAAAAGATTGTCCTATGATATATAGTACCTTCGCCTCCCCTGCATTGTATTGCCTAACAAAATGCCATAAATGTCATAAAATGACAGAAAGTATAATACATTGCACTACATAGGTAGTTCAATGGATTCTAAAAGCGATCAAAATATTGTAAGTTAAAGTTCCCTAGGAGGACAAAAAAAATTATATTAAAAAAGGTGAGAGTTTTTTTTAATAAAGAAAAATACACAGTTAAAATCACAATAACAAATTAATCCCCCATCCCAAAATGTTTAATAGATAATAAAACATAAAAAAATAAAAATATAGCACAAAAATTGGGTATTGCCATGTCCGTAAGGACCCAAGCAATACAACTTCAATGTGATTTTTCCTTCAAGCTGAACAGTGTAAAAATAAAATCTAAAAAAATAATACCAGAATTGACGTTTTTGGTCGGCCACTGAAAAAGCATTGTAAAAAGAGATCAACAAACGTTATGTTGCCCAAAATGGCATCAATCGAAACGTCAGGTCTTCCTCCATAAAATAAGTCCATTAAGTCTGTTAACAAAAAATAAATAAATAAATAAATAAAAAATTAATTAAGTCTTGGAAAGTTGCGATGGACAAAAAAAATGTTAAGACAAAAAAGGTTTTTACTTTGCAAAAGTAGCAAGAGTAAAAAAAACTATACAAATTTGGTAATAGTATAATCGTATCTACCCAGTGAATACATTTATAAGGTTATTTAAGCTGCATGGTGAATGGCGCAAAATTTCTAGCATAAATAAGCAAAAGCAAAATTGCTGTTTTTTTTTTTACTCCTTCCCAGAAAGAGTTAATTACACTATGTAACACAAATTTTGTTCCCAGCTTTTAAATGTTATTTTCCAATTGCTTATGTCTAAAACAAATTAAAAATTGCTTACATTCATCATAAACTTCGCTTTTGTGACCACGGCAACGAAAATTATGCATTTTTACTATAGAAACAGACGATTTTGCATCGTCTCATTTATACAGTCAGACTAAGAACACTATATGCATTGCAAATTTACACAGATTAAAAAAACTGTTCAGAAGTGTGCGGTTTTCCGAGATTTACGACTATACTGCAAATCAGTTTCACGAATCCATCCCCAAATATAGTCGCCCATCATGTTTTCGTTATATTGTCATTGGTAACGGCGTTCAAAGTTCATAATGTCCTGGTGAAAGAGCTCGCCTTGCTCCTCTGAATAAGCTCCCATGTTCTCTTTGAACTTATCAAGATGAGCATCAAGATTATGGATTTTGAGTGACATCCTGCAGCCCATTGCAGCATAGTTCTTTATCAGAGTCTGAACCAGTTGTACATAGTTTTCATCTTTATGATTGCCTAGGAAGCCGCGAACCACTGCGACAAAACTGTTCCAAGCTGCTCTCTCCTTCCTATTCAGCTTCTTGGGAAATTCACTGCACTCTATGATCTTCTTGATTTGTGGTCCGACGAAGACACCAGCTTTGATCTTTGCTTCAGACAGCTTAGGTAAAAGATCTTGGAGGTAATTGAAAGCTCTTGACTCCTTATCTAGAGCCCTGACAAATTGTTTTATGAGCCTCAACTTGATGTGTAGTGGTGGCATCAGCACCTTGCGTGGGTCCACCAGTGGCTCCCACTTTACATTGTTCTCCCCACAGTGAACTCTGTCCGCTGAGGCCAGTCCCGCCTGTGGTAGTGCGCTTCAGTATCCCGGCTGTCCCAAAGGCAAATAAAGCAAGGATATTTAGTAAAACCACCTTGGAGGCCCATCAGGAATGACACCATTTTGAAATCTCCGATAACTTCCCAGCTGTACTCATCATACTTCAAGGCACCTAGCAACATCTTGACACTGGTGTATTCCTCTTTCAGGTGCACCGAGTGAGCTACAGGAAGAGACAGATACTTGTTCCCATTGTGAAGCAGCATGAGCTTTGAGGCTCTTGCATGAGCTATCTATGAAGAGGCGCCACTCATTCGGGTTACAGGTGATACCTATGGCCTCGAATAGACCGGCCACATTGTTGCAGAAGCACAGTCCATCTTGATGACTGAAGAAGATGGAAAAAACTTGGTGACGCTTCCTCTGATCTGTGACTTGGACACTTTCACCTAATAAGTTCCATTGCTTGAGCCTTGATGTCAGAAGTTCAAGCAAACAAAATAATATTTGGATTGAGAATTTGATTTAGGCCTATTTCACACTAATGACTAGTTATATTTAAAATATTAACACAGTTAATCTGCTATTTAAGAGAGTAGCATTTATCCACTTACCTTCAAGAGTTTTCTTGCAGTGCTCATATGTGAAATGAGGAGCCCATGGTTTGTCTTGGTCACCAACAGGCATGCCGAAGTATGCTTTGTAGGCCTCACACATCTTAGCAGATGCTTCCACAGACTACTTTTTCGCTCTTGTCTTTATAAACTGGCCACATACGTAGCAAAATGCGTCTGCTGGATGTATGCAACCTCTTGATGCCATCTAAATTGACTAAGTTGCTGTGACCTGTAAGGAAAAAGGATGTCTCTCCAAACTTGATAAAAATGGTCTTTATTCCATGCAGTATTAAAGTTCAAGAGTGTACTGAGGATTCAGCAGAGCAAGATTGATCACCCGGTACCAGAGTAACACACAATATATACATTTACATTCCTAAGCTCCTCCTGTAATGGGTGTGGGGTGAAGTGTGAATACTGTCGTTATCAGAATCTGAATAGATATTGAATTCACACCTGTCTGTCTAGGTCAATTCCCCTTTGTCTGTGATGGCCATTGCCCACTTACTATGCAATCCCAATCAATTAGATCCTGTCTCTCCGTCTCTCAGGAAGGGCTATAGTGGCCCTATATAACTAGTTATACAGCTACCTACAATTCTGTACAGTCCCAGAAAGTTCTAGATAATTCTGGGCAGTTCTAGAAACTTCTTGATAGTTCTCACAATTCCAGAAGCTTCTTAAGTATCTTGAAATATTGCGAATATCTTTAAAAATAGATCAATTTCAAAATATCATTGTGCTGACCACAAAAGCAAAGTTTACAGGGAATAATAACTTTTTTCTATACATTTAAGGTACAAAGAATCAGGAAAACACACTTAACAACTGGGAACAAATATTTTTTTGAAAATTGTTACATGGTGTTATAAGTTGCTCAATGAGGTATATCTAACAGCGCCATTACACACTAACACTTATCCTGCAAAAAACCTGATACAGTTATCATTGGTCATCAAGGCCTAGAAAAGGCCAGTCACTAAAGGGTTCAATTACTTCAACATTTTATTAACTGTGTTAAATGGGAAATTAAGGCTAAGGCCCCATGTAGCAGGCCGCAGCAAAAAAGCGCTTCGGGAAAAACCACGGCGCCAACGCATCAAGGTTTTTCCCCCAGCACTTTTTACAGAAAGGCTTTCTGCTTCTATTATACCTATAGGGAAACCACCAGCATTTCCATAGGTATAATTGACATGCTGCGATTTCCAAAACCAGTAAACTCCTCGATTTCGCCGCAGCGATTTACAGTCCCTACAAAGTGGATGGGATTCTGGCTAATCCTATCCACACATTGCAGAAAATAATCCATAGCAGAAATGCTATGATTTGAAAAACGCTTGTGTTTTTGCAAATTGCAGCATGTCAATCATACCTACGGAAACGCTGCGGGAAAAACCACAATGCGTTTCCGCGATGTTTTTTCCCGCAGCACTTTTTGCCTGTTGCCCGCTACGTGGGGCCTTAGCCTTATACATCAAATAATCATGTAAGGTTCCCTCTCTGAAATGGTATGCTGCAGCTACTTATCATCAGAAGACCTGTTGAAACATTATGGCACTCTTTTTACAGAGGCAATGCCTCTATGCCCATGTGATCAGGAACATCAAAGCATTTGTAATTTGCAATGCAGTCCTGCTCTAGCAATGGAGATCAGAGAAACCTCTCATGATCATTATTTAATCACTTATACAACATAATCTACACTGATCCTAGAGATATAAGGGAGAAAAGCGGTGACTTAAACTATAGTAATACATTATATGTGTAGACAGCACAAGGTCAGTTTCAATTAATGTAATGTTCTTTGTAAAATGGTGGTGAATATGCTTGGTGGAGGTGGTAATATAAAATTTATATTACCATATATGATATGAATTTAAATGGAATAAAAAATTGTAAGACATGTCATATACTTTTCGCCATAGATTTTGTTGCAAAGATTCCTTAAGACTAAGGCCCCACGTTTTTTTCCCGCAGCGCTTTTCACAGAAAGTTCGCAGAGGTTTCCTCTGTGGATTTTCTGCTTCCCTTATACCTATAGGGTATATTGTATTAATTGACATGCTGTGATTTCCAAAACTGCGACGGTGAGTATTTTTCAGCAATGTGTAGATGGAATTCACTAGAATTGTAGCTTGTAGGCCAAGGCCCCAACTAGTGTAAACAGCACGTTTTTACAGCGGCAGAAACACTGCTGTGTTTTACAGTACCTGCAAAGTACAAGGGATTCTGGATAATCCCATCCACACATTGCAGAAAAATATCTGCAGCGACATGCTGCAATTTCCAAAACCGTTGCGTTTTTGTAAATCGTAGCATGTCAGTTATACCTATGGAACGCTGTTCCGTATAGATACAATTGAAGCAGAAAGTCCGCAGAGGAAAAAAGTACTGCAGGAAAAAACAGGATGGGTTTCCACCATGGTTTTTCCTGCAGGCGCTTTTTGTCTGCAGTTCACTATGTGGGGCCTTAGCCGTAGATAGAAATGACCAAGACCAACTTTTTAGAAGAACACCTCAAGGAATATATGTTTTTTTATAGTAGAATTTATATATTTATGTCTAAGTAAACCAGTCCCAGCCAACGAAAATGTTTTGATATTCAATAAAACTATATAGCATCATGCACATTTGAAATGAGTGAGGAGCAATGCATATAACTCCTCCACATATTCAAAATGGAAATTTTACAATGCACATCATATGTCACTAAAAACAAACATTATTAATTGCTTCCACAATTATCTGACTTAAGTTTGCATACCCAGGAACTACTTCACACCCACATAAGTTTAGATTTCTTGAGAACTCTGATTAATTTATATACTTTTTATATATTTTTAGGTCCAACTTTCACTATTAGATTTATGCACACTAGAAATCCCTTATCTTGTTTTTACTATTTAAAGGGCAATTTATATCCCCTTCCTTTCCAAAACAATTTTAACAAGGCACTTTAGTGTGAGTTGTTCACATTTCAACCCTTGCCTTATCCTGATACATCATGTTTTTCTGAAGGTAATTTTCATAGCCATTTAACCATTTAGCAATATCTTACAATTATTAGTTTCATATTATATGTTCAGATAGATAGAGGCATAGTTTATTAGCTTATATTATATTTATTATACATAAAATAGTAATAATTACAAGTGGTGGTACTAGCAGTAATAGGAAAATCAGTAGTAGCTTAAGAAGTACATTTAAACTAGCTATTCATGATTGAATTTACTCCATAAGTAATTTTTGTGAATATTTTAGGTATAGTAATATTGCTTATATTGCCTTTTTATGTTCTCCCTCACACAAAATTCAGAAGTTTTGTTTGTGGTACACATATACTCTTGTACGCACATAAATATGTAACCGTCAGCAATATTGAAAACACAGAAGTGGAAAGAAGTGCAAATCTTTCCATGCTATTATTTCGATATACTGATAAATACATACATACTAAAAGTAGTCAATATATTGTGTTCCAGTTAAAATCGAAACAGTTATGGAGTGCTGACTACTGGTTAACTATCAACAAACATTTAGCTATAGGAAATGAACATGTTTTTGCAGTTTCCATCACTGTTGTTTAAAGATTTGAGAATTATTTAGTGAATGCTGTTTAAATGCAGATGAAAATATTTTGATCCTTGAATATGCTGGCACAAATAGCAATAAATTCTAATATAAGATTGAACAGTACATTCTCTTATTTCATGAAAAAGAAACTTTTCTCTAGTTATTCAAATAAAGAATATGATAAATTAAAAAAAACAAACATTCTAACAGGGGGTACAGGTAAATGATATAAACCATAACCAGGACTAACCATAACACAGAACAATCATAAAGGTATCATACCCATACCATGTTACAAATACATAACCTTCCAAACTTAAAAGGTGTTACGTAGCACCCCCAATTCTTGACTCATACACTCTGAACTAAAGAACTGCCACACCCACAACAAGAAGCATATAGTCTTAAAGGGACACACACTTGAGTTTAAATCAAAACATACATATTCTCCACAAACCATATATTATACATAAACCATGCTGCCTGTCCCCTTTTTTAAAATGAAAAGGACCTTCAGTATTTATAGATCTCATGAAACTAACATATCATACCAAAGGAACAAAAATCTACCTGGTTAAGCTGCAGTTCTGCCTCACCTAGTATTAAGAAAGTACATGTTGTAAAAAGACATCTGTTCATGGTGTGTTACTAGGGAATGTTGAATCAGTTTGTGGAAATCATAGTGGACAGAGATAAAGGTTTGCTGGCCAGTAAGTGAAGAAGAGATATAAACAGGCACACACATAGGACAGACAAACTAACTCATTATTCACCCATTAACCCTCCCAAATTAAGAACGTATACTAGAGACACCAAATATAAAGATATTTGAGGAGAAATAAATACATAGCCAATCCATATCAAATGAGAAATGAATACAATTGTTATACATAGACAGTTGTTAATAAAAAAAAAAGTAAAATTGTTTACCCTTTTAAGGCTAAGACCCCACGTAGCGAGCCGCTGCGAAAAAGCGATACGGGAAAAAACGTGGCGGCATTTCATTGCTGTTTTTCCCGCAGCACTTTTCACAGAAAGTTCACAGAGTTTTCCTCTGTGGTCTTTCTGGTTCAATTATACCTATTCACAAAGCGCTGACGTTTCAGTAGGTATAATTGACATGCTGCAATTTCCAAAAAGACGGTTTTGGAAATCGCAGCATTTCCGCTGCGCATATTTTTCTGCAATATGTGGATAGAATTCGCTACTTTGCACTTTGCAGGGACTGTAAATTGCAGCTGTTTTTGCTGTGGTGTATCCGCCACGTGGGGCCAGACCTTAACCTGCAGGAAACCTGGTATTTAACCCCTTAAGGATACAGCCTAAAACTACTTCTTTTACTACTACTTTTTTGTGACACATTGTAATTTGTGTCAGTGGTAAATTTTGATCAATATGTTTTGGGTTAAATTATGAAAAAACATGAAATTTGGTGAAAATTTGGAAAAAAATGCAGTTTCCAAACCTTGAAATTACATGCTTGTCATATAGATAGTCATTCTATTCAAATTACTTGATAAATATAATTTACTATATCTCTGCTTTATATTAAAATCAAAACTTTAATCACCCTTTCAATTTTTTCAGATATTATAAGGCTTAGAAGTCAAACATCAATTTTCCAAATTTTGAAGAACATTTCTAAAATTAATTTTTAAAGGGACCAGTTTAGTTCTGAATGGGCTTTGAAAAGGCCACTCTAATAGAAACCCCAATAGATCACACCATTTTCAAAACTGCACTCCTGAAATAATTCAAAACAGAATTTAGGAAGTTTCTAAAAGGGGTTGTCTCATTTAAAAAAAATGAGGTGGAATTTACACATTTCAATTTCTTTCACTAATATCTTAATTTTGCCCTAGAATTTACACATTCACAAGGGATTAAAGGAGGAACTGCATTCCACAATCTGTTATGCAATTTCTCCCAAGCATGAAATTATCCCACACGTGGGTGTAAACTGTTGTATGGGCACACAGCAAGACACAGAAGGGAAGGAGGGCTATTTTGAAGGGCAGAATTTACTGGAATCATTTTCAGGGGCCAGGTTGCAATTTTAGAGCCCCTGAAGTAACAGAATAGTACAAACCCCCAAGAAATGACCCCATTTTACAGAATTAAGCCCTGAAAATGGAAACCAACTTTTCCTATAAAATGTTACTTTAACCATTATTTTTTTCATTTACACAAGGGGTTAAAGTAGTAAATGCACCCCACAATTGTTATGTATGTTCTCCTGACTATAGAAATGCTTCACATGTACATGTAAACTGATGTATTGGCACAGTGTAGGGTACATAACAAATGGAGAACTATTGGGATTTTGGAAGGCAGATTTTGCTGGAATCTCTTTCACCATGTTGCCTTAGCAGACCCGCTGAATTGCCAGGACAGTTGAATTTCCTCCCCCCCCCAAAAAAAAAAAAAATGACCACATTTGGAAACTAAACCTCTCAAGGAATTTAAGGAATTTACATTAATTTATTTTTTAGAAATTGATGCAAAACAGATATTGAAAGGTAAATCTGTGTGGAGTACATCACGGTGCAAGGATGTGACAAATAAATTATAAAATTAATAATCCATAATCCATAGATGTATGGTACAACAAATCTCACACTATTTTCCAACTAACTCCTAGGATTGGACTAGGATTGGAGGGTATTCTGGGGGCTCAATTCTTGTGCCCCTTCCTTCATAAATCCTAGGACCAAGAATCTCTCACATTGAGGAGAGCACCAGTGAAGGTGTGTAGAGATTTTAATTGCCTTTCGCCCTCTACTTAGCATCTACATATCACAAGGCATTATGGGAAAGGAGCTGGGGAGCTCATGCGCCCTCTATTGGATGTAACAGATCCTCAATTTGCTTTTGACTCACCGAGCCTTGAGACAGCAAAAGGGATCTTAGCCAAGCCAATTTCACTTATCTGCATACAGCGCTGTTTCCGGATTGTTGTCCTTCATCAGTACAGAGCAAAGTGAATTGGCTGGCTTAGTGGGAGGCAATGAGTGGGTTAGGGACAAGAATCTCTCACATTGAGGAGAGCACCAGTGAAGGTGTGTAGAGATTTTAATTGCCTTTTGCCCTCTACTTAGCATCTACATATCACAAGGCATTATGGGAAAGGAGCTGGGGAGCTCATGCGCCCTCTATTGGATGTAACAGATCCTAAATTTGCTTTTGACTCACCGAGCCTTGAGACAGCAAAAGGGATCTTAGCCAAGCCAATTTCACTTATCTGCATACAGCGCTGTTTCCGGATTGTTGTCCTTCATGAGCTCCCCAGCTCCTTTCCCATAATTCCATGTGATATGTAGATGCTAAGTAGAGGGCGAAAGGCAATTAAAATCTCTACACACCTTCACTGGTGCTCTCCTCAATGTGAGAGATTCTTGTCCCTAACCCACTCATTGCCTCCCACTAAGCCAGCCAATTCACTTTGCTCTGTACTGATGAAGGACAACAATCCGGAAACAGCGCTGTATGCAGATAAGTGAAATTGGCTTGGCTAAGATCCCTTTTGCTGTCTCAAGGCTCGGTGAGTCAAAAGCAAATTTAGGATCTGTTACATCCAATAGAGGGCGCATGAGCTCCCCAGCTCCTTTCCCATAATGCCTTGTGATATGTAGATGCTAAGTAGAGAGCGAAAAGCAATTAAAATCTCTACACACCTTCACTGGTGCTCTTCTCAATGTGAGAGATTCTTGTCCCTAACCCACTCATTGCCTCCCACTAAGCCAGCCAATTCACTTTGCTCTGTACTGATGAAGGACAACAATCCGGAAACAGCGCTGTATGCAGATAAGTGAAATTGGCTTGGCTAAGATCCCTTTTGCTGTCTCAAGGCTCGGTGAGTCAAAAGCAAATTGAGGATCTGTTACATCCAATAGAGGGCGCATGAGCTCCCCAGCTCCTTTCCCATAATGCCTTGTGATATGTAGATGCTAAGTAGAGGGCGAAAGGCAATTAAAATCTCTACACACCTTCACTGGTGCTCTCCTCAATGTGAGAGATTCTTGTCCCTAACCCACTCATTGCCTCCCACTAAGCCAGCCAATTCACTTTGCTCTGTACTGATGAAGGACAACAATCCGGAAACAGCGCTGTATGCAGATAAGTGAAATTGGCTTGGCTAAGATCCCTTTTGCTGTCTCAAGGCTCGGTGAGTCAAAAGCAAATTGAGGATCTGTTACATCCAATAGAGGGCGCATGAGCTCCCCAGCTCCTTTCCCATAATGCCTTGTGATTCATAAATCCTAAACTTGTTGGTATACCCTGAGCTGCTCTCACACAGTTTGTACTTTTTAATGCCATGCCCTTTTACTGGGCAGGTATTGAAGAAATTTAAGCCTCCATTGAAACTGACCAGGGACTCATCTATAGAAATGTTCTGATCTGGGATGTATGCCTCAGAAAATTTGACACTAAAGTAGTCAATGACTACTACTATTGATTATGAATAGGTGGTCAAAGTTGGGGGCATCTTGGGGCAGGAACTGTGCATTATCATAATAATGCAGAAACTTCAGGATAATTTCAAAATGTGTCCTGGTTAAGGCCATAATGGCCATCATGGCCATGCCATCTAAAGATTGGAGTGTTATATAAAATGTCTGTACTCCAATACAGTCTAATACTTGTTTTCTTTACTATGTCCATATGCAGCACAAGACCCCATAATATTTTGATCTCTGAATCATTAACTGGGGTCTACCTCTTATTGTCTAACATATGAAGAGGAGGCATTTTGTTCAATAAATTGATATGCATATAAATTTAAAATCATCAGAGAAAAAGACTCTGAAAAAGTCAATTTCTGTGAATCCTGCATTCTCAAATTAAATTCCTGACCTGCCCACAAAATCAGGAAGCTGAGACTCATAATTCTCAGGGGGTAGGGTCCACAATGGGTCAGTAATTATAGAAGTTGCCTCAGTTATTGTTCTAGGACGCCTCCTTTGAGATCACTGCTCAGCTGGTTCCCCGTTTCTGCAGTTGGGCAATTTAGCTCGAATGCTTAACTCTTGAAGGATGTGTATACACGTCTTTGCAGCGTTAAAAATGGACCTGGATATACAGGTATAAAGTCTATGGGTTTTCTGGAAGCAGGTAATTTTATAAAACATTATCAAACAGGACAGGGAAAGTATGGCAATCAAGATCTCAAGATTCCTTTATCCTGCTCCCTCCTTCACAATCCTACTTAACAGCTTCCACAGCAACTGCTCTCTTCTTTCCTCAGCTACCCCTGTATAAATATATTATGAGATAATAATCTAACAATTGAACAATTGAAGATCTAAGCCATTTTTCATGATTACCAAATGCAACTCTTTCACTGACTTCTTTATTGCGATGATGTACAGATGTCTATTCCCTCCCCCAAGCATACTGAAATGTCAACATCATATTACAGAGCACATTACAGTGATAAATAACCTACCTTTGTTATATATGTCACTTTTGTAGATGTGTAGAAAAACAACTCTGAAGTTTTATGCAAATGAGGCAGTTGGTGCACTGGGCTAGGGCTTTCAGCTCCCTTTAGCTTTGGTCTTGCTGTTGAGACCCCTACCACCTTCTGCTTGTGCCACTGCAGTGGTGACAGCTGAATATGCTTCGAGGAAGATGATAAACATTTGATGTACATTTATGACACTATTTTAATGAAGGTGTATTTGTCACATTTAACACATACACTTTTATTTAAAGATGTATTATACCCCTAAACAGTTAAATTAGCAGACACCTAGCTGCATAATGAGATTGTACCCTGACTCTGAGGAGTCAGATCAGTCAAGTGTGCAATAAAGTATAAGGGAGTGCTTTCCTGTATCTTGGATATAATAATGATTCAGCATACTTCCTTCTTGTGCAACAGATGTTTTAGATAATGTATTGCCATTACTTATTCTCACACAGAGCATATAATTCTTGAAAAATACCCATTGACTGCTTGAAGTGTGACCCTTTTAGATAATCTTACATGGTGAGGTTCGTGTGTCATCCTGTATATTATATATAGATTATATATAACATGTTGTGAACGTTTACTTCTTAAGTCTGAAAAGCAAGTTTACTATATTATTGAAAAAAGACAAATTTACGCTATTATATACCTTGTGTAAACCATAAGAAAGCAGATTCTGTTTATGCATATTGACAATCTCAGTAGAGATACTAATAATCAGGGTATCATTTATTACTTATAGATCGCCATTAATAAAAGTATTCTAAAATGGGGGAAGGTTACTGAAACACACTCTATTAGTAAATGACTATATGGGAAGTTTGGTCCAATCATAAAAATCATAAACTCAAAAAGGATTTGATGCACCTAAAATGAATACAGAAAAGAGGAACAGTAGAATCGTTCTCTCTCTCTCTTTACAATCCACACTTGATTTTGGCTTCAAAAACTGCATCAGCAAAGCCTACAAGTGTGTCTCAGCACCTCCATGAAATAACACTTACTTACAGAGTACTTACAGATTACAGGGGGTTCATTCAGTATTGCATTATTATGTTACAGGAAGTTTATACCTAAAAACCTCTGTATTGCCTTTTGTACTAGTAAATTACTGTGCTGTATATACAGTACTATGTTTTTCTTGCCCCACGTGCCAGCAGTTAGCAATATTCCTTTTCTTTCTCCCAACTGGCTGTATACTGTATACTTAGAATATATCATAACTATGGTAATTATAGATGTGCGTAAATAACACAACATAAAAGGAATTTACATACTGTACAAAGGCTTGCATAACCTGGTGATAGCTAGTGTACAGTAGATGTTGAGAAATATAAAACTTGATAAGATGAATAAAATTATTTATGCACAATAACTAGCAGTGACTTCAAAAAACTTTCAATATGTTTTAGATAACATTACTGGGTAAAAATCTCACCCATGCTGGTGGGTCATGACATATCATAGGGTCGGATCCCTCATTCTCATATGATCAAGTCAGGACGACAACGCACATTCAAGTAACACAATGCTTCATTAGCAGTCCAAATCCACACAACGCGTTTTGGGGGATAACCCCCTTTATCAAGTATATACAAGTTGGTACAATCATTCTCATATGATGCTCTTCTCTCTCTACAAAAATGAAAAGTCTGCATTCTTTGGTCAGTTCACTGGATGTAGTCACCTCTTCCTAACAGCCCAAAAAAATACAAATTACACAAGATTCACAACTGCACTCGGGTTTCCATTCTTCCGCGGACCCCATACACTATAATGGGGTCTGCCATGTTTCTGCCCGCAAAATGCGGAGAGAAAAGTCCTGCTTGCAGAACTTTTCTCTCTGCATTTTTCAAGTGGAATGGGGACGGAATCCCTGAACGGAAACTGGGTTCAAGTGTGAATTCAGCCTTAATTGTAAGTAAACATTTAAGGACACTATGTACTGCCTTTTAAGAATTTAGGAGCTTGTGTTTAAGGTAGGTGGCATAGGCAAGTTACATCTAGTAAGCAGTTCATTACCACTAGTAAGGCATATTAAACAAAGTCTTAAAAGCTCAAACAACAGAACAAAACAAGTAATGCATATCCAGCCAATAAAGTAAAACAGAGAATTTTATTAGCAAAACTAATTGATAAAAGCACTGTATACAGTGATTTTGAATAGTGTCTTATGATAAGGTCATCTGCATCATTGTTAACCTGATCCCCGATACAGTCTCCACAACTAGACTACCCCAATTACACCAATTTTATGAAAGTTGCTTTTACTCAAAATACAATCAACTATACGTTTGTTTTGTATTGGTTACAAGCAACTTGTATTATGTTGGTGTACTCTAGGTAGTCTAGTTGAGAAGACTGGATCAGTTTAAGGGTGCATTCACTTCACATTTTTTACATCTGTGTAGCAGATCCATTTACAATGCAAAAATGTATATGGTATCGTCTGTAAACTGATTTTGGTCCTAATGAAATGCCTTATTATCCTTTTGAGACTGGATGTGCATTTCTTGTTATTTTGCTCTGCTGTTTTGGGGTTTTGATGTATTGGTTTTAAGCCAAAGGTTTTTCAGTCCTGCTACTACTTTTTGAGGGATTACCTTTCTTTCACCACTTGCAAGGTTATATCAAGTGGCTAGCATGCGGATATTGCAACAGTTGCTTGGTATAACACTGCAAGTGTTAGCAAACATCAGGTTTATTTTGTAAAAAAAAAAAAAATCCCTTAAACATATTGTCCCCTTTAGTTGTTGCTTCACAAGTAATCTAAATGTTTGATCTTATGTAGAGGAAGTATAAAATGATGTGAGATAAAGATGCAAATTATCATTGAAACCAGGATGTACGCGGACACGACCACGACTTTCTTATCATAAAATCTGCTGATCATTTTTTTTAAGTTAGTTCCATGAATTTTATGATGTAAATATTCATGAAAAAGTCAGTTTAAAAAAATAATTTGCGAACAGAAGACCTTTTATTATTGTAAGGTCTTTATAATACATCAAAGCAAAATTTTGTAGCTTTCTTTCTTGATTTTCTTGGTTTAAAACATTTATTGTACTTCATACAGATACTCATAGCACAGCATCTCACCCAGGCTATGCGTCTGCGTAACACACTGGGTAGAGTAGTTAAGAAACTACCCAGTTCACATTTCTATACTGTAGACACACTGGGTGGCTGAGGTGACATCTTGGTACTCTGGACCATATCTTCTGAATCACACTGTAAGGACCCCAATAACCAATCATCCTGCGGTATTGTGCTACTGCCTGACGCCTGCTACTGTGTGGACACATATACCTGGCTCAGCGAGCTCTAATTCAAGAGATGAGCCAGGCAAGTAGTTACTGACCAGGCCACAATAGAGGAACAATCAGAGGAAAGGAATAGGTAGCAAGCTACTGTAGGGAACTGCCATTTCTACTAGTATATAATGTATCTGGCTTCTTTGCCCCTGCAGTTTGGCTTCAGAGACCCCAGGCATTTAGTGCAAGTTTTGTTTTGTAAATACAGTGAGTCAGACACATGTGAGGCAGAGCTGCTGGGGGAGAGAGATGTGAGCAGAGCTGCTGAGCCAGACATGTTATGTCTGGGGGAGTCTAAGAGCCACTTGTTCCTCTTTACTTCACAGTATATAGTTAGGTATGTGTTACCCCCTATATACTCACAGGACCTAGCTAGTAACCGTAGTTAGGGATCCATATATATATATATAGTTCAGGGCAGTGATAGGTTAGGCTTCCGAAGGCCAACTAGCTAGTTAGAGGCCCGGTGGCACTAGTAGTTTAGCTGGCAGGTTAAGGACTCAGTGTTAGGGTAGTCAGGCCTGCATCTACTGCCGTCACCGTCGCCCTGTTTGCTGCCTGTGAAGAATCTCACCATCATCATCATCATCATCTGATCGGCTGTCTGTCATCTCCTGGAAGAATCCGAGGATCCACAGTCATCCACAGGGGCCCCTGCATCTCTTCTGTTGCCTGGAGGTATTGTGCACTGGACTCTTGCTATATATCTATATATATACCCGGGTATATAATCTAAGACGGTTGAGGACTTGCTGGTTGTTGTAGTATTGCTGTGTTCTGAGTATATTGTATGTATGTATTATTACCCTGTTGATTCTTATAAAGCTACTGTTATAACCTTATGTGGTATCTGTATGTATTCTTCAGACTGTGAGATTAGTACAGTGATCCTTGTTAAGGCTACTAACTGTATTTCATGGGTAAGTCCCAGGAAGAGATCCTCCCTGTAATACAGAGGCTCTATCCTGGGTGGAGGCACTGATATATTTCATATATGTTCCCACTCTTCCCTTCAGCGAAGGCTTCAGGTCCCATTATACACACAGGTCAGCGCCAGAGTCTGTTGCGGGAGGGATAATACTCATATCCCCCCCAAATAGGGCTACATTGTTGACATATTGACAAAAAAACGATATGGGAAGAGAGCCGAGATCTATTGAAGGACTCTAAGGCTGTATTTTAGCATAGCCAGTTGCTAAAGCATAGATACTTTATAAACTACCTGTGCATTTAACATATCCCAAAGCATAAATGTATGTCAGCAAAAACTAAATAAATATAAACAGGTAAAATAAAAACACACAGATAAATTTGGTTTTAATTTCAAATATATTGAATTGTGCAATACCCCATAGCTATATCAAACTGTATACTGCCTGCGGTATGACTTCTACATCTCGGCTATATTACACAGCCAGGACTCGGGCCTGGCCAGTGGAGTCGGAAAAACCTCTGACTCTGGCGGCTTAAACCCTCACATGCCAAAATCAATAGTGATTACAGAATCTGGGTGGTTAGGGGGCAAGATTGCTCCCCTCAGATCCCCTGCAATGAGATTGCGGGGTCAGAGGGGTTGCCATGGCAGCCAGGAGGCCAATCAACGGCTGCCTATATCTAATGCCCATAGGGATACTATGCGCAAAACATTGCAAGGAGGGATCAGGAGATCCCAGGTTCAAGACCCCTGTGGGACAGAAAAAAAAAAGTTTAAAAAGTGAAAAAGAAGTTGAAAAAAAAATAATTAACAAAAGGTTTGAAAAAACACCTTATAATTTAAAAAATACATAATGCAAAAAAATAAAGCAAACAAATGTTAGCCCCCATATGCATATAAGTCTGCAATATTTAAAAATAGCATAATTCAATGTATTTTGGACACCTTGCTTCCCTCCAAAATAGCAATTGGTACCAATAAAAATTACAACCTCACAAATAAAGGGCCCTGACAAAGTTATAGATGTCAGAAAATGGTAACCCCAGGCAATTTGCTCATTTTTGAAAATTGACGTTTTAGTTACTAAAAGGTGTAAAACATAATAAAACTAATAGAAATATGGTATTGCCGTAATCGTAATGACCCATCGGACAAAGTTGCAGTGTAATTTTTAATGCAGAGTGAACACTGTAAAAATAAAATGCAAAAAATAATGTTAGTATTGTAGGTTTTAACAAACGGACCTCCCAAAAAGTTAATAAAAGCTAATCCAAACATTATATGTACCCCAAAATGGTGCCAAATAAAAGTAAAAACTAATTTGCAAACAATAAGCCCTGACATAGCTGAAAGTCAAACAGTCAAACAACACTGATAATTTCAAAAACTGGTTGCTCTGATTCAGTAAACACTGAGATTTTCTCAATGGCAAAGTGTATGGGTGTGCAATAGTGCCAACACCAATTACTAATTTCAGGCAGAATGACAACACTGTGCAGTGTGATTATTTGGACATGACTGTATGAATCTTTTGTATGCATTATTAGGTGTTGACCCAGATAACAAATGACGGGAGACAATTCTTTATTCAGTGCATTCACATTAGCAAGACACCTGATCCTTTTTTAAGTGAGAACCAATTGCCAGGAAATACTATCAGATTTTGATAGGAATGGAAGGTATTTTACACCGGCCGTCCTTTTGCAGCCCCATTCATTCAATGAATAGGAGCCACGGAAGCACGGCTGCAAAACCGGACAGAAATAGGACCTGTCCTGTCCTGAGTTTTGCGGCCTGGACTGAATGGGTCATTGCATGGGAAAAACCCAGATAGCACACTGAACTACGCCACGGTCGTCTGCAATGGGCCTATGTAGGAGAGTCAAAATCAGTTTAAAATCTGTTATTGTTTATCCTTACAGTTTATCTCAGAGTAAGCAAATTAAAGTTGCAGTCAGATTTTTTATTGACATGCTATGCTATGCTCAGAGTTCCCATAAGGAGTTGCCAAATTGTCAAATATCCTCTTGGGAAGTTCTAAATATTTGCCTTTTCAGGATAGAGTGGTGAGTTACTTCAATAAATGTTTCTGCCTCTGGAGGACTTAGTAGTATAATTTTGTACTGTGTTAGCCATAGAAAGTAGTGGAAGAGTGAAGAAATCAGGTGATATCTTTTAGAGGCTAACTGAGTATATTTGAGGACTTAACAATTGGACAGGTTCATGGATTTACTATAATAGCATATATTACAAAGGGAGCCAAGTTTCACAGTGGTTGTGCAGAAAATAAATTAAATACTTTCTTCTAGGGTTCCCTGACAGTTAGGTGTGCACCCAGCCTTTCTGATGCAAAAGGTATAGTGCTTATATTTGTAATTTATAGCTGTGCTCTTTTGCTTTTTATGTTTATACTTTGTCTTTTTTATATTTGTATACATGAGCCGCTCCCCTTTTTCTTTATGAGTTTTACACTCATGCAAAAAGTATAACTGCACCCTCTCAATAAAAAAATAGGTTGCAAAGACAAACATATGTAGCTTTTAATCTCTCAAGGACAAAGTCAGCATTTTCAAATTTGCCTTCCAATAGCTGTAATTTTTTTTTTCTTAATGTCCAGGATTGATTTTTTTTTTGGGACAAGTTCTATTTTTTAATTGGTTGTACTATAAAATGTATTAGTAAAAAATTATTTTTAGGGTTGAATAGAAAAAACTGCAATTTCCCCATTGTTTTTGGGTAGAAATTACATTCAACGTTATTCTTCTCGTCAGTACAGTTATACTGAATATGTACTGTATGCTTTTTGTCATGTTTTACTGCTTTAACATGAAAAAGTAGTAATTTAAAGTGTAACTCCAATTTTATTTATTTATTTATTTTTGCTATTGTGTCAGGGCGTGTGTAATGAACAGTTTTGTAATATACTTTAATAATCTATCAAACTTCTTTTAAATATAAAAAAGGCTGTAAAGTTTCCATTAGCAATGCTTTAACTGATTCTAGGTTCACACCTGCGTTGGTTGGTGTTTCCGTTCTTCGGGTTCGCTTGGGGACCCAAAAAATGGAAACTTAATTTGCTTAAAAATCTGTTACCCGTGGAAACCTGCGGACCCCATAGACTATAATGGGGTCTACCACATTTCTGCCCGGATTCCGCCCGGATTCCTGCTTACAGGACTTTTCTCTACTCATTTTTCAAGCGGAATGGGGGATGGAATCTCCGAACAGTCACCGAACACTGGTGTGACCATAGCCTATGTATTGCCAGGGAGATTCACCTGTATTCAATGCAGCATGTAGAGCTGAAGCACTTACCAAAGGAGGATGGTCACTTCAAACAGCTGTATCTCTGGTTGTATACCACCTAGAAAAATGGTTCTGGTATCTCAAGAAAGCTGAGATTCTCAGATTTAATATGATGCTAGAAGTACTAGCTTGAACTGCTGCATGAACCAGCATGAACTTCTG
Organism: Leptodactylus fallax; assembly: GCA_947044405.1. Classification (NCBI taxonomy): domain Eukaryota; kingdom Metazoa; phylum Chordata; class Amphibia; order Anura; family Leptodactylidae; genus Leptodactylus; species Leptodactylus fallax. The sequence goes on along the minus strand of CAMRHE010000403.1, from coordinate 1,280,634 downwards.
CATGTTGAAATTCTAGACTGTGCTTTTAACTAGTGATATCTCATGTTCTGTTATATCTAGTACTTCAATCTTGCCATCATATGAAAGCTGGGAATCAGCTCTGCATATTTACAATACAACTGTGTGTGTAATTTCCTTTCTAACAGCTCAGTTGCTAAGGAGAATGTTACAGCCTTTTTTTATCATAAAAAGGAATTTAGATAGGGTAATAAAGTATATTACAAAAATGGTCACCAAACAACCCCAACACAATGGCACAAAAAAAAAAAAAAAAAAAAATGGGAGTTACACTTTAAGTACTAAGATGGCAGGATTGGGGCCTGCACTATGCCCCTGGATTTCATGACAACCCCTTGGCACTCTCTCTGCATAGCTGTGGTCACTATTTGCCTTTAATAATAATAATAATAATAATAATAATAATCATCCTTTAATAGTCCCACCATGGGGAAATTCAGTGTGTTACAGCAGCAAAGATAAGCAATACAAATACAACATATAAAAGAATGTTCCAAGGTAGAGGCATTTAAGTGATAGTAGACAGATAGATAAGAAGTAGCGGGGGTGGGGGTATCCCAGACAGAAAGATATTTCAATTCTCTGTATGGACTAACCTCCACTTAGGTCGGTGTTGGTTGTACAGCCTGACCGCAGTGGGGAGAAAAGACTTCATGCATGGGATGGGAGTTATTCTCCCACATGGAGCACACCACAGACAGTATCCTTTTTCACCCACCACCTGCACCAGGTCCAGTGGGCTCCCCAGGACAGCGCTGGCCCTTCTAATCAGTTTGTCGAGTTTATTTCTATCCCTGATTGATATACTGCTCCCCCAGCAGGCCACTCCAAAGAAGATGGCTGATACCACTACCGAGTTGAAAAAAGTCCTAAGAAGTGCTCTCTGGACTCCAAAGGCTCTCAGCCTCCTAAGCAGGTAGAGCCTGCTGTGGCCCTTCCTGTACAGGACCTCCATGTGATCTGCCCAGTCCAGCTTATTATTAAGGAGCACACCAGGTAATTATAGGTGTTGACAATCCAATGACCGTCCCATGGATGTCCACTGGTTTAGGAGGAGTCCACCACCATCTCCTTGGTCTTCCCCGCGTTCATTTTCAGGTGGTTCTGCTGGCACCAGTCCACAAAAACCCGATTCAGTTCTCTGTACTACCTGTCATCATCGGCTGTGATGAGGCGTACTATTGCAGAGTCATCAGAATACTTCTGTAAGTAGCAGCTGGATGAGTTGCGCCTAAAATCTGCAGTGTACAGTGTGAAGAGGAAAGGGGCAAGAACTGTACCCTGAGGTGCCCCATATTACACATCACGGTATCTGACACACAGTCCCAGGCTCTCACATACTGAGGTCAGTTTGTGAGGTAGTTAATCATCTGTGATTAGAATTATCTCTGATCTTGGGCGTTGCAAATGGATGTTAGCAGTATAACCCATCTGACACCTGTCACATATGGAGTTGGTTCAGTTCCCAAGTCTATGCCATATTTTCCCTGTGCACATCTGCCATACATCTGCCATACATCTACAGCAGGTGTTGTTAACCCATTGAAGGTAATGTGGATATGCAAAAACTGTACAGTACAATGTAGCATTGCAAAGTGTTAATAAGATTTAGGGGATTGCAACATTCTTCTATCTTGAAAAGGGTTTCACTAAATGGAAAGACCAAAAAGGATTATTTAAGGTGTATCTAGGAGGGAAGTTTGAAAAATAAAGTACTGTATTAGCATTAGTCTGAGACTTAAAGGGGTTTCACATCTGAACAAGTTATCCCCCATCCACAGAATAGGGTTATGACTTGGAGATCGATGAGGATCCAACCTCAGAGACACCCACTAGAGATGTGCGATCTAATTCATAATGAATCAGATTCGCCCAAAATTTTCCAAAAGTTTTGGTTTTTGATGAAATCCATACTGTACCTTCGCAGTTCATATTGAGGAACTAAAATTGCCATTGCTATATGTAATGCAGAGTTAAAATACAGAAGACAAGGATGATCACATGGTGTCTTTGACATCGTCAACTCACTTTGTACCCAAGTGAGTTGACCAGTATGCACTGGGAAATGTGTAGACGAAACCTGGGATCAGATTTCAGTCAAGAAATGCTTGAATCTGATCGAGAGTATGCCCAGAAGGATTCAGGCAGTGTTGAAAGCCAAAGATGGATTTACAACACACTAGCAAAATAATAAAAATTTAAATTTAGAATTTTAGGAGCAAAACAGTAACAATGCAGTTACATGAATCTGCATAACTAATCATATGCTAAATAGTTGCAAGTCAAATTTATGTATGAGATAGCCAAGATGATTGTCTATAAAATGATGGTAGTCTCACATTCCAAGCTGTAGTGGATGGTGAGATATGGAGCCTGAAAGTCAAAAGTTCAAAACATTGTTACCCTTTTGCTCATCAGTGTATAAGCAGGGCAGTAAAATTACTGGAAAAAACACAGCAGATTACAGGATAATGTAGGAGGAGGAAACACTTGTGCTACGAGTGCAAGTACTTATACTAAGGCCTTATTCACACGACAGTGATAAACAGCTGTCTGACAGTTGTTTTTGCAATGTCCATTACACGGCAGTTTTGAAAACACTTTGATTTCTGTATCTATTCACCTGTCTATTTTTTTGACTGACCATTTTCACAGCTGTATCTGTATCTGTTTCACAGATTTCTGTATCTATTCACCTGTCTATTTTTTTGACTGACCATTTTCACAGCTGTCAAAACACTAACATAGGCCTTATTCACACGACAGTTTGATTTTTGATCTAACGTCCATTTTGCATCCATTATGTTCTGTTTTTCCATTTTTGTTGAGCAAGTGCATCCATTTTGCATCAGTTTCTGTCAGCAAAAAAAAAAAAAAAAAATTGTTTTGCATTCATCTTTCAATCTGATCCGTTTTTAATACACATAAAATGGACGTCAATCCAATTTGCATCCATTTAAAAAAAGGGAACCATTGACTTCTTTTGGGTCCATGTGTCTGTGAAAATAGACAAAGAAAGAGCATGTCAGTTTTTTTGATGGCTGTAAAAAACGGTCAGTTAAAAAAAGTCATTAAATAGACACATTAAAGTCAATGTGTTCTCAAAAGGGCCATGTGACAGGCATTGCAAAAATGGCCATCAGACGGACGTTGTTCATTGTCGCGTGAAAAAAGTCATACTCTGTCCATTTTCACGGACACATGGGCCCATAGAAATCAATGGATCTGCTTTTTAACGGATGTAAAATGGATTGACATCCGTTTTATGTCTGTTAACAACAGATCAGTGGGTTGGCTCAAAAAATAAAAACCAATGTAACGCATCCATATTTTTAACTGACAGTTAAAAACTGATGCAAAATGAATAACACTTGGCCTTCAAAAATTGAAAAAACGGAACAGAACAGATGCAAATGTTAGATTCATCAAAAATGACACTGTTGTGTGCATAAGGCCTAACAATAAAAATGTGAGTGGCAACAGCAACACCACTTCTGTTTTTGGCAGCCCCACCAGTAGCTGCAGAGTTGTACTTCCTGAGAATTCAGATCAAGTTTTTTGTTTTTCAAAGCAGTGAAACACAAATGTTGAGTCTGTGTTCCTTCTCCTACTTTGTTGTTGTAATGTGTAATTTACCATGCTGCCTTCCTGCATTGTCAATCATGTCTTCTTCATCTTCACTGACACAGATCTCATTCCCTAGCTGTCATGTGGCATCTCCTGAGAGATATATTTCACATAGCCCAAGTGTTCCTTTTCTTCTTCCTCTTGATGAGTTGGTTGAGAACAGAAAGTGTTTTTTGGATGTAGGGGAAGAAGAGGCAGAGATAGAAGACATTATGGTTAGGAAATCAGAGGTGCTGCATGTGCTCCCATAAAGAGATACATTCTTGTGGCATTTTTCTAAACTCAGTTCTTTATCACCTTTCTAATGGCAGATACACTGACAGTGTACCACAATTTTTTCTTCAGTTCTGATCTTGCCACTGCCACAGTGTTGGCATACTAACAACAAAATAAATCAAACAACCCCACCATTGCTTCTTCCAATAACAATGCCATGTTGGTGTGGCATTCTGCTCCAATAACAGAATAATTAATTTTTGGTGGTTTTTTTGTGTTGTTTCTTGTTTTTGCAAAACACACTTCATTACTTTTCAACCAAGCACATAGCCACAAATTTGTCTCCAAAACAACAAGTCTGATGCATTTACAAGTCCCCAAAATGGACTAATTTTAAATACAATTGCTTTTTGCAATATAATGACCATGTGTATATAAAAAAAACACAGGCAAACACCTTCCCTTAAAACAGCGGAGTAATTTTTGGAGTGTCTGAAATGTTAAAATACATAAAAGAAAGTGTCAGCATGGTGTATGGTTAACCTAGCTGTTTGTATTCACTACTTACCATCCCTTTTCTTATAGAAATACATGTCACTTTGCCATAACATCGGCCTTGTTTGTCTTAGAGATCTAGAAATAGGCATACACTATGTTTTAAGCCAATTTAAGTTCTGGTTTTTGACTAACTTATTCAACCTGAAACAAATCTTTGGACCGAACCACCCAAACCTGAAACAAAATTAATCTTCCGAGGTTCGCCCATCTCTAACCCAAACCAATTGGGATATTGGATGTGTTTTGTCCCTTGTTCAGAATGGAGCAGTAAGAGCAGCACTGTACTTCATTATTTCTGGTATTTCCATTGTAATAAATGGGGCTGTGCACACACTACTCAACCACAACTCCATTCAGAAAAGGGAACAAAACACCCCTGTACTCCTGAACAGTGGGGTCTTAGCAGTTGGACCCCACCAATCTGAAACTTGATTAGATCCTGTGTCTCTTGTAGTTAGATATTTAATGTGCACGATCTGTACATTAGCACCACTAGTGCTAACCTACAGTAGGGAAAATGAAACATGTACACCTGCATAAATTAACATAAGAAAAAAAAAATATAGCTTTGCAGTCTAATGCAGTACCAACATTGCCCTCTCGTAGTTTTGCTTGATTTGCTATAATGTCCCATGAAGCATAAGACATTTAATACACAGATAAACTGCAGACAACTGTGTAGAGCAAATCCAGCTATCCTGCATATTTTTATATATAGCTGAATTTAGTGAAAGAGCAGTGCACAAAGTGAGAAATTATTAGCTTGATGTGCATGGCAGACCTAAGACCCTCACTGTGGCTCTAGACATCTTCCCATACCCTCTCTGATCCAATTGGTAAGCAGAAGCAACCTATGGTTGTTGTAATGCAGTACAATGAAATGAGGATCCAGTTCCTTTGCTTTAGCAGCACACAGTGTGGATAGGTGGAGGGAACTTTAGTCAGCATTAATAGTTGCACTGCTTCCCGCTCATACATGCCATAGACTGCCACCTAAGGTGAATTGCTTAACTTACCTTGTTGTACGTAAACTTCTACCCACAGTTTACAAATGTCTGCTAGCAGTCCAGGGAATTTAACTCAGTGTGATCAGCTTATTGCTGAGATCCCCCTAACAAAATGTGATTGTCCCAAACAGACTTGTAATGGTCACAAATAAGATGGGTTTGTTGTGACCTTTCAAATATAGGACCTTATGGACAGCCTATGAATACAGCTCTTCCTGAAGATTTAGACCACATCCTAGGCCTTAGGAAGCACCTTAATAGTAAGTGCTTACTCACCCCACTTGCTAAATAATTACTGTGCATCAAGAGAGTCTTCGCAGCACAACCTCCTATGTGGTGTCTGCAAGTTTGACTTCTCCTGACTGGAAAGCCTCTCCTTATCTAATCTTAAGTGTACAAGAGGGCACTTGGATGCATGGGTTGACCCTAAACTGACCCTAATCCAGTTATAGCTACACAGTGACAACCTGCACTCACACATCAATATGGCATAACATCCATCAATGATATCATTTAATAAAGCAAAACAGTGATAACTTTAAGGCATCATAGTACCTGGCAATAGTACTTTTCTGACAGTAATCCCATAGCCAAAAATGAATGCAGCCATTCAATGTTTGACAGTGAGATCCATATCAGGTAATTGTCTAATAATAATAATAATAATAATAAAACAACTTTATTTATATAGCGCCAACATATTCAGTAGCACTTTACAAATCAGAAGACACATGAACAGACAATATGAGACATTACAATGTGACAAAGAAATAAACATATCAAACAATAGGAGTGAGGGCCCTGCTCGCAAGAGCTTATATTCTATGAATGTATTGTCTATATTTTGTAAGAGGGTGGGAGACCCATTTTAACCCTCTTACAGGGTATTCATTTAAGACATTCATTAGACTTCAGTACTTGTTGTCTGTTTATTTTAGTGTATGGTGTTCATGTAAAGCTAGGTTCTTGCCACTTTTGAGGCACATGTTCAGTGTATATATCTAATGGGCCCATTGACTTTCGTATGCAAATGGTGTGGCATATTGTATGTTTGACTGATGTACATTGCTGTACTTTTGCATTTAAAAGCCTTGTCAACTATGTGTTTCAACTGTGCACAAAAGAAATTTATATTCAATGCTTTATTTTCACTGGGAGTCATTGGTGGACATTAAACTGTATAGGAACACATTTACGTTTATCTAATGCACAGATTTGGGTGACCATTTCCCACATGGTATATCAACCTAATACAGAATGATATAGCAAGATGGGAAGAACTCGTCCTCAAAATATGCTATTTAAACCTTACACATATTGTACTTTATATTGCTATAAGCACAAATGCAATGCAACATTATACATATCAAGTTCACATATCTGTGGTGGTGCCTTTCTAAAAATGTATCTGCAGCTTGCACTTTCACATACATTTTAGTGACAATGGTTTATGAACTGTGTCTATGTATGTTTTCTTATTGCTTTTTATTGAATTACTAGATGTAAACAACCACGTTATTTTCTGGTTATTTAGCATCCTGTAATGTATGTCTTTACTATTTGTACAGAGATGTTAACATACCTGTTGAAAATATTAAATGGACGACTTTTATGTAGATAAATTGCTTCCATTTATCTTAAACATTTAAGTAGTTTTCACTTTGCCGCAAGTAAATTAATTTCTGCTTTCCAACTTTTTTAATATTATTTTTCAATGGAACTGATTCTGATATCAAAGTAGGAGTAATTAATTCCTCCCTGATTGACCTCCAATTGAAGTGACAAATTGAAAAAGGTATCAAAGGAATTTTTATAAATGAACTCATTCTGAAAACATATAATGTTTTTAATGTATAATGGAGCTGTTTCTGATGTTATTTCTCATAAAATGTATACTATGGAGCCATCTAGTGCACATGGGTGAAAACCTCAGTATGATATAGAATTCATAGATTTCTACTTGTCAGTTGGAGTTAAAAATAACTGTCATTTTCAAAGTCACATTACAAAGTTTCGAACTACCGCTGTTCAGTAAACTATTGTATCTCTCCGACAAATATGGAACTTATGGCTGATATTACTCATGATACTGTAAGCAATATTGTGCATGACCACATGCAAAAAACACTTGATCGCTGTGGTCAACTTTATTATTTTTGGGCATCCTCCAGAACTGAATGGGAGATAATTCTACTTATCTTCAAGTAAAACTTGCTGTCTTCTAACATTTAAAGATCTGATACAAAACACCGTGTGGAGATTTACCCTTTACTATTTGTTGCAAAGGAGTTTGTTGCAAAGGAGTAAAATAAAATGCTATATGCACATATATTGCACTGAAAAATTCAGCCTCCGGATATGGGATTTTATTGCATATTTGTCATAAGCCAGAACTTTAACCAGGCACTTTTGTGTCTTCAGTTAGACAACAACACCATCCCCCTTTTTTAGATACTGGATTATTGGATGAAACCTATAAGAATTTTCTTGTACAGTGCAAAATTCTTGGTTCCTTCAATATGTTTTTTCCACGTTACCACCACACAAGTGTTTGTTAAAGTAGACACAATTGGTGCATTTGTACATACATATAACACCATCCCAAAGAATGTAAAGTGGTTGTCCTATCTCTAGATACAGTGGGGGAAAAAAGTATTTAGTCAGCCACCAATTGTGCAAGTTCTCCCACTTAAAAAGATGAGGCCGGCCTGTAATTGACATCATAGGTAGACCTCAACTATGAGAGACAAAATGAGAAAACAAATCCAGAAAATCACATTGTCTGATTTTTAAAGAATTTATTTGCAAATTATGGTGGAAAATAAGTATTTGGTCACTTATAAACAAGCAAGATTTCTGGATCTCACAGACCTGTAACTTCTTCTTTAAGAGGCTCCTCTGTCCTCCACTCATTTCCTGTAGTAATGGCACCTGTTTGAAATTGTTATCAGTATAAAAGACACCTGTCCACAACCTCAAACAGTCACACTCCAAACTCCACTATGGTGAAAATCAAAGAGCTGTGGAAGGACACCAGAAACAAAACTGGAGACCTGCACCAGGCTGGGAAGACTGAATCTGCAATAGGCAAGCAGCTTGGAGTGAAGAAATCAACTGTGGGAGCAATAATTAGAAAATGGAAGACATACAAGACCACTGATAATCTCCCTTGATCAGGGACTCCACGCAAGATCTCATCCGTGGGGTCAAAATGATCACAAAAACGGTGAGCAAAAATCCCAGAACCACACGGGAGGATCTAGTGAATGACCTGCAGAAAGCTGGGACTAACGTAACAAAGGCTACTGTCAGTAACACACTACGCCGCCAGGGACTCAGATCCTGCAGTGACAGACATGTCCCCCTGCTTAAGCCAGTACATATCTGGGCCTGTCTGAAGTTTGCTAGAGAGCATTTGGATGTTCCAGAAGAGTATTGGGAGAATGTCATATGGTCAGATGAAACCAAAGTAGAACTGTTTGGTAGAAACACAACTCATCGTGTTTGGAGGAGAGTGAATGCTGAGTTGCATCCAAAGAACACCATACCTACAGTGAAGCATGGGGGTGGCAACATCATGCTTTGGGGCTGTTTCTCTGCAAAGGGACTAGGACGACTGATCCGTGTACATGAAAGATTGAATGGGGCCATGTATCATGAGATTTTGACTGCAAACCTCTTTCCATCAGCAAGGCCGTTGATGAAACGTGGCTGGGTCTTTCAGCATGACAATGATCCCAAGAACGCCACCAGGGCAACGAAGGAGTGACTTCGTAAGAAGCATTTCAAGGTCCTGGAGTGGCCTAGCCAGTCTCCAGATCTCAACCCCATAGAAAACCTTTGGAGGGAGTTGAAAGTCCATGTTGCCCAGCGACAGCTCCAAAACATCACTGCTCTAGAGGAGATCTGCATGGAGGAATGGGCCAACATACCAGCAACAGTGTGTGCCAACCTTGTGAAGACTTACAGAAAACGTTTGACCTCTTTCATTGCCAACAAAGGATATATAACAAAATATTGAGAAGAACTTTTGTTATTGACCAAATACTTATTTTCCACCATAATTTGCAAATAAATTCTAAAAAAATCAGACAATGTGATTTTCTGGATTTGTTTTCTCATTTTGTCTCTCATAGTTGAGGTCTACCTATGATGTCAATTACAGGCCTCTCTCATCTTTTTAAGTGGGAGAACTTGCACAATTGGTGGCTGACTAAATACTTTTTTCTCTCATAGTTGAGGTCTACCTATGATGTCAATTACAGGCCTCTCTCATCTTTTTAAGTGGGAGAACTTGCACAATTGGTGGCTGACTAAATACTTTTTTTCCCCACTGTATACTGTATTTACTAAAAGCCGTAATCTATTTGTTGTCATATACATCTGAAATCTCATTAAATCTTACCCCTGCTGCTCAGTACAAGGCTCCTGTTTGCCCATGATCATCACATACATAGGACACATGATTGTGGTGGTTACATGATTTACTCAAATGACTGCTCAGCTCTACCTTGTTGTTAAAGATAAAGGATTGCATTCCAGGATATCTCCATTTCAGCATGCCTCCTAAAAGAACTTACAACCGTATGGTTCCTGACATTGCTCTCCTCCTGCCATAACAACATACACTTCTCCTGCGAAATGCCACCTGGTGCTTGAGGTATGTCCTTCCTGACTCAGTCCTTGTATATCTTGTATTGCTATTATCAATGACTATTAATCCAGATCCTGATCTTGCTATTTTTTCTTGCAAATACCCCTAACTCACCATTTTGGATACTGGTACTTTTATTTATACTCTTGGTCTCCTGACTATTCTTGTGTCTCCTGCCTTGGCATCTCTCAACCTTTCTAGCAAACTAGCAAACTTTAGACTTGCCCCACCCCACCCCCACACAGCGTAGCACCCCTTTCCTGGCCCCCACACAATATAACGCTCCATTTACACACACTATAATGTCCCACAGTGGCCCCTTCACCAAGAATAATGTCCCATAGTGGCCCCTCCACACAATATAATGTCCCATAGCAGCCCCTCTACATAGTATAATGTCCCATAGTGGCCCCTTCACACAGTATATTGTTCCATAGTGGCCATTTCACATAGTATAATGTCCCGTAGCGTCCCCTCCACACAGTAGAATGTCCCATAGTGGCCCCTTCACACAGTATAATGTCCCATAGCGGGACCTCCACACGGTATAATGTCCCATAGTGCGCCTTTACAAGGTATAATGTACCATAGTGGCCCCTTCACAAGTCATAATGTCCTATAGTGGCCCCTCCACACTGTATAATGGCCCATAGTTGACCCTCTACACTGTGTAATGTCCCATAGTGGTCCCGCCACACAGTATAATGTCCCATAGTTGGCCCTACGGTGTTTGGTGCAAATATTTAATAAATTTCGGGTTCGGCAGATCCTGAAATATATGGGGTGCACCACCATCTCTTCAGACCCCAGAGTATAATGGTTGTAGGCCCAGGGAAGGTGATCAAACATAAAAAACAGTCTTACTCAACTCTGCTGGGTTCCAACATGACTCCGTGCTGTTTTTGATGCTTCAGACTAACGTCACAGACCTGGGTGGAGCCATTATGTGTCGTGATGCAAACCTAACCCATGTGACATCAGTGAAGGGGCCGAAAGACAACAGGAAGTCACGCTGGAGCCCAGGAGAGGAGAGTAAGACTGTTTTTTATTTTATTCACTTCCTCTTGTCCTCTGCTTATTATACACTGGGGTTTGAAGAACCCCATGGTATAGCAATAGTAGTTTCGGTTTGGACACGTTCAGTCCAAACAAAATTGCCATACGGACCTCTCAACTCAAATCTCTCAAGGTTCACCCAACAAATACTAAGTATTGTGGTACCATTTACCAGTCACCACTCATACCACAGCCACCTCCGCTTCCCCTTCAGCCCTCCAGGAGAACTAGTGTGTTCCATATCACATAAATGTCGGCGGGGCCCCCAGGAGGCCTGAAGAGGAAGTGGAGGCGGCTGTGGGCAGGAGTGGGGACTGGTAAGTAAATAGGGCTTATCTGCTGGAGCAACTCTTAAGGCATTAGTTCCACACTACTACTGCAGCAGTACTAGCACCATCAATCCGAGACTTTTCTGGGAATCGCAACCTGAGATCCTCCTGCAGTAAAATTCATACTTCCTTACCAGAGTTAAAGGTGAAAACTATGGACTCTTCACCCTTGATAACTTGCTTTTCAGACTTTCATGTCCAACCATCAGTTTACATCACTCATGTTAGGCATCATCATGTATGAGTCTGTCAGTGTAGTCTATATTAGTGAACAAAACATGCAAAGTAGAAGATTCATTCTCTCTCTTCACTTAGTGTGATCTATTAGCAACCAAAATGTGTGAATCACATAATAGGAAGCCCAATATGTGTTCTGCATCTCTATTATTTTACAATAAAATCCGAGATAATATGTCATACGAGGGCCAAGAAAGTACTTTCCTCCTACAGTATCTGTCTCTGAAAGTTGGTGGGTTGCTGTCTCCAGGAGTCTGGGTTCCTAAATTGCACTCTTTGTACCATGAAGAGAGGAAGAAATTAGTGAACTGCATGTTAGCACTAAAAGCTTGAGACTTAGTATTAAGACTGAGCAGGTTGGAACCTAAGCATGAATATAAAATAAATGAGCGGGATGTTTTAAAAAATTTTATGACAAGTTTTTCTAATGTAAATACATTACATTTCTGTGTGTTGCAAAAAATGTAAAATGTTTCTTTTTTCCTCTTTGCCTTCCAAAAGACATAACATTTATATTGTGAAAATATCTGCTCTTGAAGCCAGGCAAAGAGGTAGGAAAGGGTTAAGCCAGGTACAGTGGGGAAAAAAGTATTTAGTCAGCCACCAATTGTGCAAGTTCTCCCACTTAATAAGATGAGAGAGGCCTGTAATTGACATCATAGGTAGACCTCAACTATGAGAGACAAATTTAGAAAACAAATCCAGAAAATCGCATTGTCTGATTTTTTAAGAATTTATTTGCAAATTATGGTGGAAAATAAGTATTTGGTCAATAAAAAAAAAGTTCATCTCAATACTTTGTTATATATCCTTTGTTGGCAATGACAGAGGTCAAACGTTTTCTGTAAGTCTTCACAAGGTTGGCACACACTGTTGCTGGTATGTTGGCCCATTCCTCCATGCAGATCTCCTCTAGAGCTTTGGGGCTGTCGCTGGGCAACACGGACTTTCAACTCCTTACAAAGGTTTTCTATGGTGTTCAGATCTGGAGACTGGCTAGGCCACTCCAGGACCTTGAAATGCTTCTTACGAAGCCACTCCTTCGTTACCCTGGCGGTGTGCTTGGGATCATTGTCATGCTGAAAGACCCAGCCAAGTTTCATTTTCAATGGCCTTGCTGATGGAAGGAGGTTTGCACTCAAAATCTCAGGATACATGGCCCCATTCATCCTTTCATATACACTGATCAGTCGTCCTGGTCCCTTTGCAGAGAAACAGCCCCAAAGCATGATGTTGCCACCCCCATGCTTCACAGTAGGTATGGTGTTCTTTGAATGCAACTCAGCATTCACTCTCCTCCAAACACGACGAGTAGTGTTTCTGTCAAACAGTTCTACTTTGGTTTCATCTGACCATATGACATTCTTCCAGGTAGTGACATTCTTACAGGTAGTGATGCCCGCGATCAGAGTGGACTCTGATATGTCAAACCAAATAATTCATGACTATAGCTGTATGAGATCAGTGGTTTCTTGCACTCTGTAATAAAAAACTGGGGTGTCAATAAAAGGATTGGTAGCCCACGTAGATAATGAAGGAACCACCGCACAATCCTTTGGTGTAGTAGATGCAAAAATATATGTATTATTATACAAGGTTCCAAAAGTTCATCCTGTCTGTATGGCAGTGTTACAATAGTATCCAATCACAAAGCATGTAGTGTATCGCAGATGTCCAGGAAATATTTTGATGATAGAAAGAGAAATGCGACAATATATTTGACGTTTCGGCCTTTCTCTAAAGTTGCAAAGATGGATACCAATGAGGGTTAGCATGTAAGGTGCTATGCAGCACCATGAGGCAGCTGGCATAGCACCCATTTTATTGCTAAACATTAGAGATATGTTGGCACCCCCTCAAATACAGAACTCCTGGCCCATATGAAGGTTGTTTGTTGCCTAGAGTTTCTGACTGCGTCCCTGAACAATACTGTCCAGGTATTCCAGTCTATCTGGGACCCATGGGATTTATACTGTATATTAGAGTGCCTTTGACCTTAACCCCCTTAATCCCTTCCCCCTCCATCTTTACTCTTTCATTTATGTTCTTATCTGATTCCTTTTTCATGACATTGTTTATTCGTATATTTTCTACTTTCTATAATATCCTCAATTAAAAATTACAGTTATGTAAAAAAACCTGTTATTTAAAGCTGAGTTATCCTGAAATATTCATTTGTAAAAAAGCAAAAAAAAAAAACAAAAAAAGATACACACAGTGTCAGTATTGTAGGCAACCACTATAATTAAATTAAAAGTGTGTGCAGTAAAAAATGACTGGAAAAAAAAACAGGGCAGAGAATAGGCAAAAGGAGGGGGAGGAGGTATCGTTTGTGCATGTACTAACAATAAGAATGTGTATGGTAACAGGCTCAGCAAGACTATGTCAGGATTCTCAACTCAGCTGCTATAACTATATACGACTTCTCGTGGTTTTGACCCTTTGCCTGGACGATTATTCTCCTGTTTCTGATCTGCCCTGTAAGTTAATTGTGGGTTTTGGTTTGGTTTCAGTTAGTGGAGCATTTGTTTACTGTATAGTTCCTGATGGTGATAATTCAGACACCCAAATTCAGAGAAGCCCATCTGGACTTGTGGCTATCGCTGGTACTGTGCTGGTTTTAAATAGCTTGTTGTTCTGCTTGCTGTTATCAGCCAGTTTCTGCTTTTGCTGTAATTTGACCTTGCATCTCAACCATAATAGACTACTTCTGGTAGTCATGTGGTATCTGGTAGTCATGTGATATCCGCTGAAAGAGATATTCCTCATAGCCCAAGACTTCCTCTTCTTCCTCCTCTTTTTCATGAGTTGAATGAGAACTGACAGTGTTTTTTTATGTAGAGTAGGAAGACTTGATGTTGATGTGTAATTTGTTCCATACAGGGTCAGGGACAACCAGCATGATAATCTACTTTCTTTTTTGCCTCATAAGTGTTGTTTTCAGGGTCAAAAGACTCCTTTCCGTTTCAGAAGAAATTCTAGTTCTTTCCGCTGGCAGGCCAGACATGCTATTAGTGTGCCAAAAATGTTTCTTGAAATTTTGTAAATTGTCACTCCACCAACACGATGCTGATTTGGCATTTGCTTCCATCCCATACAGGGAAAACCTCCAGGATTATCTAGGTTGTTTTCTACCTCTAAGTGTTGTTTTCATGGTTAAAAGAATCCTCTCCATTTCAGAAGGTATTCTAGCTTTTTCAGCAGGCCAGTCTGCCTCAAATATTTCTTGAAATTCTATAATTGGCAGTGTCACTGACACTCTGTTGGCATAATAAAGAGAAAATAAAACAACCCTACCATTGCTTCTTCCAATACCAATGCAATGTTTGTGTGGCATTCTGCTCTCATAAAGGGATAAATTTGGTGGATTTTTTTATTTTATTTTGAAAAGTCAATTCTTCATCACTTTTCAAGTGGCTCACAGCCACAAATGTGTCTAATTTTTCTACAAAACCATTGCCTTTTGCAATGTAGCCATCATATGTGTCTAAAAAACTACAGATGAGTACCTTTCCCTGATGAAAGGGTAATTTTGGAGCATTTTAAATATTAAAATTGTAAAAGTGAGTGGCAGTGCTGTGTTTGGTTAAATTCTGAGTTGTATCCACTGCTTACCATGAGTTTTCCCATAGATATACATGTCACTTTCACTTTGCCATATCTTCAGCTTTGTTTGCCTAAGAGAGTTAGAAATTGGATAGATAGGTTCCTAGAAGCACAGAGAGTGTCCCATACTATGTTTTAGACCATTTTAAGCTGGGGTTAAAACTGAACTTGTTCAACCCAAAACAAATCATGGACTTGAGCCACCAGAACCTGAAACAAATCTTGAGAGGTTCACCCATCTCTAATTCTGACCCTTAACTTTTGTATACAGTAATACCTCGTACATTCGCGAGGTTAGGTTACAGAGCGGGTCGCGGATCGCGAGGAATCGCGAATGTTTGGTACAAGCGCTTAGAAGCGCTTACAATGCCGATTTCTAATGTTTAACCCCTAAATATCAATAAACTTTACCCTACAGTACTGTACAGTATACTAAAGTATACTGTACAGTACTGTATATTAATACATTCATTCATTTTTCCTATACACTCACAGTAAAATGAAACTAATTACCGGGTACGTAACGAACAGGACGCTACTACCCAATAGCGAAGGTGTTTTTTTTAATTAAATTTCACAGATCTGAGAAAAAAGAGCAAAATCTATATATGTTAGTTGCCAAAAAAATATCGTGAATCTGTGAATTCGCAAATTCGGAAACGCGAGTGTACGAGGTATTACTGTATAGTATTTCTGTCTATAGATCTGTCCAAGATTAACTTTTTTTGTGTTAAAAGCTGACCTTTTTTGTTATCATTCTAGGATACATATATCTTTTTGATCATTTTTATTTAATTTTTGGTGGCAAAAAGTAGCTGAAAACCAGCTTCCATGGCAAATGTCCTCCTTTGATGTTGCAGGGGGCAGCAATTGTATCCGAGATGGAGGCACCCATGCTTTGTAACAGTTTAGAAACCATAGTCACAATTTACCATGGCCTCTATGTGGTTAACAACTGCAATTGGCATCTGCCATATGTGGAAAGAAATCCACTCTTGAGTCACGTCCCACACGCGCCATCAGATGCACATGCACATTAAATGTTGGGAAGGGGTTAAATTCTGAGCATATGAATATATGCTTCCATACATTTAGTGTAAATAATACATACATAAACTTAAAAAAAAACAAAAAACACAGAAATCATTGCCTTATTTAATTTTAAAATAAATAATTACTATCAAATATCAACCATATGAATAAGATACTTGGAATTATGATACTACTTATCAGAGAAATTATCAGTGATGGGGTAAAATAGATCAATGTTCAGACAGATTGAACTTTTTAGCCTTTTCTTATCGGCCATCTCTTTGTTTTGGTTTAATATTACAGTTAAGTAACGATGAAGTCAAGTTCACTATCAGTTTAAGTTATTCATTATACATCAACCTTCAAATGTCTTGATTTACTTGCTAAATTATTTAAAAAAGGCAATATTAATTAATGTGCAGGAAAGCTAAATGCTGAGAAGAATCCAATGTCTAATATTTGTTTTTTTTCCTAAACAAATAAGAACACATTTTATATTAAAAATAATAATTAGAAATAAACAATTTTTTTTGTTTTGTTGAAGATTCTTTTTGCACTTTGTGCAAACTATTACCTAAACTAAAACAACAAGTTTACAGATGTCCATCAATCTAATTATATTTTACAATGTATTAGGAGAGTAAGTTTTATGTACTGTTCATCTATTCGAGCACTGTTTATTTTCAATTTGTGGTGGTAATGTCATGGAGCTTGACTATTGAACAATTTACATTAATTTTATTACATTAGGAGTTTATACACAGACCATTAGGTAATCCAAACCACATCCAGCTCAACACAGGCAGTAACCTACCTGATCCACCTGTTGCACAGAGGTGTCTGGGGAATTGCAGATATGTAAAAAAAAAAAAAAATATCCTGAATTTCTGGGAACTTTATAAGGTTGGTTTTACACTAGCTACCTACAGTGGGGAAAAAAAGTATTTAGTCAGCCACCAATTGTACAAGTTCTCCCACTTAAAAAGATGAGAGAGGCCCGTAATTGACATCATAGGTAGACCTTAACTATGAGAGATAAAGTGAGAAATTAAATCCAGAAAATCACATTGTCTGAATCATTCATTGTTAAAGAATTTATTTGCAAATTATGGTGGAAAATAAGTATTTGGGCAATAAAAAAAAGTTCATCTCAATACTTTGTTATATATCCTTTGTTGGCAATGACAGAGGACAAACGTTTTCTGTAAGTATTCACAAGGTTGGCACACACTGTTGCTGGTATGTTGGCCCATTCCTCCATGCAGATCTCCAGTAGAGCAGTGATGCAACTCAGCATTCACTCTCCTCCAAACACGACGAGTTGTGTTTCTACTAAACAGTTCTACTTTGGTTTCATCTGACCATATGACATTCTCCCAATACTCTTCTGGAACATCAAAATGCTCTCTAGCAAACTTCAGACAGCCCCGGATATGTACTGGCTTAAGCAGGGGGGACACGTCTGGCACTGCAGGATCTGAGTCCCTGGCAGCGTAGTGTGTTACTGACGGTAGCCTTTGTTATGTTAGTCCCAGCTTTCTGCAGGTCATTCACTAGGTCCCCCCGTGTGGTCCTGGGATTTTTGCTCATCGTTCTTGTGATCATTTTGACCCCACGGATGAGATCTTGCGTGGAGTCCCTGATCAAGGGAGATTATCAGTGATCTTGTATGTCTTCCATTTTCTAATTATTGCTCCCACAGTTGATTTCTTCACTCCATGCTGCTTGCCTATTGAAGAATCAGTCTTCCCAGCCTGGTGCAGGTCCCCAGTTTTTTTTCTGGTGTCCTTCCACAGCTCTTTGATTTTCACCATAGTGGAGTTTGGAGTGTGACTGTTTGAGGTTGTGGACAGGTGTCTTTTATACTGATAACAATTTCAAACAGGAGCCATTACTACAGGTAATGAGTGGAGGACAGAGGAGCCTCTTAAAGAAGAAGTTACAGGTCTGTGAGAGCCAGAAATCTTGCTTGTTTTTAGGTGACCAAATACTTATTTTCCACCATAATTTGCAAATAAATTCTTAAAAAATCAGACAATGTGATTTTCTAGATATGTTTTCTCATTTTGTCTCTCATAGTTGAGATCTACCTATGATGTCAATTACAGGCGTCCCTCATCATTTTAAGTGGGAGAACTTGCACAATTGGTGGCTGACTAAATACTCCCCCCCCCTGTATTTTGAGGACTAGGAACCAATAAACGTTGTACGTCCTAGTTTACTTCAGTGTGTCATCTATATAATTTAATTCATATGATTAGCCAGATGCTTCTGCCTCCTCCCAGTCATCAGCCCTACCTAACACTGAAGTGTTGATAACATCGATTCATTAATTCAGCTACATTTCACGACTGATGGATTTCATCAACTGTCTTTTATACCATTTTTTTCTGCTATATTACTACTACACGTGTACTACCCGTATTACCAAAATACTTGCCAGTTGCCTACATGCTGAATTGATATTATTACACTTTATTTATTTTTTTTTACATTACTCTTGGTCACATTCAAAGTAAATCACTTCAGTGGCTTGCTTTCAATGTGACTGGGAGTAACCATGGTCATGTAGATGGTGCAGGGATTCTTATGTAGCTTTAAAAGTCCCTGCACTAACTTATTCTGGTGCACGAGCCTTGAAGATTCTGTCTTATCTCTAGGTCCTCTGTGCCAGAATAAATACCAGTTCATTGAACTTTGGTCTCTATTCATTTACCACAGAAGACAGAAGAAAGAAGACTTTAAGTGTGTTTATATTTTTTTATTTTTCATACTGCTTTTTTTTTTTCTCGTGTCTTTCAGGTTACGCTGCATTGCTTGGATTACACGGATTTGTTGGACTTTGTCAATGATCATGTGTTTAAAAAAATATATATATATTGGTCAAAAAAGGTTGTCTGGAGGTGGTTTTATTTCAATAAAAAGATAAATTCTTATGTTCTTATTCTTCTTTAAAATACTTTCTTACTGCCTTAGTAATGATATGTGTCTGACTGATAACATCCGTTGCTAAGGTGGAGCTTAGTGTTAGCCAGTGAAAAAGCTAAAACACTAACACCCCAACTATTTTCCCGGTAACAGCAGGGGTGCTGAGAAGAGCTGGGTATTGCCCAGTAACCAGACATTTAAAGGGACAACTGGTAGTGGGACAAACGCAGTCTGGTGTTATTAGGCTGGAGAAGGCCCCTCCTACACTGGTAATATCAGCTGCTGCTGATACTTGTTATATCTAGTTATATCTGAAAAATTGGGGGGACCCCATGTTGTTTCTTTCAAAATTAAATCATTGAAAAACCTGGCTAATTAAAATGCCTTTCAGGGGTCCTCCACCATCCCTGCCCAATCACATTATCGAGATAAGGTTTTTTTGCCTGCCTAGTTTGGTCCCCAGTTTATCTACAACAAATAAAACCAGCTTGGTCACTATGACTACAGTCTGGGAGGAAACTAATTACTCAAAGCACTAAAATTTTTGGTCCCTTTTTTCCGATTTGCATAAATCAAAGAGATCAGTTGATAATTAATTATATCAGTGTGATCTTTGTGCATTTTCGTGATTACATGCATATGCTCTATTAGCCAAGTGGAGTAGCCTTTTTGTACATTCCAGAGAATCTCTACCAGATGCTATCAATTTCTTTGCAGCATGTCTTCCAAAAAGGGTAAGGCCATCCAATTCCAAGAAAGGAGTAGGTTTGGTATAAAAAGAATAAAATTCCTTTAGAAATTTCTGAGAGTTTGGGGTTAAAGAATCATCTGAGGGACATTATTTAGGGAGAGCTGTTGAGTGTTTTCTCAGTGAAAGTTGACTGGCAAGTAATATTCCTTGTTTGTGTCCCTGGGAGATGAATTGGTGTTGAGACTGCGTAGACTTTTCTCTGCCCAGTCAGTCAACAAAGATTTAGATCCATCTTTGCAGTTTCAAATTGCTGTTGAAGTGAGGCCAATGGGTCTCTTCAGGCCTCAGAGTTTAATGGGTGGAGGCCCTGGGGGGAGGTGTAAAAAAAAGAATTCATACTCACCTTCCGTTACCTCCTTTGGGCCCCATCGCATTGTCCTGCACTTTCATGGTCACCACTGAGGCCTGTGATTGAGCCACCAGTGGTCACATGAGCAAGCCGAGCATCATGATGTTATTAAGAGACCCAAGAGGATAATGAGGCGTCCATTTTAGTTCTCTCCATTTGTTCGGTTTTGTTAAAAAAAAACAAACAACAATTTGGGATATTCGGGTTGAATCTGGTTGGTTGGGAACTGATTCAGCCATCTCTAACTGGTAGGTAATCTGAACATTGTGTATGAGATAAGCTGACAAGGGCATAGTAGAAAGGGAGTACCATAGGGTGAGAAGATGAGCAAGAGCTATTTAACTAAATTTTCTAACAATATTCTATCATTTTGCTAAAATAAGGATTGTATATATTGATGACCATAAATTATTGGGTGAATAAAAAAAACCAGAGTTCTGCAAACTAACTTAAAGAAGCAGAATTGTCTGCTCTTTATGTTTCAAGAAAGTAGTAATCAAAACTTTTTTTCTGGCTATAAATGTGCATATGCGAAACAATGAAATACTAATACATAGAATTTTAGATTTTTTCGACATTTTGTAGACAAGTTCTGTCTTTGGTATTGCAGCATGGCAATTTTCTACCGTTGTACTTGCACAAAGTATCTATGGTTAGTTAAGATACAGTATTTATTTTGTGTATCTACAGTATTATAAACTGTAATTTGTCAAAATGAAGCCCATGTTGAGGCACTTCTGAAAGGTGCATTACTCAAAGACATTCATGTGCTAAATGGAATACCCACATGAAATATCTAAACAATTTTCTAGCATGAAAACAGAAGCCGAAAGAATGAATAATATGGTGTTCACATAAATGGTAATGGCACAGAGAGTTTATTTAAACATGAATGAATTTGTACAGTAGTTGTTGCATTATGTCAGAAGGATTTTATCACTAATTTTTTCCTATGTCTATTTCATAACATTTTTTACAGCTGTCTAATAAGACATGTGTTTAGTCTATTAATAAAGACAGAAGGCACATTAAAATACACCAGTCTGGCTCAGTTACACTAATACATGAGACACTGGGAACCCAGATCACCATAAAAATACATTTAAAAATCTGGAGTGAACTCTTCAGCTGCCAATGACAGCTCCCCTGTGGTAAGGAACCTATCCATAATGAAAAGACTGTGTCTCCCTTAACAACTTGATTGACGTGATTAAATGCCAACTGTTCTTTAATGCAGAAATTAAAGTATTGATTACATTTCAGATAAGTCAAAGATAATTCTCATGCGTTTCTCACTGAATGAAGAGCACATAAAGATGTGTAGAACGAGGACACTGTCCATTATATATCTGCAAGAGCACTAGATAAGATTTATCATCCCCTGTGTATTTTGTTTATTGCTGCTTATTGTTATCTCCTCTTTCACTCTTAATTTATTTAATACCTACTTTGAGAAAAGGCAACATAGCCTGAGGATAGGGTGGATGATGTGAAAGAGACAGATATTTTATTGGACATCCTATATTTAGTTGTATCTTATTTATGTTGTATGTAGTTTACATTTATGTTCACATTTAAAAAGTATTAAAAAGGATATCCACCCATTCCTCTGTACTACGGCTTTCAGCATTTGCTACTATACATCTGTCACTGAAGCTACTAAGCTACTAAAAATGGACATCATAAAATGGGCACTATGGTAAACGCAAGTTTATAATATGCGCTAATATATAGGAAAATCCAGTAATGCTAATCAAGACATCTGACATCAGGAACACAGCCAACTTTTAAATCTATCATAACATTATACATAGAGGTATACTTGGCCCAGATTTCCTCCAAACAATTGGACTTTTGTGAATCCGAAACTTGGGATTTATTTTGGAAAAATCCATCAAAATGGCATTGTTAAATATAGATCATTGACCTACTTTCAGTGACTGAGATTAACAGCTGTAGGCTAATTACATTATATCTCAGTCATTGACCAAGAAACCCTCCCCCCCAGACCACATCATCAAAACCAGTCAATGGCAGCTGTATTCAACTTAAAGTTATCATTGACTGGTTTTGAGCATGTGGTCTGGGAGATTATTTTTGGTCACTCAATCTAGGTTATTGACCCAGTTTTGGTGAGTGAGAATAACCTGCAAGGCCACATAAATTAGAATCAGTCACTGACAGCTGTAATCAGCTTATAGCTGTCATTCAGGGGCGTAACTACCGGTGTAGCAGCGGTAGCAGCTGTCACAGGGCCCGGGACATTACGGGGCCCCGCGGTCCCCAGATGCTTTTTTTTTTTTTAATAGGCCGTTACCTGCTGGAGTAACCCCAGTAGGTAACGGGCCCTTTATACTTACTGTTCCCCGGGGTCCCGCTCAAGGCCGCCTGCGCTTACCATTCTGCGGAGGCCTCTTTGAAAAGACCCCGGTATATATAATCGGAGGCCCAGAATTGGTGAGGGAACATAAAAAACAATGTACTTACCTCTCCTACGCTTCTCCAAGCTTTGGGCCTGTTTGGTGACGTTCCAGACGTCAGCGGACTTCATTTTGCGTCGCGACGCTGGCCTGGTCCAACATTGAAGAAGGCCGAAGTAGCAGGGAGTGGACCGGAGCGAGGAACAGGTAAGCAACGTTGTTTTTTTATGTTTCTATCCTCCCCTGGGTCTTCGATCATTATACTCTGGGGTCTGAAAAGACCCCAGAGTATAATAATTGTTCATGGGTGGTCCACAATGGGACATATAATAGTGTGTGCAGGGGCCACTATGGGGCAAAATATTCAGTGCAGGGGCCACTATGGGGAATAATAGTGTGTGCAGGGGCCACTATGGGATATAATACTGTGTGCAGGGGCCACTATGGGGAATGATACTGTGTGCAGGGGCCACTATGAGGCATGATACTGTGTGCAGGGGCCACTATGGGACATGATACTGTGTTCAGGGGCCACTATGGGACATGATACTGTGTGCAGGGGCCACTATGGGACATGATACTGTGTGCAGGGGCCACTATGGGACATGATACTGTGTGCAGAGGCCACTATGGGGCATGATACTGTGTGCAGGGGCCACTATGGGGCATGATACTGTGTGCAGGGGCTACTATGGGGCATGATACTGTGCGCAGGGGCACCTATGGGGCATAATACTGTGTGCAGGGGCCACTATGGAGCATAATACTGTGTGCAGGAGCCACTATGGCACATAATAGTGTGTGCAGGAATGCGTTTTTTTGGGGGGGGTGTTGGAGGGGGTGGTCCGGGGGGGGGGCGATTGGGGGCAGCGGTTCGGTGGGGGGGCCCCATGTCAAATGTTCGCCTTGGGGCCCAGCCATTCCTAGTTACGCCACTGCTGTCATTGGCTGGTTTAGATGTGGTCAGGAGGTTATTCTCAGTAATTTAAACTAGGTCAATGACCTAGCTTTAGTGACTAAGAGTAACTTCCCAGACAGTTGTAACTAATGACTGTTATAAGTTGACTGATTCCCAGTCATTAAAAGTAGTTACATTTTGTGTGAATCAAACTCACCAAACAGTTTTGAACATCCCAAAACAAATCTTGAGAAAATCACTCACCTTGTTGTTTTATTTTAGTTAATAATCTCCTTAAGGTTACATTTTGAATAATATTACAATATAATCATACCACCTCCAATTTTGGCTGCATTTAATCTTTTTTCTTTATTTTCCAAAATGAACTATTGTTTCCTGTTGTGGTATGTAATATTACTTTAATTCAGATAACTAATGATCAAAACCAGCCATTGACAGCTGTAAATTAAATACAGCTACCAGTAATGAACTAGAATTTTGGCCAGTTAGATTTTCACTTAATTGTAATGCTCATAATGCCATGTAAAAAAGTGGAGTTAGGCTAAGGCCCCATGGTGCGAGCTGCAGCTAAAAAGCGCTGCAGGAAAAACCGTGGTGGATACGCATCTTCTTCAATTATACCTATATGGAAAACGCCAACATTACCATAGGTATAATTGACATGCTGCAATTTACAAAAATTCAACGTTTTTTTGAAATCGCAGCATGTTCGCTGCGAATAATTTTCTGCAATGTGTGGATGGGATTAGCCAGAATCCCATCCACTTTGCAGGTACTGTAAAACACCACGGTTTTTGCCGTGGCGTTTCCACCATGGCAAAATTGCAGCATTTACACTACGTGGGGGCCCCAGCCTAAATGTTTTTTTTTTTTAATTTTACACCCTTTCCTGACCTCTGGTTATTATACCCTGGGGTCTAAAGAGACCCCAGAGTTTTCTGGTTGACCATCCCAATAATTACAAAGTGAATCTTGCAAGGTTTGCCCATCACTATTTCAGGACCACATGTCTAACTCTTTTAGGAAAAACCGCAGGAAAAAATGCGGCTTTTTACAGTCACTGCATAGTGGATGGGATTCTAGCGAATCCCATCCCCACAGTGCAGTAAAATATGCACAGCGGTCACACACCGTCACAGTTTTGGAAATTGCAGCATGTCAATTATACCTACGGAAATACCGGCGGTTTCCCTATAGGTATAACCCAAGTAGAAAATCCGCAGAGAAAACCACTGCAAACTTTCTGTGAAAAGCGCTATGGGAAAAACTGAGATGTGTCGCCACCACGGTTTTTCCCGCAGCTCTTTTTTGTTGTAGGATGCTACGTGGGGCCTTAGCTTTAAAGAGGACCTGTCACAAAGTAGAAAATGCTATACACTTAAAATCTATCCACTTGGTCAAAAGATAAGGGCCTTAGAAGATTATACTGTAGGTAAACTAGCTCTGATTCTCCATGTGTACAGGAACCTTTTATTTTCTCAGAGAAATACAAAAGGTTATCGCCCACCTGGAGAATCAGAGCTATAACCTTCTATAACCTACATCTTTTAAATGGGTGGACGGATTTTAAAAAGAAAAACACCAAATTGTTCAGGGGCACAGCGAGAATCAAATGATGTATTTCATTTAACATTTTGTAATTGACTTTTAAGTAGAATTTCATTTCCATGCAAAAACCCATGAACTCTTGAACTCATTGAACACTTAGTATTTAGAGGTGAATCTGCATACAGTAAGAAAAATAGTTTTTATCTTTGTTTTTTTTTTATTTTATAGAACATTGATTGCCTAGAGCAGAGGCTTGACTTCTGCTAACATGAAATATGTACACATACTGCAATAAAATTTTAGAATCTGAAACTTATAAAAATAGCTCCTGCTAAAGCAGAAAAATAAGTACTTCCAGTTTATTGATGTTTGAGTGCCATTTTTAAGGAAATCTACTTTATGTTTTTATCCACAGAAGCCTCTGTAACCTTGGTAAGTCTGTCTGTAATTTTCACCATTTTAAAATTTATTTTGAAATAAAATCAATATATCATACTAAGTGTAGGCAAGGATAATGGATCTCATGGGCCATACATAACAACATTAATATTTCTCAAATTAAAATTATGTCATAGTTTTAAAGTTTTTTTTTAAGATAATATACTCTTGATAGCCCACTCAAACTTCCCACAGTAGCTACAGCATTAATGTTTTTCTTTGTTATAACAGTCTTTTATTTATTTATTCTACTTGTTAAAATTGTTCCCATGGCCCACAAGAAATGTGAAGATGTGAAAAAACACCAATCCAAAAAGGCAAAGAAATGTAACATCTATTTCTCTGATATTCGTTTATCTACATAATATCAATTTATCTTATCTATAGCTATCTCCTCAGTAGCTTAGAAGGAACATTTTCCCCAATTTTTAATGTAATAGCTAATACCAGATAGTAGTATAATGTTGTACTGTGTTAGCCATTGAAAGTAGTGGAAGAGTGAAGTAATCAGGCGATACCTTTTAGAGGCTAACTAAGTATATTTGATGGTAAGCTTTCAGGAGTACTAGCTCCCTTCATCAGACATGAAAACAGAAACTGAAAATTCTGTTCTGCTGTTATTAATGGTGGATCTGTGTGAGTTCATGCGCTGACTAAGTCTCTCCCCTGTTTCCCCCACATAGAGGCCTGTGGTGGGACATTGCACACACATTATGAGATACACCACATTGGAAGACCTGCAGGAAAATGTCCCCCTAATTCTGTGCACCTGTTGTGATTGTGGGACAGGTACACTGTTAGTGGTGTGGATGTGCTTGCAGGTCTTGCATCTGTTTTGCAGGCAAGGTGAGGTGCATTTTAAGTTGGAGCCTTCAGGGCACTCCGGACAATAATACGCCGTAGGTTTGGTGGTTGCCGAAAGGAAAGGAGAGGGGGAACTGGAAATATGTCCTTGAGTCTGTTGTTCCTATGTAGCACAGGTTGGAGCTCCTTGGCAATCCTTCGTAGGATCTCCAGTTGTGGGTTGTAAGTGACAACTAGGGGTACTCAGGCTTCTTTCTGGGTCTCTTTATATGTGAGCAGACTGTCCCTGTTAATGGCTGCCGCTTTGTTTAGTTGGTTGTCCGTCACTTTTGGTTTGTATCCCAATCGAAGAAATTTCGTCCTCAGATCCAGGAGGTGCTTGTCCAGGTCTGCTTTGTTGGAGAAAATACGATTGTATCATATAGCCTGGCTGTAAATAATAGATTGTCTTGTGTTCTTGGGGTGGAAGCTGTCGTTTCTCAGGTAGGCCGTTCATTCTGTGGGTTTGTGGTATATCGATGTGAGTAGCTGGTGGTCTTTGATGTATATTGTGGGATCCAGAAAGTGGATTTCACTCTCTGAATAGCTAAGTTTAAGGTTGATGGTAGGGTGAAAGTCATTGAAGTCATTATGGAATTGAAGTAGGGCCTCTTCACCTGCAGTCCAGATGAAAAGGATGTCATCGATATAACGAAGGTAAATCATAGGTTTGGTGGTGCATGTTGATAAATATGCTCCTTCCAGTTCTGCCATAAAGAGATTTGCATACTGGGGTGCACATCTGGTCCCCATTGAAGTTCCCATTCGCTGTAGATATAGATCCTCTCTAAAGGTAAAATGGTTGTGGCTAAGGATGAATTGTATGAGCTGCGTTACTGGTTCTGTTGGGAGGTTTTGTTTTTCCAGGTGTACCCGACATGCTGCAACTCCATCCTTGTGAGGAATGTTGGTATACAGGGATTCCACATCCATGGTGGCCAAAATGGTACCATCAGGTAGTAGGCCCAGGGCATTCAGTTTGTTAAGAAGGTCAGTGGTGTCCTGGATATAGCTTGGAGTAACCCTGACAAGGGGTTTTAGGAGATTTTCCACCCAACCCGAGATGTTTTCCGTCAGTGTCCCAGTGCCAGAAATGATAGGCCTCCCAGGGTTGCCCTCTTTGTGTATCTTTGGGAGCATATAGAAGCAGCCCGGCCTGGGATCCTCTGGGATAAGCCCTTTTACCTGCTTCTGGACCTTGATTGGAAACTTCTTGATCATATTCTTTAGTTCTTTCATATAGGCCTCTGTGGGATCACTTCCAAGTTTGGAGTAATGGATGGGATTTAAAATTTGCCTGTTTGCTTCCTGGATATAGTCTGAGGTGTTCATTATCACTATTGCGCCCCCTTTGTCAGCAGGTTTGATTATAATATCCTGATTTTCTTTCAGTGAAGCAATAGCCTTCGTTTGTAGTAATACCTGATAATGAAATGTATCACTTATTTGTAATCAGTTTTTATTTTCTGATTGTAGATTTTTTTTTTTTTTTTTTTTGTACACAATTATGGGTGTGACATTCTTTCCTCATCTGCTCTGTAAACAGCATTTAATGATATCCTTTACAACATAGTTATTTCCATTGGCAGCAATAGTCTGTAGCTGACTCATTGAGGACTATGGGAAAGTTTTCTAGGCTCTATATAGGGAGAGAGAGTAGATAAGCTGTGATATTATCTATTATTAGTAGAAGATGCAATGATGCGTTGTTATCTATAGAGGTTATATCTTCTATTGTAATACTATCTATCTTGTCTGTGATGTAAATGAGGTGACTGCTGGCCTGAATAAAAATTGAAGAATAAACTGTAGATAGCAACATGGAAAATTTAAATATATATAAAAAAATTATTTTAAAAATATGTTTAACATAAAAACGTACATGTTCCCTTTAAGACTGAACTCAAAATAGAGATAATCAGTGACAGTGAATACAAATAACATGATTACACTCTGCATGTCCCATTTGACCCTGAGACGAATGATGTCACCGAAGAGGCTGAGAGAGCATTGGATGCTGTAAGAAAGCCCAGAAGAAGTGAGGTGAATATAAATGTTTGTTACAGTTGTGCTAAAAAGTTTACATACCCCGGCAGATTTTTTTGTTTTTTGGCCTTTTTTCAGTGAATATGAATGATAACACAAAAACTTTTTCTCCACTCATGGTTAGTGGTTGGTTGAAGCCATTTATTGTCAAACGTCTGTGTTTTCTCTTTTTAAATCATAATGACAATCAAAAACATCAAAATGACCCTGTTCAAAAGTTCACATACCCTGGTGATTTTGGCCTGATAACATGCCCAGAAACCAAACCATGGTCAGTTAGACCAACCAAAATTTCGGCCAAAACTGCCCAGAAAATTGTTCGGGATGCAAAGTAAAAGCCACACATAACATCAGCTGAAATACAGGACTCTCTGAAAACTATCGGTGTGGCTGTTTCAAGATGCACTATAAGGAGGCACTTGAAGAAAATGGGCAGCATCGTCAAGTTGCCAGAAAAAAGCCATTACTGCGCAAATGCCGCAAAGAATCTCGCCTTCAATACACCAAACAGCACAGAGAAAAGCCTCAAAACTTCTGGAACAAGGTAATTTGGAGTGATGTGACAAAAATCAAACTTTTTGGCCACAACCGTAAACATTACATTTGGAAAGGTGTCAATAAGGCCTATGATGAAAGGAACACCATTCCTACTGTAAAGCACGGAGGTGGATCACTGATGATGTGGGGATGTGTGAGCTTCAAAGGCACAGCAAACATGGTCAAAGTTGAAGGAAAGATGAATGCGGCATGTTATCAGCAAATACTAGAGGCAAATTTGCACTCATCAGCCAAGCTGCGCATGGGACGTACCTGGACGTTCCAACATGACAACGTTCCAAAACACAAGGCCAAGTCAACCTGTCACTGGTTAAAGCAGAAGAAAGTGAAGGTTCTGGAGTGGCCATCTCAGTCTCCTGACCTCAATATCATTGGAAAATTCAGGACAAATCAGGTTTGTTCTGAATAATTTCTAACTGTCATTACTTGTAACAAATTTAATATACTATTGCACAATGTTTATAAATGTTTCACATCATTATATATGTCTAGAGATGTTTCATTCATTTTCGCATAATCTAGTGGAGCAATATTTTAAAAAATCTCAGTTCATTCCAAAAAGTGTCTAAACCCCATCCAAACAGCAGTTTGCAGTTACATTTTATTAAATTTTCACTAACATGCATGCAAAGAAGAAAAATATGTAAATACAATGACAAATATGGGCTATAGTTCCAAAACATTTGTGGTTTGTTCAGATACAATTTCAATTAAAGAGAACTGTTAAGAATTGCCCGTAAGTAATTTCCAAGATCAGCTGCTAGGAAAAGGGAAGACAGAGATAGTGAACCCTAAAACTAGGCCCACCCCATGTCCCTACCTATTTGCCGCAACTGTCCTAATGACAAGGACAACTGGACAACATACCCTACTCTAGATAAGTGATACACAGAACAGGACAAGACAACATAGGAGTCAGCAAAATAAGGGTCAAGCCAGAGAGAAAACAGTATCAAATCGCAAACCAAAAGAGTAGTCAGAAGCCAAAAAGCAGAGGCCAGTAAATACAATGCAAGAGCAAGGGAAAACGCTTAGCAAGGTCAGAGACACAATAGCCAGAAACCACATGTGGGCTGATGGCTAGTTTATAGAAAGTCCAGAACCTGCCCCAGGCTTCATTGGCAGATAAGCTGTCAATCACAAAGCAAACAAAAGTTAACCCTTAACAGTGCCAACACAGAATGACAAGAGTCCAGGAGCAGGTAATCATGAGCGGACACACCTCCGTACAATGCGGCCAGAGGATGGTGCAGGAGTTAGAATGGGTGAGAATGTAACAAGAACCTGGCACCAGTTTTGTGTCCCCTAAACCAGCAACATGTCCTTATGCTGCTGAGGTTTTATCCTATACATTGCTCAATTAACATGCTGTTATTATCTCTTGCAAATAAAGTCACAGATGTGACTCAGATAATCAAGTTTGGAACCCTAAACCCCAGCAGTATAAGATCATACTGCTGGTTTAGAGCCTCCAAACCTAGTGACAAGTTCTCTTCAAAGGAGGATGTACTTTTTTCCATGGCTGCTTTTTAATTTATGAAATTGTTTAATTTTTAATGTTTTTTTGATAACCTATTTTGTGCCCTTGACATCATTATTACTTTTTAGTCATCATATATAAAAATACCAGTGACGCACCTGTATTAGTAAGGCTAATATGGAATAAGTATACTCTACAATGTGTTACACTACAAAAGATTACATGTTTTCCACATTCTTTACATGAATTGAAGCTACATGCTACACTAAGAATGATTAGAAAAAACAGTAAAATACTTAACATCCTTAAAATACACAATGCAGCTGACCTCTGAAACCTAGATGACTTAATACATTTTTTCTTGACAGTTTTATCTCATTGTGCCATAGGCAGAAAGGAAATGTGAAGATCTAAGGCAAAAATTCTAACTCTAAATTTAATTGAATGGTCTTTGTAAAAAAATATTTTCACTGTTAGGAAATAAGGTATTACAGATTAAAACATGGCAATAAATATGATTCTTCACTAGGGAATATGAAATTTGGAAGTCCCTTATACTAACCTAAAAAAATAGGTTACTAGAGTAGGGAGAACATATGTGCTAAAAGTGCTTAAAATCTTCTTTTCCCCAGCAAAATAACTCTTTTCAAGCTGTAAAAACTTTCACTCCAGTCAATCAAAATTTTATAAAAGATATTCCTTACTCTTTTATTAAAAGCATCTGGAAAAACTCTATTTTGGGCTGGAATTTGAATGCACAAAAAACTGTAATTTACATTTATTCTGAAAGTTATTCATAAAATATATGTACACACATATATATAATACACCCTATGGTTTATTACATTCTATACAATATTGCACCAGTTCCTCAAGGTTTGTTTATACACAGATCCTCTAATCCTAGCATTTCAATTGGGTTAAGGTCTGGACATTGAGTTGGCCAACACCTTGATTGTTTTCTTTTTCAGTCATTCTGATGTAGATTTGCTGGTGTGTTGTCATTGTCCCATTTCATGACACAGTTAAAGCTAAACTTTAGCTATTGGATTGATGGGCTCACATCTGACTTATCATTTGATTTGATTTAAAAAGCTTTGGTATATTCTACCAGCCTTAGCACACTTCTTCAGATAATATCTGGCACCTTCCCCACCATCTTTAAACATGCAACTATTACCCGCATCCTTAACCCCTTAAGGACACAGCCTAAAAGTACCTTAAGAACGAGGTCTCATTTTTTTTAAAACTGACATGTGTCACTTTACATGGCAATAACGTTAAGACGCTGTATCTTACACAAGTGATTTTGAGATTGTTTTTTGTGATACATTGTATTTCACATTAGTGGTAAATGATCAATAATTTTGTATTGATTTATAAAAAAAATAGGAAGTTTGATGGAAATTTGGAAAAAATAAATCGCAATTTTCAAAATGTGAAATGCTCTGCTTTTCAGACAGTCATACCACCCAAATATATTAATAAATACTAGTAGAATACCCAGGGCTTCACTCATGGAAAATATGTTAAATTGTTGGTTATGCTAGCTAAAGTAAAATTTTCAGTGTCACACTGAAATTGACATTTTCAGAGTGCTACAGTAAATTTTTTTTTCCACTTGAAATTTTTCTTATTATTTTCGCATTTTACTTATATGTCGTAACATTGATGTGAACAACTTTTTTTTACTTCAACATTTATATTGATTTTACATATTCAATAAATATTATGTAATATAAACTATTACAACTATTTTTTGAACTATTTTTTATCAAAAATTAAAATTTATGCACCATACACAACCATGTAAAACATTTACACCCAATTAACAACATAGTGCAATCCTTCCCCCCCTCCCTCCAGTGTAATCTATAAGTAGTTCACGGACAAAAGAGTAAAATTGGTTTAGAGTTAAACAACTATCTATTGTAGTGCTTTTTGGTAAACAATGTTTCTGGTTTCACCTTCAGGTGCAAATATGAAAAAAAATTTGGGGTTACCCACTCTAGAGCAAGCAACATACAACTGTCTGTCTATGTGAAAAACACGGGCTCTCCAAATTAATGCCGGCTACTTTAAGTGATTGACCTTGTGCTTTGTTTATAGTCATAGCAAATGGAAGTCAGATTGGGAACTGCAGACGCTTAAAATTGAAGGGCATGTCGCTTGGTAGCAAAGGAATACGTGGAATGAAAACATTTGCTGTCAATGTTGTATTGGGTGGTTGAGCAGCTCTTTCCTCTGCATTCTTGGGAGTAAAATAAACTTGTCCATTTTCAAGATGGACACTGAGATGAACTACAGTCGGATGTCTTTCATGGATGGGAAAATTTTGTAATCGCCACACAGCTTAATTACTACTTATATACCTTCCCATCTGATACAGCATAATCTCATCAGATGTACATTTTGGATTCTCTAGCAGGAAAACTGCCATATCACTGCCCTTGTTAACATATTTGCAAATGTATTTAATTGACTTAACAGAGTTACAATATTCTATGTTAATGTGCGCATCAAACTTTTTTGAAAGCAGTGGAGAGTAAGGTACAACCCATTGATTATCTATTTCAAGATCTGTGTTTTGTTTTTTTAATCTGATTGTTGCAGTATATCCTCCCTGTTCTTCTGTAAAGAGGATAACCATCATCTCCTGTTTATGTTTCTACAATCCTTCATACATGGCGATCTTGGTTAAGTGGCCCACATGGCCCATGGATCATATTTTTAGAAATAGTTTAAAAAAGTACCGGATCCTCTTCTGGATTTGGAAGCTCAGCAGAAATAACACTGTCAATTTGATCAGGGCGTATCTTATCCTTTAGCTATATCAGTAAATGAGCATGTGGAAGACCTCTTTTTTGCCACTCAATTGAATACATCCAACACTGACTTTCACCAAAAATGTAACACTTTGTAATTACGTCCATGAGCTTCATCAGTTTTTATTTAAAAACCCTTGCTATTAAATCATGTCGATCAGAGGGGTCCTGACCATTCAGAAGCTCTTCCTTTATCTCTGGCCAAGTTGGATTACATGTAACTGTAATAAACAAATCAGGACGACCATATATCCAAACATACTGTACGTCATGGTGTCCAGAGCATACTCATGCATATGTCTGGGACTTCCAGTAAATGTAGCTGGTAAAATAAACATACACCCAATGTCAGCCACGTTGCCATCATTAGCAACAGCATCCCTTAAATGAATGTATTCATCCACTCTAAGTTTTTGTTGGTTCAATCGTATGTACAAAAGACGGTCACTTTCCACCTTGGCATACATATCAACTATAAATTGATGAAAAAGTTGCCTACATTGTAAAATGTGGTTAGAAGACCCATGTCTGATCATTATTTGGTAGGCATAAAAGTCCATAGCTGATATTTTTTTACTGGTTGGCCTAGCAGTCTTGGGATCAGTATGTGTTAGATTAAAGTGATAGCCATCTTGGCCATTCCAAAATATTATCGGATATTGCAGAGCATCATATGATCTATGTGTTTCTGCAATACATTGAAGATTGTCGCTTTGTCGCTGAATAATTATATCTCGGCTTTGAAAGTCCTGTCCACCCAGTACAATAGCTACTTTGTTAACAGTGGGAGAATTAAAATCGCCTTTCATGCTCACCAAACGGTGTCTTGTCTGCTCTTATTACAACTTGATATTCATCATACAGGTACATATTCTCTTCAACCCATCTCTGCTTGCTGTGTCTAAACTTCAATTCATCCTGCAACCTTGAATGGTACATATTCTCTTCAACCCATCTCTGCTTGCTGTGTCTAAACTTCAATTCATCCTGTAACCTTGAATGGTACATATTCTCTTCAACCCATCTCTGCTTGCTGTGTCTAAACTTCAATTCATCCTGCAACCTTGAATGGTACATATTCTCTTCAACCCATCTCTGCTTGCTGTGTCTAAACTTCAATTCATCCTGCAACCTTGAATGGTACATATTCTCTTCAACCCATCTCTGCTTGCTGTGTCTAAACTTCAATTCATCCTGCAACCTTTAATGGTACATATTCTCTTCAACCCATCTCTACATGGCTGTTCTCTGACCCCTATCCTAGAATTTCATCCAGGCTGTATTTTTTGCAATCCCATGTGTTCTTATCTGTACTAGTGTCAGTCTTTTGATGCTCAGTGATTTTATGGTAGTTCCCTGGTCAGTGTATTTGTAACTACATAGGCCAGTCTCCTCATGTGTCACAGTTTGTAGATTAATTGGTTAATGACTTAAATTAGTGCTAGTTTTGAAGCTCTGCATCCCTATATAAGTAGATACAGCTTATGGGGGAAGCATTTCCAATGCAGGGGGGCATTTTCTAATGCAGTGTCCATCTTAACCGAAGCGCAGATTAACCAAAGTGCACTTATACATGGCACTTAGACAGGGAACAAGACAGGCAAGCCATGGAAGAACACCAGGTAAACTTAAAACTAAAACAACAAGCTTTAACACATGGTATGATATAGCTGCACTGTCACTTACTATGTTAGCAATTGTCTTCCTACAGAACTCCCCTCCATCTTTACCACCAGTGCACACTATCCATATCAGTCCCTCTCTTCTGCCTTTTCCCATGTACAGCTCTCACACACTTTTCACTCACTTCAACCACCCTAATCCCTATACTGCTTTTAGCAGTGAAACCAAACATAAGCATCCACATAAATCACTGAACCACCTTCTGTCTCTGTCCATTTTGCTCCTCCTAGCTGCTGGGGACATTTCCCCAAACCCTGGCCCTCCTTCTCTCCAAAATTTTTCCTCTTCTTACACACACAGGAATCCTACAAGCCTATTCAATATTTGCCGTGTTCCCTCTCCTTATCTTTCTCCTGTCTCTTTTAATTGTTCTCTCTGGAACGCCCGCTCAGTGTGTAACAAACTAGAATATATTAATGACTTATTCCTCAGTAAATCTCTCAACATGCTTGCCCTTACTGAAACCTGGATCCAGCAGTCTGATACGGCCTCCCCTGCTGCTCTGTCTCATGGTGGCCTACAATTCTCACAAACCTCTAGGCCTGACAACAGGAAGGGTGGAGGGGTTGGGTTACTTCTATCACCGCAGTACACTTTTCAGGCCATCCCACTGGTACTCTCACTCACATTCCCCTCATTTGAAGTACATGCTATCAGACTTTTCAGCCCACCCTGTTCAACATACCAATTTCTGGATCACTTCGCTTCTTGGCTTCCCCTCTTTTTATCCAGTGAAATTCCTACCCTCATCATGGGTGACTTTAACATCCCCACTGACACCCCTGTCTCCCCAGCTGCCTCACAGTTTCTCTCAATAACCACGTCTTTTGGTCTTTCACAACTTTCCTCTTCCGCCACACATGTAGATGGCAACACCATTGATCTTGTCTTCCATCGTCTCCTCACAGTTTCTAAATTTACTAACCCTTCTCTGCCACTCTCTGATCATAACCTTCTGTCTCTCACCATCAGTGCTTCCTCTCCTTCACAGGACACACCTACTCATCATACATATAGGAATTTACGTGCTATTAACACCCAACACCTCTCAGATACTCTACAGTCCTCTCTGTCCCCCATCTCTTAACTCTCCTGTCCCAATCTGGCCACCAGTCACTATAATGAAAGCCTTAAGAGTGCATTGGATGAGGCGTCTCCCCCTCCACACGAAAGGTTAGACGCAGGAGGCAGCAACCCTGGCACACGCCACAGACACGTTTTCTTCAGCGGTGCTCTAGGTGTGCTGAACGTCTGTGGAGAAAATCACGTACACCTGCAGACTTCCTCCACTTTAAATTTATGCTTAAAACCTATAATTCTGCCCTTCACCTAGCCAAACAAGTCTATTTCACCACTCTCATCTCTTCTCTCTCCTGTAACCCTAAAAGGCTATTTGAAACTTTTCATTCCTTACTTACCCCTAAGGTGCAGATGCCATTCATAGACCTTAGCGCAGATGACCTGGCCTCTTATTTCCATGATAAAAATGATAAGATCCGTCAGGAAATAACTGCCCAATCCCCAGGTGGAATTGACCCCCTCACCAGCCGCACTTCAGACTGTTCATTCTCATCTTTTGAACCTGTTACAGAGGAGGAAGTATCTCAGCTACTTTCCTCTTCTCGCCCTACGACCTGCAGTAGTGACCCTTTCCCCTCGCACCTTCTCCAGTCTGTCGCCTGCTGTCATGACTTACCTTACTAAAATATT
Organism: Leptodactylus fallax; assembly: GCA_947044405.1. Taxonomy (NCBI): domain Eukaryota; kingdom Metazoa; phylum Chordata; class Amphibia; order Anura; family Leptodactylidae; genus Leptodactylus; species Leptodactylus fallax. Next base: position 1,243,796 of record CAMRHE010000403.1, on the reverse strand, counting down.
TAACCTCTCTCTCTCTCTTCTGGAATTTTCCCATCCTCTTTCAAACATGCTGTCATAACCCCACTACTGAAGAAATCCTCCCTTGACCTGTCCTGTGCTGCTATTGACCTGTCTCTAACCTTCCTTTTATCTCCAAAATCTTGGAACGCTTGGTCTATTCTCGTTTACTCCGCTATCTTTCTGCTAACTCTCTTCTTGACCCCTTACAATCTGGCTTCCGCACTCTGCACTCTACTGAAACGGCCCTCACAAAAGTCTCCAATGATTTCCTGACGGCTAAATTCAAAGGTGACTTCTCTCGTCTTATTCTTCTAGATCTCTCAGCAGCATTTGACCCTGTTGACCATCAACTCCTCCTCACTATGCTCCGTTCTGTTGGCCTCAAAGACACTGCTCTCTCCTGGTTCTCCTCTTATCTCTCTGACCGCACTTTCTGTGTATCATTTGCGGGCTCTGTTTCTTCCCCTTGCCGTTGGGGTTCCTCAGGGCTCGCTCTTAGGTCCCCTGCTCTTCCCCCCTCTACACAGCACCCATTGGACAAACCATCAGTAGATTTGGCTTCCGGTACCATCTTTATGCTGATGACACCCAATTATATACGTCATCCCATGATATCACCCCTGCACTAATACAGAACACCAGTGACTGCCTCTCTGCTGTCTCAAATATCATGTCTTCGCTCTATCTGAAACTGAATCTCTCAAAGACTGGACTACTGCTGTTTCCTCCATCTAATAGATCTGTCCCTGATATCTCCATTGCAGTCACTGGCCTTACCATAACTCCTAGGCAGTATGCCCGCTGCCTCAGGGTTTTGTTTGACTCAGACTTTTCCTTCATCCCCATATCCAATCACTCGCACGCTCTTGTCATCTCCACCTCAAAAACATCTCCAGAATCCGCCCTTTCCTTACCACAGATACACTAAAGACACTTATTGTTGCCCTGATTCACTCTCGCCTTGACTACTGTAACTCCTTACTAATCGGTCTTCCCCTTACTAAACTCTCCCCTCTACAATCTATTCTGAATGCGGCAGCTAGGCTCATCTATCAGTCTAGACGCTACAGCGATGCCTCCGGTCTGTGCCGGTCACTACATTGGCTGCCTATTCAATACAGAATACAATATAAACTTATCACCCTCATTCACAAGGCTCTCCATAATGCTGCACCTCCCTACATTTCCTCCCTCATCTCTGTCTATAGCCCAACCCGTACTCTCCATTCACTCAATGACCTAAGACTAACATCTCTATTATCAGAACCTCCCACACTCGTATACAAGACTTCTCCCGAGTTGCACCACTTCTCTGGAATGCTCTATCCCATACTATCAGATTAACCCCCAATTTCCACAGCTTCAAGCGTAAACTAAAGACACATCTTTTCAGACAGGCCTATCACAACTCCTAATGTAAACCCTTCCATATTTAGAATCCCTAAAACGTACCCTCTGTTTATGCTTCAACATTACCACATAGGATATGATGCCGTATCAGACTAGCTTTATACGTCCAGGCACCATCTGCATGTTAAAGGTCACGACTGGTGATGGCTCATACAGCTTTATATATGTGTAATGACAGTAATCTCTATTACAAAATTGTCTGACCATTGTATAAGCAATGCTACATCTGTTGCCGAATGCGAAAGATCCTCAGTGCGCCAACACCGCTGTGGTCCCACCTGAGTCTTCTTTCATATAAAAACCACACTCACCGCCAGTGAGTGCCGGGTTCACAAAATAAATACAAGACAAGCTTTCTAAATTTTATATATTTATTAACCCCTAAATGGGTCGGTATTAACATCTAACACATGCAGTTCAGAACAGATATGCAGATGTATGCAAGCATTAACAGTTACTAGTTACAATATACAGTACAATAAAAATAAAAAGGGAATAACATTGAAATAATTACTTTACCACACATATCCTTGATGTGGCTCTATAGTCCAACACTCACACATGGCATGTGTGAGTAACCCAGTGGAGGCTTCTTGGCATGTGGCATTAATACAATAATCCAGCCTGCATGCTCTTTACAGTGGTCTGTCTGTAATATCCTGTAGTCTCAGCACAAAAATCTCCATAGCATAATCTCCTCTCACAGACCTCTTACCTCATCTTTTATACCCTTTATGCCACCTCCCAGAATGAGGTCATCGGCGGCAGCAAGTCTGATTGAATAATGCACTCAAGTCCAGATCCTTTGTAAAGAGCTGGGACCAAGTGAAATGATACAATGTTATCAGCCATATCTGATCAACCAGTGCAGACTGATCAATGCATGTTTCTTGGATCACTCAGGGCTGTGTATGAATACAATGGAGCCCTACTGGGGTGGATACAAAGCCCTATTGTTCCAGCCTGGCCACTATTGCCAAGGTACACCTAGGCTTATAGCTGCGCACATTATGAGTAAATGGAACGAGAGAGAAATACGCTACCCAGAGACCAAAATACAGCTCTGAATTATAGCCATATTTAAGCAGAATCATCACACCGCCCCTGCTACCTCTTGTGTCACCCCCTCTACCTCATAGATTGTAAGCTCTTGCGAGCAGGGCCCTCAGTCCCAGTGTGTGAATTGACTATTTCTTTGTAATGTACCTTTTTTGTCAGTACTTGAACCCTACAAATTGTACAGTGCTGCGGAATATGTTGGCACTATATAAATAAAATGTATTATTATTATCATGTGGCATTCTGTCTAAGGCTGTTTTGAAAAGGTTTACTAACTGATTGTGCTGATGGAAAAATCTTTGCAAATTCAACACAATCTCTTTTTTTTGTCTCAAGTATAGCTTCACAATGTTTATCAGCTTGCATTTGTTCATCTCCCAAAAAATAAATTTGTAAAAACTTTGGATCTTCATTTGCTACAGGAAGCATTGAACCGATTTTGTGATATATTTGGCCCTGGACTTTAAAAGTTGGCATAAATTTTGCTTCCTGGAGTCCAGCTGTCGTACCAAAGGATGTCATCTGGAAAGATGAATTGTATCTCCTAATATTTTGCAGAAAATGCTTTTACTCGGGAGTTGTTCCTGACATGTATGAAAGAAGTGGTTCAGGAGGTCGATCTAAAGGTGGCAAACTGACTTTGCCATTTGAGCAGCACATACCAGGCGATTCCAAGTTAAACTTCTTTGCTTGACAATGTTTGCATATTATGTCCATTTTGCTAATTATGACTTATTTGATGTGACCTATAGTCTTGAATTGGGTTGTAGTGAAATGCTTCCAAACACAAATCAGCCTGCCTACGTCTTTGCACATGTTACATATGTCGTATGTGGTCATTTTCAGAACATTCATCCTTTTGTTCAGATGTTTCCATATTCCTTGCTTCAGCCTGCTTTATCCGATTCTTTTGAAGACAAGAATTCCCCTTTCTCTGATGTCTCAGCTGCCTTACAATTAGCCTGTCTCATCCATTTCTTTTCAAGCCGCGAGTCACGTTGTTCACTTGTCTCAGCTCTTTGACACAATTTTGCGTTCTTACCTTTTGGATGAACTTGTCCAATAGATGGTCGTTTTTTGGGCAGCATTTTAAAAAACAGTCCTTAGTATTATGACCCTTTAGTCTTCACCTGACACTGATAAAAGCTGTAATAGGATGAATAGTAAATACAGAGCAGCCCTCACACAGTATTACTATGACCTGAAGGAGCTCACATCTCAGTAATGAAAACCGCCTCACAGGCAGACATGTGTAGATGCCCATAGTAACCAATTAGAGCTCAGCTTTCACTTTACCTCAGCAGCTTCAGTGATGAAAGCTCCCTGTATAGTAAGCAATAATGACAATCTTACTATGAGGCAGTTTCGCCTGACCAATATTGCTGCTCAGTAAGGCTGCTTGCACACTACAGTATTTTTCATGGGTCTCCAGACCGTGGATTCTACAGCTCCATAAACATTCTATGGAGCCTGCAAAATTCACAGCTTTGTGCACAAAGAAGTCTATGGAACCGCCAAATCCATGACCCGGAGGCTTATGAAAAATACTGTAGTGTGCAAGCAGCCAGTAAGGGTACCAGACATGTTTTGTCAGTGCGTGCGTGTATGTATGTGTGTGTGTGTGTGTGTGTGTGTGTGTGTGTCACGTGTGTGATCCATGTGTATGTATGCGTGTGTGCATGCACATGCACGTGTGTGGTCCGTGTATATGTATGCGTGTGTGTGCATATATATACATATGTTTGTGCGTATGCTGTGCAAGTGTCCATGCGTGCAGTTGGTGTGTGTGAGTACGCATGTGCTCTGTTCGTCCGTGTGCGTAGGGTGCATCCATCTCAGTGTGTTTGCGTGCGTGTCTGGTCCTTGCGTTCATGTGTGTGTGTGTGTGTGTGTGTGGTGTGCATGTGGTATTTATAGATTGGTGTTGTGGTATTTATGGGGTGGTGTTTGTGTGGGGTGTGTCTAGCCTGGTCTGGTGTTTGTGTGGTGTGTTGTGGCATTTGTAGCCTCTGGGGCAATAAGAGCCTGACTTAGTCTTTGTAAGTCCTCTCTGGATCCAAGCCCTCTGGGACAGACTGCCTCTCTGTCCTTGGCTGGTCCACCTTTTCCTGCTCCAAGCAGGTTTCTCCAGTCCTCTGGAGATACACGCCCCCCTCAAAGGCGTGGCTGAGAGCCTTTTCAGGGCTAGGCCTGGGTCGCTCAACAGTGCCCTCTGGCTCACATACTCACAATATATATATATATATATATATATATATATATATATATATATTGTGAGAAAGTGACAGGACAAGTGCTGGAGTCACGGTATGTCAGTCCCCGGGTTTTGTCATATAGCTGGTCCAGCACAGGGTTTTGAGTAAGCCCCAGCTCAGGTGCTGGTCTTGAGGCTCATTACTGGCCCATAAGGACCTGCAGAGTCTGCACTTGAATGCAGATCCTGGGGAGTGAGAGCAGGCGTTTGGATTTGTCCTGATCTCCCAAAAAACGGTTATTGTGCCAACCTGGTTGCTGGTGTGGCTGGCAGACAGCCACACAGGTTAGTAAGTAGCGTTCTGTGTAGGTAGCCGCTCAGACGAGCAGGAGTTTTGTTTATTTTTGTGCCTGTTGTTAAGGCTGATATTGTTTTGCCCGTTTCCCTGAAAAGAAGGTTTATTTATTGTGTTGCCATTTTTCAATAAACCTGTTACACCTAAGTTTTCGTGTCACTGTCTCTGACTGTTTGGGCCCGCACCTAGGCTGCTACCGAGCTACCTCCCTCACAATATATATGGTTTATCTACCATATCTCTGATTTATATTGGCACACTTTTTTTTGTCATTAAAGTTTTATTGAAGTTTTCAAAACCAAAATACAGTAAAAGAAAAACGTATGGGAAAAATGTTAGTTTCTGTAATAGGGTAAGGGAAGGAGGTGGGGAAGCAAGAGACAGGACATGGGGGAAGAACAAAAAGGGGGGAAAAGGGGAGAAAACATGGCATCATGCTCTGGTGCAGCAGAGACTCCAATAACAAATAAGAAGCAAAATGCAACAGGCAAAATGTTAAACATGGGAAACCAAGTAGTAAGTTCCCAAAAAGAAAAGGTGCTGAACAAAACAAGAAAAAAAGGAAAGGGAAAAGTTCCAGAAGGTGTCAAAATATTGAGGCAAGTCGGGGGGGGGGGGGGGTAGTGGTAGCGAATGTGGGGAGGGTAGAGGTGGGGCCAGGGTGAGGAAGGCAGAAAAAGCAAAAAAAGCTATAAAAAAAGAGGGGAGAAGAAAGTATGAAGGTGAAGGGCAGGAGAGTAATAAAAGGTCTTCCATAGGAACCACACTTTCTGATGAGAACTATCATCTAATCTCAATTTAGCTAGCATATCTTTCATGCATTTTATGTGCAAAATTTCTTCAAGCCAAAGAGAGAGAGTTGGAGGTGAGGAAGATTTCCATAATCTAGGGATGATAGATTTAGCCACCACTAGAAGTTGTTAAGCAACTGATTAGCAGCACCTGTCTGGTACTTACCCTCTTAAGTGAATGGAGTGGCAGTCATGCATATCCACTGCCATTTCCTTCATCTCTGTGAGGCTCATATAGTGATTTACGCTTTGACAAAGTTGTTCACTAATTGATTGCATTTGTATGTAAGTCAGTTACATAAAGAGTTAATAAATCTGGCTTGAAGTTCCTCCGAAGAAAGCATTTCTGTATTTATCTAATTTACATTTAGCTTCAGGATTCACAGACTTTTTCTGGCCTGAGTTACACATTGTAAGATTGTATTAGAGCCAACTATAACACCTGGCCACCTCAGCATCCATGGGTGTTTTATGAGAATTTCACTTGGTATTTTTTGCACAGTGCCTCCACGGATGGATAGCAGAAGGTAATGACACCAAGGGTGACTTAGGGAAGCCCTGTTCAAAACTCACAAAGTTGTAATGAAAGAATAAAGGTACAAATTAGTAAAATAATAGGGTGAAGCATTTTCTTGCCATAGCAATAGTTAGACAGAACTGGTAGGGTTAAGATCACATCACAAGTTCAAGTAATAAAATGTATAAGAAGTTATATACTGGAAAGCAGACATATTATAAAAGTTATTTAACATGTACAGTAGTTATAACAGTAGAAGATCAACCACATGACATCTAAGAAGACATACAGAGGAAAGGTATTTTCCGTGTAAAACAATTGCAGGGTGCCATGTGGTTGTCATGACATCTGAGGCCTAACAATGGCCTCTAGGTCTGCCATATACAAAAACCTAGCCTTTTTCCCTTACACATTAATATGATAAATAAAAAAAAAAAAAAATCAATAAATAAATAAAAACTGACACATAATCGGAATTACTGCATCTGTGTCAACCAAAACTATCATATTATATCACTTACATGGTTAAGGGCGTTTAAAAAAAAATAAAAAATAAATAGCAGAATTTTTTTGTTAGTCCCAATTCCTAAAACAAAAAATCATGAAGAAGTTTTATTTTCCCCCCAAACTGCACCAATTAGAGATGTGTGAAGTAGTTTTAAACAATCTGGATTAAACTTGAAATTCACAAAGAGTTTGGTTTCTAACAAATCTGACATTTTTGTGATTCATACAAACCAAAAATGGTCGCCATAATGTGAAACAGGCAGAAGAGAATAATCATATGATATGTGACCCAAGCAAGCTTTTCATTAATCCTTTGCATTAGCCTCTCAGCTATTTTTGAGGAGCTGTAGGTGAAGAAATCCATGATGATGTCATAGAAGGGAGGGTGAGACTTCAGCCAGTAAGGATAAAGAAAAAAAATAGTATTACTACAGGAAATGCAGATGGAGAATGGAGAAAGTGGAGACACTGGAGAAGGAGAAGATGATTAGATAGGTTAGATAGATTTAATTCATTTAGACAGACAGACATAAGGAAAACACTTTTTTTTTTTTACATAGAGTCTGCCACAGTGTGCACCATTCTTTCTGTTATCTGTCTGTGTTAACCTAAGGCCTCCTGCAGTGAATCAAAGCTAAAAAAAAAAAACAGCTGGAAAAAATGCAGCAAAAAAGCCTTCGTTTTTCACTGCTTTTTTTAAGGTAGAATTGACATGCTCATGTGTTTTTGAAAATGCTGTTGTAGCGATGCTATTTATAAAATCTGGAGTCCAATTGGTGAGGCAATGGCACAGTACTTAAGCAGTAGTAAATGAGGAATTAAATAGCAGGAATGGTACCTCAGGAGTAAGAAGCAACCGTGGTCAGATCTATGCAGGAGTCGGTACACGGGAGCAGAAGATCAATCATAGTCACATAGTCAGACGTATGCAGGAGTCGGTATACAGGAGCAGTAGAGTAGTGGGGAGGAACAGGGAAAACAGGGAGCAAACAGCCTGAAAAATCAGGAACAGGATGGAGTAAGCTGTGGGTTTATATAGGGATTGCTATACTGTGATTGGCCACAGAGCAGGTGAGATCCATAAGCTAATCATTCCAATAGAAAAGTCCAGGCTAAGCAAGGCAAAGAACAAACAGGCTTCTTCGATGGCATAATGGTCAAGGCTGCAGAACATGGCCTGAAGTCAAGGGTTCAAGACCCAGTGAGCTCAGTTCCTGTCATTACTCCCCCTTCTCCAGGAGCGTCCTCTGGACGGTATTTGGCTTGGCTTGCCTGGATAGCGCTGATGGAATTCTCTTACCAGTTGTGGAGCATGAATGTTATTTACTGGTTCTCATGAGTTATCTTCAGGACCATGTCCTTGCCACTTTATGAAGTACTGTAACTGATTTAAAAAAATTCTAGAATACAAAATATTTTCGACAACATATTCCTCTTCTCCTTCAACAATAACTAGGTCAGGTGGAGGCAAGTTACATTCCGGGAATGGATTTTCCACAAAAGGCTTGAGAAGGGAGGAATGAAAAACAAAGTGAATCCGCATAGAGTCTGGAAGTTTTAAACGAAACGCTACAGGATTAATTTGAGCCACAATTTGAAATGGTCCAATAAATTTCTGACCTAGCTTGGTTGAAGGTATCTTGAGGTTCACATTTTTTGTAGAGATCCATACCTTTTCTCTTATACCAAAGGAAGGGAAAGACTTGCAATATCTATCAGCAGTTTTATTATAGTGATCCTGAAATTCACGCAGAGTGTTTGTCAATTTTTCTTGAACTTGCTTCAAAGTAGACAGTCTGTCAGTGACAGCAGGAACTGGAGAAGAAATTGGGAGATTAGGAATGAATGCAGGATGAAAACCCATATTGGCAAAAAAAATTGACTCTGAGACATAGATGAATGCTCAGAGTTGTTATAAGCAAATTCCGCCGTAGGAAGAAAAGTAACCCAATCAACTTGGAGATAACTTGTATAGCACTGTAAATACTGTTCAAGGGTTTGGTTAGTACGGTCAGTTTGGCCATTAGACTGTGGATGATAAGCAGAAGATAAGTTCACTTCAATTCCTAGAGTGACACAAAAACTCTTCCAAAACTTTGAGGTAAACTGTACCCCATCGTCAGAAACTACATTGTCAGGTATACCATGTAGGTGGAAAACTTCTCGAATAACCAATTTTGCAGTCTCTTCTTCAGAGGGTACCCCCTTTGTGGGTATAAAATGAGCCATTTTGATAAGATAGTCTACCACTACTAGAATTGTGTTCAAACTTTTTGAAGATGGTAGATCAAAAATAAAGTCCATAGAAACAGAATCCCAAAGATGAGATGGAATAGGCAGAGGTTGAAGTAATCCCACTGGTGAGGAACGAGGGGTCTTATTCCTAGCACATGTTTTACAGAAAGAAACATCCATCTGGTATTTAGGCCACCAAAATGAGCAGGACAAAAGTTCTTTGGTCTTTTTCACTCCCATGTTACCTGCGGGTCTAGAGTTGTGAACAAGGCACAGAATCTCTAATTGAGTAGTCTCAGGAACATAAACACACTGATCAAGAGTTCAAACTCTGTCTTTGAACGCCAAATCTATATCTGTGGGGGGATGATTAAGGAAAGGATCTCCATTATAACCTTCTTTAATCCTCTGAAGTATACCCTTGGAAATTGTTGCCTCCACAAAATTCTTAGCAGGTAAAATGGTGGTTTCAGGTGTTTTGTCTTGCGTCATTTCAGAAAACATCCGGTGTCTGCTTTTCCATTGTGGGATCCAGGTCTGTAGGAAATGATGAAATTAAAACTTGCAAAAAATAAAGACTCTCTAGCTTGTCTACCAGAAAGTCTCTTGGCTGATCTAATAAAGTAAAGATTTCGGTGATCATTAAGAACCTGCACCACATGAGATGCTCCTTCAAGAAGATGCCTCCATTACGTGAACGCTTTCTTAATTGCCAGTAATTCTTTATTTCCAACATCATAGTTTCTTTCATGAGGTGACATCAGGCAGGAGAAAAAAGCACAAAGATGAAGCAATTGTTTATCCCCAACTCTTTGAGACAATACTGCTCCTAGTGCTGAATCTGAAGCATCCACTTCAACTATAAATGGGAGGTCTGGATTAGGATGAACTAAAATAGAAGCAGAAGTAAAAAGTGTCTTTAAGTGGGTAAATGCTTCGTCTGCACTTGTAGACCATTTAAAAGGAATTCCTTTCTGAGTTAGGGTGGGTTCACACCTGCGCTTCAGTCCGTCCGTTGCCAATCCGAGTGAAAATCTCGGCGAACGGAATTGGCATCGGATACAGACCGGTCAGTGACGCAATGGTTAAAAACCCATTCATTTGAATGGGTTTTTAAAGCAATGCGTGGGTGTCCGATTGCACCCTCTGCGCAGCAAAGCAGTTTTCTTTTTCGTCGGACACGAAGTCCTGCCTGTCCGACTTTGTTTCCGACGAAAAAAAATGGATTTGCAGCACAGAGGGTGCAATCGGATACCCTCACATTGCTTTAAAAACCCATTCAAATGAATGGATTTTTAACCAATGCGTCGCTGACCAGTCTGTATCCGATGCCAATCCCGTTCACCGAGATTTTCACTCGGATTGGCAATGGACGGACTGAAGCTCAGGTGTGAACCCACCCTTAATTGTGTTATTGGACTAATAACCTTTGAGAAATTCCTAATAAACTTACGGTAGAAATTTGCAAAGCCAACAAATCTTTGGACCTCCTTAACATTCTTGGGAGAAGGCCAGTCTAAAATAGCTTGGATCTTTCTGGGGTCCATGCGCAATCCTTCTGTAGAAATGATGTACCCCAAAAACTGAATTCTGTCTTTTCAAATTCACACTTTTCCAGTTTAATATATAGTTGATTTTTTCTTAGATGGCTCAAAACCATGGTAACCTGCTTACGATGTTGTTCAAGGTTCTCTGAGTATATTAATATGTCATCCAAATATGCCACTACAAATTGATCCAGCAGATCTCGGAATACATCATTGATAAAATGTTGGTTTGTCGCTGGGGCATTGCAAAGTCCAAATGGCATGACAAGGGATTCAAAATGCCCATAGCGTGTTCGGAATGCTGTCTTCCACTCGTCCCCGGATCGTATACGGACAAAATTGTATGCCCCTCGTAGATCCATCTTGGTAAAGATCTTTGCTGACTGTAATCTCTTGAGTAATTCTGGAATAAGCGGAAGAGGGTAACAATTTTTGACGGTTATTTGGTTTAGTTCCCTATAGTCAATACAAGGACATAATGTGCCATCTTTCTTTTGTACGAAGACTGTATAAATCCTTTTGCCAGATTTTCCTTGATGTACTCATCTAGGAACTTCAGTTCCATCTCTGCAAGTGGATAGATGCGTCCTTAAGGTATGGATGCACCTGGTAAAAGTTCAGTCGGACAATCATACGTGCGATGAGGAGGTAGATGGTCAGCATTCCTTTTGTCACACACATCTTTAAATTCCTCACACGGTTCAGGTAATTCTACAGAGTTAGCGATAGGTCTTTCAGTAGCTCCCACCTGGGAGGGAATTGACAGCTTCAGTTTACAATTTTGTTGATAATATTCAGAAGTAAAAGTTCTTCCAGTCTACTGAAGGATTATGGACGCTGAGCCATGGTATGCCCAAAATTACTGGAAATTTTGGTGAAGAAATTAACTGAAAACAAATCTTCTCCTGATGACCAGGATCAATCAATACTTCCGGTTCTGTAGTTTCATGAATTACAGGACCAGAATTTAAAGGTGACCCATCAACAGTCACTAATTCAACTGATGAAGATCTTGGACTGTCAATATGATTATCAAATGCAAACTTAATGTCCATAAAATTCCCAGCTGCACTGGAATCCAACATTGCTGCAGTGGACAACTTGTAAGATCCATAAGAAAGCTGTACTGGTAAGGTGAAAAGAGGTCAGTTAGAAGTCATATTATCAGGACATGTTGTGGTGGAAAACAAAGGCTGTTTCACCAGACTCAGTGAAGCACAGTGGGGACAAGACTCCGAATTCGATCTAATTTCACTTGCAGCAACTGCCCGTTGAGGTTTATTAGGGCAGTCAAGAACATAATGTCCAGGTTGTCCACAATAAAGACATAGTTTTTCAGGAAGGCGACGACATTGTTCAGCAGTCGAAATTGGTCCCTGGATAGCATCCACTTGCATAGGTTCTGGAGCTGATCTTGTTTGAGAAGGTGTCTATTTTAACAAGTTCATCTTTAACGGATTCAGAAAGTTCTCCATAGAATCTCCATTTTAGTGCAGAGGTGTTCCAGGAAGCATCAGAAGCCCAGCACCGAAACTCTGCAGCATGCTCTGCAACAGAACGTCTTCCCTGGCAAAGATCACACAAGGCCCCCTCAACAGTGGCGCAATGGTTGGGGTCATCTAATACTAGGCTCATTGCTGCAAGAAAGTCCTCCAAATCATCCAAAATGGCATGATCCTGTTCTAAATAGGGTGATGCCCATGCTTGTGCATCGTCTATTAGCAAGGCAATGATAAACACAACTTTGTACCTATCCGTAGGGAACTGAGAAAAGAAATCCTCGGTACAAATGTCTCTTTCCACCAAATTTTTCAGGTAGTGGAATCCGATAAACTTAAGGAGTGGCACTGACAGCAGCAGAATTTGCACACGATTCATGTACTTGTCCTTCCAATTCAGTGACTTGAGTTTTCACTTCATTTAATTGACTTTCAAGGTTGTACACAAGGTTATGCAATTCCGAGATCTGGAACGCATGCTGTGGCAAGGCAGACTTCGCCCCTCCGGCCTCCATGATGGGCCTGATTATTATGTAATAATGCTAGTTATCAGATCTGGAGTCCAATTGGTGAGGCAATGGCACAGTACTTAAACAGTACCGTATATACTGGCGTATAAGACGACTTTTTAACCCCTTAAAATAATGGCTACAGTGGGGGGTCGTCTTATACGCCGGATATACGGGGGCCGCACTGTGTGAGGTGTTTTTTTTCCCCGTCAGCGCGTAGAGAGCCGCTTCCTGGGACCGCCGCGCATGCGCGGCAATCCGCCTCTCACAGTCATTAGAAGAGGCTTAGTACGCGCTGACGGGGCGGCGCGCTGTATGCTAATGCAGCCGCCCCGTCACAGCGGTCGGCGTCACAGAGCTGGGGGTCACAGGCGGCACTTACAGAAGCATGTCGGATCTTCATTAATATCACAGCATGGATGCGAGGGGAAAGCTGGCGGTGCAGTAACGCCAGATTCCCCTCGCATCCATGCTGTGATATTAATGAAGAGCTTAGCTTTACCGTACATGTTTGAAACAACCTTATGTTTATAAGTGACAGTTTTGCTGCTATATACAGTACCTGCATGTCATATGCATTTGAATTAAAATTAACATGTTGAAATCAAAGCAGACTTTTTTTCATTTGGGAGAGGGGTAGTCTTATACAGTGAGTATATACCAAATTCTATATTTTTAGGGCAGAAGTTGGGGGTCGTCTTATACGCCCAGTCGTCTTATACGCCGGCATATACGGTAGTAAATGAGGAATTAAATAGCAGGAATGGTACCTCATGAGTAAGAAGCAACCATGGTCAGATGTATGCAGGAGTCGGTACATGGGAGTAGAAGATCAATTGTAGTCAGACGTGTGCAGGAGTCCGTATAAGGGAGCAGAAGATCAATCACACGTATGCAGGGGTATGTGCCCTGGTGGTGGAGATATCCGTGCTGTTAATTTCGGCACCGATATCTTCCCACTGTTAGAAGGGCGTTCCTCATAGATCAGCGTCATTACTGGGCTATAAGGAATGCCCCCTCTGACAGTACAATGCTATGTTAGAGTACAGTCGGGGGAGCGTTCCTTACAGCCCAACGATGACGCTGAGCTATGAGGAATACCCTTCTGACAGTGGGGAGATATCTGTGCTGAAACAAACAGCACTGAATTCACCGCACTGTCGGCTTTCTAGCAGTATATAAAACAGCACTTTCATGAGGACGTGAAAGGTCCTATTTAAAAAATATAAATCTGAAGTGTCAGCTGTAGTATTTGAGAATTACAAAGCATTTAATAAAATCTGTAAAAGGGAAATAAAATCAGCTAAAATATATAATGAAAGTCTATAGAAAGCAAAAGAAAGCCCAAAAATTTCTATAAATATATAAATGCAAAAAAAAAATAATAATGTTAGAACAGGTAGATCCTCTAAATAATGGTAATGAGGAGTTGGCCACTGTGGGCCAGGAAAAACCAGAGCTACTATATGGGTTCTTTAGCTCTGTATATACAGAGGTACAGGGAGTAGTTGGTGTAGATGCCAGCAATGCTGGTAATACATAATCCATTATACTAAATTGGATACACATAGAAATTGCTAAAAGCTAAGCTAAACAAATTAAACATGAGCAAGACCCTGGGTTCAGATGGATTACACCCTTGAGTACTTGAACTCAGTCCAGTCATTGCTGTACTCCTATTTTAAATTTTTAAGGATTCTCTAGTGACTGGTACAGTACCAAGGAAGTGGCACAAAGCAAATGTAATGCCTATTTTCAAACAGGGCTTTAGGTCTCCAAGTAATTACAGACCAGTGAGTTTAATATCCATTGTGGAAAAACTGTTTGAGGGCTCTTAAGAGACTATATACAGGAGCATGTGACTGTTACATATTATTTTATGTGACAGATAGCATGGTTTTACTAAGAATAGAAGTTGTCAAGCTAACCTGATTTATTTTTGTGAGAGGTGAGTAGAAGCCTTTTTAGGGTGTAAATAGTGGATATAGCGTTCCTTGACTTTGTAAAGGTGTTTGACATTCTCTCTCATAGACGTTTAGTAGGCTAAATCGGTTCCATCAGCTTGGAAAATCACCTAGCCTCATGAATGGTGCAGTTCTGATCAAGAGGTACACTGCCCAAAACTAGCCTCTGAGACCCTTCTTATAGGAAGCACTTTTATGCCCTCTTGTGCAAGACCCAGTGTCTAATCAGACCATACCTGTATTTGCATGAGATATAAATGCATGCCAAGTTTTGTAGAAATCCAACATTTCTATCTGGGTGTATTTGTTTTTTGTCAATGAGTATACATGTGCATTTTCTGAGTGTTTCTGATGCGGTGACCAGAATTTAGATGTGATTGTTGGGGAGTCCCTTCCAGTTGGCCAAAATATCTCTAACATCTTAATAGTGAAAAATGTGTCCCTTCACCAAGTCGTTGAAGTTTTGCAAAACACCACTTTATCAGATGGTACTAAATAAAACTTATCACCACAAAGGAAATACATGCTCAGCATTTATTATATTTTTCTATGGCAAATGCTCATCTTCTGAGCAGGGTATGGATATCTGATGACCTACTTTTTAATGTTATTCAATCAGTGCCCAGGAGCTAATCAGATTTTTTTTTGTGGTAAAACATGCAAACTTCTGCATAATTAATATGATGAGGTTTTCCACATTTAATTGTGGTATTAAATAGTCCTATGAAATGTTCCACTCTGATTGCAACATATAACTGGTGTTAGTAAGAAAATATTGCCACGGAAATGTTATATGTTGCTAGGTAATGTTGAGACTGGTCTATCATCAGAACAAGTGGAATTGAACTGTACATTTGATCTTAATCTTTGATCTTATTAATGACGTTTATTGACAAATATAGTTTCATTAATTGGTCATCTTTTACAATGCACAGCAACAGACATGGGGCTTTAACGGCAAGGCAACTATAGCAAAAATGGCCTGAAAAAAGATTTCATATCATCGATAGGCAAGGACAAAAATTTATACAATTTAACTACTCACTAACAAACAATTCAAAGAGTGTTATTCCTCTCTTTATATTCTTAAACATATAGCAGGAACACATGAACTACCTCTACAGGAAAAAAAAAACTTCTTATATTCCTTCCCTCTCAAGTACAGATATTAATATTATATCAAATACCTTCATTTCTGTAAAAATTACAGCCACGAAAAAATCTCTTAAGCTAAGGACCCACGTTGTAGAAACGAGGCATTTTTCCACACATTGTAGAATAAAAGAGCTGCAGAAATGCTGCTTTTATAAAAAACACGTGTTTTTGAATAACACGTTAATTTATAACTGTGGAATTGCAAGCGTTTTCCCTATAGATTTCATAGGGGAAATAAAAAAGCTGAGAAAAACTCAGCAAAAACTCGCGTTTTTAATTGCATTTTTTTTTCCGCAGCGTTTTGTAGCTGTGTTTCGCTACATGGGGCCTAAGGCTTGAAGGAGTATTCCCATCTCAAGGATCCTATCAGTACTGCTAGCTTATGTAAATTAAAGAGTTTACATTGCTTTAGAAATGCTGTTTTGTTTGCCTGCTATGTGTAATTTCCCCCCCCCCCCCATTGTTTATATATTGTTTCCTTGGTCCCTCTCCTGTTTTGTGATAACAGGTTGGAGGATGACTCACTGTCCTCTGAGGGGGGTCTGAGTTCTCTCACTGCTCTGCAGTAAGGACAAAGATTTCAGCTAATTGTAGTTTGCTGATAAAAGCTCGGACAGTGTTTCCCAGGGTTAGGCAACCTTTTTTGTTTGGCGTGCCAATTTTAATTAAAAAATCAAAGATGAGGTACTTGGAGTGTCGGTCAATAATTGTAAGTCTGACGACCCCTATACTAAAGTCATACACCACAAACCATAACACAGACGTGCTGCCACCAGATGCTTTAGGACGCATGCATTTACTGCTATTTCCTGGGACGCACCTATACTTTCCAATTAGAAGCAATGAAAGTACATGTGCATCCCGCAATTAGTGGTAAATGTATGTGTCCAGGAGCATCGTATGGCAGCATCCTTATGGTGAAAACGCATTATGTATCTGGATTTAGCTATATTCTTAGGTGACTGAAACTTTTACTTCGATGTAAAACTGTATTCACATTCACATGGTGCATTTTTGCACAAAAAAAAAAAAATGCCTGTGTTTTCTGTGCAAAAACACTGTTATACAGAATAATGTCCCATAGTGGCTCCTGCATATGGTATTATGTCTCATAGCGGTCTCTGCACACAGTATTATGTCCCATAGCGGCCCCTGCACACATTATTATATCCCATAGCTGTCCCTGCACATGGTATGATGTCTCATAGCAGCTCCTGCACATGGCATTATGTCTCATAGAGGTCCCTGCACACGTTATTATGTTTCACATCCATAGCGGCCCCTGGACGCGGTATTATGTCCCACAGTAGCCCATGCACGTGGTATTATGTCCCATAGCAGCCCCTGCACACAATATTATCTCACAGCAGCCCCTGAACAAGGTATTATGTCTCATAGTGGCCCCTGCACACAGTATTATGTCTGTCCCATAGCGGCCCCTGCACACAGTATAATATTCCAACTTTTATAATATTCCAATTTTCGCCACTCACTAGCTATTATTATACTTTGGGGTCTCTTCAGATCCCAGAGTATAATAAGTGGAGGGCCAAGAGAGGTGGCAAACATAAAAAACAATGTTACTCACCTTCCCTGCGCTCCGCAGCAGCACTGTTCTCTTCGGCGCTTCTGCCTGAAGTCAGCAAACGCTGATTGGGTATCAGGGGTCACGTCCGGCGTCATTATGCGTAATGACGCCGGACGTGACCCCTGAAGCCCTATCAGCGATCATTGACTTCAGGCAGAAGCGCCTGCAGAGCACAGAGATGCCGCGGAGCGCAGGGAAGGTGAGTAACATTGTTTTTTTATATTTCATCACCTCTCCTGAGTCTTCGTTTATTATACTCTAGGGTCTGAAGAGACCCCAGAGTATAATAATAGCAGTTTTGTTTCGGCCGTGTTTGGTCCAATCAAAACAGCTGGGAGAGGACTCAGGCTCCCATGCCAGGTAAATAAGCCTTGTGTTCCACTCTTGGCACGCGTGCCGAGGGTTGCCAACCTCTGGTGTATACCATCTCTATATGTAAACTCAAAGATAACATTGAGTTTACTGCAAGTCCCTTCTCTCCTCTGCAGTATCAGTTTTTATTTCTCTCCAAACCTGTGTAATGTAATATACTTTTACTGAGCATATTATTTGATTTGATGCATTTATATTAGATTTCTAGTAATGATAAAAAAAATCTCGCATTTTAAAGGCAATGTGTATATCTACTGAGGTTATTCTTAGTGTCCTGTTTGTCAAAAAGTGAAAGCCCGCCCACCAGCTTGTGGAAGAATAAAGGAAGGGAGAAGACGAGACAGTAAGCAAAGGTGATGAGAGAAGGAGATGGGAAAACCTATATAAGAAGGTTTTGGGTTTCTAAAATTGATGATCTTTATATAAGTCCTCAATTGAAAATAGGCAGGGGATGGACATCCAAGACCCCCACAGACGAGCTGTGTGAGGCATCAGTGTTACTCTGTGATCGCCACTTCTGCGTGATAGGCCATGTAATATCATGTTCATTGGTCACATGGCCTATTTGCGGCTCAGTACAATTCATGTGAATGAGACTGAGATGAAAAAACAAACACAGCTCATATACAATATACAGTGTTTTGCTCGGTTCTCACTAAAGAGATTACCATCTCTTCAAACTGCTGATCCATGGGGGTCCTAAATGTTCGACATCCGCAGATCTTCAATTGATGACCAATTCACAAGATAAGTCAATGTTATAAGTCAAGAAAACCCCTTTAAGCACTAGAATACCCCAGGTCATAGACACTGTCTTGTCTTCCACCAGTATGGCTTGATACATACCAGGGTTACATGAAATACATATATACACACATGGACAAATTTGTTGGTACCCCACGTTTAATGAAAGAAAAAATTGTCACAGAAATAACTTGAATGTGACAAAAGTAATAATATATAAAAATTCTATGAAAATGAACAAATGAAAGTCAGACATTGATTTTCAACCATGCTTCAACCAGGGCTGTGGAGTCGGTACGCCAAAGCCCCGACTCCGACTCCGACTCCGACTCCTCAATTTCCCCTGACTCCGACTCCAACTCCGACTCCGACTCCGACTCCACCAAAATAGGCACCGACTCCGACTCCACGACTCCGACTCCACAGCCCTGGCACTGCTAAACCTTATAGGTTCACTCAGAACTCAGTCCCATCATTATATGAGGAATAGAACAGACCTTTACAGGACATTTCATCATTTTCCCAAATTCTTATGAAAATATATTCAGCACATACTGCATTGTACTACTAACTGTACCAATTTATTATACATTTTGGGAGTCGGAGTCGGTCCATTTTATACCGACTCCGACTCCGACTCCACCAAAATAGGCACCGACTCCGACTCCACGACTCCGACTCCAACTCCACAGCCCTGGCTTCAACAGAATTTTTTTTTAAAAGAAAACTCATGAAACAGGCCTGGACAGAAATGATGGTACCCCTGAAAATAATGTGACCAACGGGACATGTTAAATCAAGGTGTGTCCACTAATTAGCATCACAGGTGTCTACAATCTTGTAATCAGTCAGTGGGCCTGTATATAGATCTACAGATACTCACTGTGCTGTTTGGTGAAATGGTGAGTACCATACTCAACATGGACCAGAGGAAGCTTAGGAAAGCGTTATCTCAGGAGCTTACAAAGAAAATTATAGATAAGCATATTAAAGGTAAAGGTTATAAGACCAAAGCATCTTGATGTTCCTGTAGCTACAGTTGCACATATTATTCAGAAATTTAAGATCCATAGGACTGTAGCCAACCTCCCTAGACGTGGCCGCAGGAGGAAAATTGATGACAAATGAAAGAGAAGGATAATACGAATGGTAACAAAAGAGCCCAGAAAAACTTCTAAAGAGATTAAAGGTAAACTTCAAGCTCAAGGAACATCAGTGTCAGATCGCACCATCCGTCGTTGTTTCAGCCAAAGTGGACTTCATGGGAGACAACCAAGGAGGACACCATTGTTGAAAACAAATCATAAAAAAGCCAGACTGGAATTTGCCAAACTACATGTTGACAAGCCACAAAGCTTCTGGGAGAATGTCCTATGGACAGATGAGACAAAAATCGAAATTTTTGGCAAGGCACATCAGCTCTATGTTCACAGACAGAAAAATTAAGCATTTCTTGAAAAGAACACTGTCCCTACTGTGAAAAATGGAGGAAGCTCTGTTATGTTCTGGGGCTGCTTTGCTGCATCTGGCACAGGGTGTATTGAATCTGTGCAGGGTACAATGAAATCTCAAGACTATCAAGGGATTCTAGAGAGAAATGTGCTGCCAGTGTCAGAAAGCTTGGTCTCAGTCGCAGGTCATGGGTCTTGCAACAGGATAATGACCCAAAACACATAGCTAAAAACACCCAAGAATGGCTAAGAGGAAAACATTGGACTATTCTGAAGTGGCCTTCTATGATCCCTGACCTAAATCTTATTGAGCATCTTTGGAAGCAGCTGAAACATGCTGTCTAGAAAAGGCACCCTTCAAACCCGAGACAACTGGAGCAGTTTGCTCATGAGGAGTGGGCCAAAATACCTGTTGAGAGGTGCAGAAGTCTCATTGACAGTTACGGGAATCGTTTGATTGCAGTGATTGCCTCAAAAGGTTGTGCAACAAATTTTGTCCACGTGTGTATTATATTGTGTTATGAGTTGGGTCTAGTTTTGTTTGATTTTTTTCATTCTTTGTTGTAATGGTGTGTTGATTCAATATATCAATAAGGACCCTTGCACACAACCGAGTCCCATCCATGGAAAACGATCCATGTGGGCTATATGTGCCAGACTGTCCATGGTTGTGTGCATAGGAGTCATGGCATTAAAGTGAGGTATGATGCAGTGAGCTCCTGAACAGCCCAATCGCTATAGTAATGAAATGACATAATGCTATCACTTCATTACTGTAGCGATCAAGCAGTTTGGGATCTTACTGCATCATAACTGACTATGATGCAATGACTCCTATGCACACGGCCGAGTTCAGTCTGGATACTACCCACACGTGGACCGTTTTCCACGGACAGGACTTGGTCATGTGCAAGGGCCCTGTCTCACTGAACTGAGGATTTCCTGTATCCAGTAATTCTAATTTGTATGATAATTACAAATCACTAACCAAAGACACAGCACGCAGGCGATAGATTAAGCAAGAGGTGCAAACAGTTGGGGTATTCCCATTAACATAAACATATTTAGATTTGTAAACAATTACAATTTGAACATTTTTCAAATATAAATAATTAAAATTTTTGTAGTTTTAAAGATTTTCTCTAATCATCTCAGTGGTGACCCAGACATGATTTCCTTATTGTGAACAGGTTATCAGGCAGTGACACTACATACATGTTAAGATAATAGCCCCAATAAGGAAATCACAACTGGGTTTCAGAGTATAGAAAGCTCTTGCATTCATTGATGCGTCCACTGGCAAGCAATCGAAACAACAGACTGTCACCACTAAGATGGTTAGAGAAAATATTTAAAGCTTTGCAAAATTTTTAATTAATTATATTTGCAAAAATGTTTAACTTTGAATTATCTACAAATCTAAATATTGTTATGCTCATGGGAATACCTCTTTAATTTGCAAGTCTTTGTGTGTGGATTGTAGCAGACATCTGAGTTCAGGTCTGTCTGACAACATGGCTGCCCAAAGTTCTGTATGTCCAACAAAGAAAAACTGTCATACCAGACACATGTATATAGAGCATCCTAACCAGTTCATGGAGGTCAACATTCTCCATGTGAAAGATTAATTAGTGTCCTAAATTATGTATTTAGGGGATGGGGTATAATTCAGCCTCAATGTTTGGTTTGTCTGGATTTGAAAAATCATGTGGCATCTTTTGCTAGGCATATTATACCTATATGTGGTACATGACATAGTCCAAAAATATACAGTACGATATCTCTCTGAATTGAACACATGTTATTAGCCTGCCCTGGCACCAGTGGGAGGTTGCAGGAAGTGGTTAGGAGTCCTTTTAAAAAGGGATGAGGTATATGAACTCTTTGTCAGATATTGGAGCTGTAGATCTGCCCAACTACTTCCTGCTGTGCTCCCAGCCAGGCTTACAAACAGGTCTGTTTCATTTTATTCCTTTTTATTTCATATTGTTTGCATGTATATGTCTTTGTTATTACATCTTTTCTTGTTAAGCACAGTACTTTTTTCTGTATGTTAAATCTAAATTTAATAAGGTTGTCCTTGGCACTAAACATCCCCATATATCACTTAGGTTTGTTACTTTTTTTGATGCTATTTGTGTGTGGTGTTGGTATATTGGTGCCTCACCTACCATTAAGTGGCAGGAAGTGGCATCTATTTGTGTGGATGTGTGATTGTAGGGGATGCTTCACTCCTGTATAGCCTAGTGCAATAGGTGAGTGTGGAAGGGAGCATGGAAATGGAGTTCCCATTTTGATGGATGCTTCCAAGCAGAGGCGTAGCTAGGGGTTCAGCACATGTCCAAGTGGGCCCCCAACTTGGACATGTTCGTATACTGATACTATCAGTATACGGTGAGCGTAGGGTGGTATATAGCGGCTCTACACAGGGCTCTGCAGACGATTTAGGAGAATACAGGGCAGTAGCATTTAGTGACTTACAGGTGATGTCTCTGACCAATCCTTCACATTTCCCATCTCTTTCATCTGGACGGCCATGACCATTTCTTCCAGTCTTTGTAAAGTTTGCAACACAGACATCTTTGGTTCCTCACTTTTCCAGGCACCTTTCCCACATTGTCCTCACCTACACAAAGCCCCCATCCTGCTGCTACCCCCAATTATAAAATATATAATATAACCCCCCACAATGAATAATACTCCCAAGTGCATCTTTAAATTAATAACTTTCCTGTGCACCCCTTTAAATAATGCCCCACATTAATTTTTGTGTGGACAACACAGTACCCACAAAAGTGGTGAGGTGCTTCTCCAATAATAAACCATGGATTAACTCTGATATAAAAGCACTACTTAAGGAGAAAAAGATGGCATTTAGGACAAGAGATAAGGAGGGGTTGAGGGAAGTACAAAAGGAGCTGAGGCATCAAATAAGGCAGGGAAAAGCCAGTTATAAGGAAAAAATGGAAAAGCAAATGGAAAGAAAAGACATAAGGGGGGTCTGGGAGGGGCTTAAGTCAATTTCAGGTCATAAACATTCTGTCTGCCAGATTGAGGCAGATGTTAATTGGCTTAATGAACTAAACCTATTCTTCAACAGATTTGATCACACACCAGCTCCTCCCACCCCAGTATGTCCTTCAGCTCCCCCCACCACAATGACTTCACCCCATGCGGCTACTTCCCTACAGACCAGTAAATCCAGAAATCCGTCTTTATCTGACCACAGTCTGACCTTCACATCGGCCCAGGTGAGGAAGGAGATGGAAAAGATCAAGGCGAGGAAAGCCGCAGGGCCAGATGACATCAGTGCAAGGCTAATTAAGACTTGTGGGGACCAGCTGTGTGGTATAATTACATATATGTATAATATGAGCCTGAGGCAGGAAATAGTCCCTAAATTATGGAAATCTTCTTGTGTGGTACCAGTTCCAAAGAAACCTCACCCTATGGACCTCAACGACTACAGACCTGTAGCACTGACATCCCACCTGATGAAGATCATAGAGAGATTGGTTCTCACACATCTCCGCCCTCTAGTGAGCCCCGCTATGGACCCTCTCCAGTTTGCTTATCGGCAGGGCATTGGGGTAGATGATGCCATCATCCACCTTCTGCACAGGGCTCTGTCTCACCTGGAGAAACCAGGGAACACGGTGAGAATAATGTTCTTTGATTTCTCCAGTGCTTTTAACACCATACACCCCAGGTTATTGAGGGACAAGCTGGGCCTTGCTGGAGTGGACCACCACCTCTCCAACTGGATCCTAGACTACCTCACAAATCGACCTCAATACGTGAGAGCCCAAGACTGTGTGTCAGGTACCGTGATCTGTAATACAGGGGCACCTCAGGGTACGGTTCTTGCCCCTTTCCTCTTCACACTGTACACTGCAGATTTTAGGTGCAACTCATCTAGCTGCTACCTACAGAAGTATTCTGACGATTTTGCAATAGTAGGCCTCATCACAGACGATGATGAAAGGGAGTACAGAGAACTGAGCCGGGATTTTGTGGACTGGTGCCACCGGAACCACCTGAAGATTAACGCGGGGAAGACCAAGGAGATGGTGGTAGAATTCCGTAAAGGCAGATGCCCTCCTAAACCAGTGGACATCCTGGGGACGGGCATCGAGATTGTGAACACCTATAAGTACCTGGGTTTGCTCCTTAATAATAAGCTGGACTGGGCAGATCATATGGAGGCCCTGTACAGGAAGGGCCACAGCAGGCTCTACCTGCTTAGGAAGCTGAGAGCCTTTGGAATCCGGGGGGCACTTCTTAGGACTTTCTTCAACTCGGTAGTGGCATCAGCCATCTTCTTTGGAGTGGCCTGCTGGGGGAGCAGTATATCAACCAGGGACAGAAATAAACTTGACAAGCTGATTAGAAGGGCCAGCTCTGTCCTGGGGAGCCCACTGGACCCAGTGCAGGTGGTGGGTGACAAAAGGATACTGTCTGTTGTGAGCTCCATGCAGAAGAAAAAGTCCCATCCCATGCATGAGACTGTGATCGCGCTGGGCAGTACTGTCAGTGACCGACTGCTCCACCGTAGGTGTGAGAAGGAGCGCTATCGGAAGTCTTTCCTCCCCACCGCGGTTAGGCTGTACAACCAACACCGACCTAAGCGGAGATCATTACACACAGAGAACTGAAATATCTCTCTGCCTGTTAAACCCCCCCCTCCTCCTCTGCTACTTCCTATCTGTCTGTCTGCTATCAATGTAATGCCTCTTACCTTGGAACATTCCTGTACATGTTGTATTTGTATTTGTATCTGCTTATCTTTGCTGCTGTAACACACTGAATTTCCCCATTGTGGGACTATTAAAGGACTATTATTATTATTATTATTACTATTGATAATGCACAAGGCCGTTTCCTAATTAAAAAGGAAAAAAGGATCAGCTGTTTGAATGACTCGTGGTACCTGTGTAAGCGCCGTGACCCCTTCTCTGTTTACATAGTGTCATTCTTTTCATAGCGACCATGTAATGTAACTACAGCCTCGTCCTATACACATCTATGTGACAAGGCTGGAATTACATAACACGGTTACTATAAACAGACAGTGTGTGATATAAACAGGCACCATAGCCCCTTCATACAGCTGGTCAGTGGGGAATCACTTATCTCTTATTGATGATCTATTCTGAGGATAGATCATCAATAAAAATGAGCTGGAAAATGCCTTAAGGCCGGGACCCCACGTGGCGTCCCGCAGCAAAAAAGAGCTGCGGGGAAAACGACGGCGGCAACGCATCGTGGTTTTTCCTGCAGCACTTTTCACAGAAAGTTCGCAGAAGTTTCCTCTGCAGACTTTCTGCTTCAATTATATCTATAGGGAAACCGCTGGCGTTTCCGTAGGTATAATTGACATGCTGCGACTTCCAAAACTGTGACTGTTTTGGAAATCACAGTGAGTCCGCTGCGCATATTTTACTGCAAAGTGGGACTGGGATGGGTGCCGCATATGACAAAAACCCACAGAAAAAAACCCGGCATTTTACATCTAGCAAATCCCATCCACACATCCCCCCTCCTAACCACCCCTTATACTATTAATATACCCAAAACTGCGCTAAAAAAACAAAAACAAAAGTCATACTCACCTACTTGCGATCTTGATGAATGGAGCTGCCGCTTCCTCCCTGTCCACGCACAGGACGTCTGTGTCTGAGCGCAGGCGGCGCGATGTTGTGACACAACATTGCACCGCCCGTGCTGAGAGGCAGACATCCGTCTGTGGTCTCGGGGTCTTGTAAACCGCAGGCCTCATGTAGCTTGTGGTTTACAATACTGTTAAGTTGCAGGATACATTTAACTAGATCGGTGTCTGCAGACACCAATCTAGTTAGAAATAAAGGATGTATTAATGGCGGCCCCAGGGTGGGCCCCAAAATGTCAGTGGGCCCGGGTCAGCCGTCCCCTCTCCCCCCCCCCCCTAGCTACGCCTCTGCTTTCAAGAGATTAAACATGCATGTGTGGTGAGTAAGGTACACAGTTACCCAACAGAATTGCTATACAGCGAGTCATATATATCTTGTATTAGACCAATTTGTGACACAGGGCAGGTCCCCAAAGCAGAAATCACAGAAAAGAAATAGGAATAATCTTTAAAACTTAATTTTTATTCATATAAATAAATAAATAAATAAATAAATAAATAAAAATACATAAAATACCATCCTTTTAGTTCTTAAATAAATCTACATGAATCTACATCCCAAGATATAGACTGCACTCTGCAGTCAATGTAATATTATCCCTTGCTCACCTGGATGTCTCTGTGCTTGCAGTACAGGGAACTTGAAATAAATTTGGAGAAATCTTATACTCAGTGGCGTAACTAGGAATGGCTGGGCCCCAAGGTGAACATTTGACATTGGGCCCCCCCTGAACCGCTGCCCCCAACCCCCCCACACACAAACCACATTCCTGCACACACTATTATGCGCCATAGTGGCCCCTGTACACAGTATTATGCCGCATAGTGGCCCCTGCACATAGTATTATGCAGCATCGTGGCCCCTGCACACAGTATTATGCAGCATAGTGGCCCCTGCACACAGTATTATGTCCCATAGTGGCCCCTGCACACAGTATTATGCCCCACAGTGGCCACGGCACACAGTATTATGTCCCATAGTGGCCCCTGCACACAGTAGTATGCCCCATAGTGGCCCCTGCACACAGTAGTATGTCCCATAGTGGCCCCTGCACTCAGTAGTATGCCCCACAGTGGCCCCTGCACACAGTATTATTCCCCACAGTGGCCCCTGCACACTGTAGTATGCCCCACAGTGGCCCTTGCACACAGTATTATGCCACATTGTGGACCACCCATGAACAATTATTATACTCTGGGGTCTTTTCACACCCCAGAGTATAATGATCGGAGACCCAAGGGAGGACACAAACATAAAAAACAATGCTACTTACCTCCTCCTCGCTCCGGTGCGCTACTTCTGCCATCTTCAATGTTGGAGCAGATCTCGCGTGATCCAGGCCGGCGTCGCGACACATAATGACGTCGGCTGATGTCTGGGATGTCACCAAACAGGCCCGAAGCCTGCGGAGCGTAGGAGAGGTGAGTTACAGTGTTTTTTATACTCCCTCACCTCCCCTGGGCCCCCGATCGTTATACTCAGGGGTCTGAAAAGACCATGGAGTATAATGATAGCAGAGTTTGTGGGGTTCGCGGTGGCAGCTGCCACAGGGCTACGGGCCCCATAATGTCCTGGCCCCTGTGGCAGCCGCTACCGCTGCTACCCCGGTATTTATGCCCCTGCTTATACTACAAGGTGAACAGTTCTAAATCCCAGCTTCACACCACTGGTCTTGGTATTAAATCTGAAATATCAATGGACCACCAAATATTCATTTCAACTGATCCAAAATTCTTTTTTTTTTTTTATTTCATTTTTTGGAATTTTCCTGTCCAGCTCAAATGTATTTTTATATGAAAACACAATTTTGTGCTATTACTCATCAACATTTCTTTCACCTTCTGAAATTATTCAAATGCATTTAATTCATTGGCTTTAAAATACCTTTCATAAGATTCAGGAGCTTCTCTTACCAACCATGAATACAGGAACTTTCTATAGATTCGGATTTTTCAACAACTTGATCATAATTTCCTTATTGTGACTGGATTATCTACTCTTCCAGAAACACCGAAGCAGACAGGTCAATGCTATACAGACTGACTGACATGACCCCATCCTGTCAGGAAACAATGAACCTGTTAATACCCTAAGTAGCAGTAGGTATAGAGTCAATGAAGATAGGCTGTGGAAAAAAAATGCAGAAGGCTAGGAGAGGGTCAAGGTATTCTGATAGCACAGTATGGGAGAGACTGCTGAGTAGAGATGGGCGAACCTCTGAAAATTTGTTTCATATCGGGTTCAGAGGAATCAACCCTCTGGTTCGTTTCAGTCTGAGCTTATTTAGATAGAACCGGAATTGATATTATTATACTGTGGGGTTTCTTCAGAACTCAGAGTATAGTAGATGGAGGGCCAGAGAAGGTATAAAAATGAACAAAGAATTGTACATGGAGTGTGTTGATGTCATGGCGTTTGGCACGTCCAATGTGGCTGCTGAGGCCCAATCATGGGCCTCAGTGGTGAACCTGGGTACATGACATCACCCAGAATGCCAGAAGAGGACTCAGGGAGTGTACTGTTCATCGCAAGGAGGTCCAGAAGTGGTGAGGGAAGGTGAGTATAACTGTTTATTTTGTTTACACCTCCTCTGGCCTCCACCTATTATATTCTGGGATCTGAAGCAACCCCAGACTATAATAATTTCACTTCCAGTTCACCCGTTACTACCACTTACAATCAGATAAGACATCATCAGAGGTAAGTGCACTGTAATCACTTCTCACTGATATCTAAACAAAATTTGGTGGCTGCACTATCAAGGTTTAGTATCATACATTGAGCAGGACTGCTGTACTGTATCTCAGCCTGCCACTTTAAGAGGTAATATATCTGGAGAGAAAAGGGATCTGGATCTGCATCTGCCTTGGATATTTGCCCTAGTGTTTTAAGACACTTCCAACAAATGTAGCTGCTAGTGTTGAAGTCTGGGTAAGATCATGTCCATCTTTTGCAGTTGTAGAGAAAGCTCCTCCATTCTGGTGAGTGATTTAAATTACTCGTACAGTACATAAAATCTGAAGCATCCCAATTGAGGAAGACCAGGACATTGGGAGTAGTAGTCATTGTAGTCACTGTGGCAAGGATCTCTACCAAGCCCTCCAGTGCACCTCAGAGCAGTGCTGAAGGGGCCTGAAGGGTGTATGATAGTGGTTCTATTGTTCCCCTAGTCAAAATCCTTGTGTTGAGCCTCCCTGAGTGTGATGATGGTTGGTGTGCCCTTGATAATGAGTGCAGGAGGACTCAAGAGATGGTGGTGTGAAAGTAACAACTCATTTATTTTACTGGTAGAACAGCTGAAACAGGCAAATATTATTCATATAATGGAGGTGCAGATCTTTAGAAAACTTTCCCTTTGCTTGGGCTGAGCTTTAATGATGGTACTCCCTGGTCAGTCATTTTCTACCTTGCAGGAGTAGTCTTCTTCTTATACAGTGTGCTCTGAATCCTTTTCACAATCAATAAAAATGTCAGCAATGCACTAGCTGCAGGTCCAAAAGATACCCTGTCTGACCTAAGGCATTCAGGCAGCGTTGTAGCTATGAGGTCTATATAACAATTATCCTCACAGTCTTGCACACACATCTTCTAAAGTTGAACAGAGATTTCTCTCATATGCTGACTGCAGTACAACACAATGCCTGACTTAAGCTGACAGGGTTGTGAGCGTGACCAGTTTAGGCAGGGTTCACACTACCGTTGGAGTCCGTTATGAAGGTGTCCATTAAAAAAAAAATAAACGGACACCTATCATAACAGACCCTAACTGATGAGCATCAGGTAGTGTCTGTTTTTTAATGTCACATACCGCTAGAAAGCCGACAGCGCGCTGAATTCAGCGCACTGCCGGCTTTCCCGGTATGTGCCCCGGGGCTGGAGATATCGGCGGTGTAAGCTACGTGTTTTACTTTACTTACTGTTTGAAGGGCGCTGTGAGGAACTCCCTCCCTGACACTTCTCGTTCGTCCATAGCGCTGTACTGAGGGGGCGTTCCTCACAGCTCAGCGTCATCGCCGGGCAGTAAGGAACGCCCCCTCTGACAGTACAGGGCTATAGACCAGTACAGTGAGAGGGGGCGTTCCTTACAGGCCACTGATGACGCTCAGCTGTGAGGAACGCCCCCTCATACAGCGCTATGAACGAACAGAAGTGTCAGGGAGGGCATTCCTCTGACAGTACCCGGCTATAGACGAGAACAGAGAGAGGGGGCGTTCTTTACAGCCCAGCGATGACGCTCAAGCTGTGAGAAACGCCCCCTCAGTACAAGTCTCTGAACAAAGAGAAGTGTCGGGGAGGGAGTTCCTCGCAGCGCCCTTCTAACAGTAAAACATTACACCGCCGATATCTCCAGCCCCGGGGCACATACCAGGAAAGCCGGCAGTGCGCTGAATTCAGTGCGCTGTCGGCTTTCTAGCGGTATGTAAAACCGCATGTGCCTGAGGACACGAAATGTCCTCTAACACTACTAGTTTTTTTGTTTTTTTTTGTTTGTTTCTCCTTTCTGAGCATGCGCAGGGAAAGTAAACGGACATAAAATAACGGACAGTAACTGATGGCTATCAGTTACTGTCCGTTATAAGTCCGTTACCCATAGACCTCAATGTTAAAAAAATAACGGACACTTGCTGTCCGTCAAGAATCCGTTTTTTTCAAACGGACAAAAAGTCCTGCATGTAGGATTTTTTGTCCGTGAAAAAATAACGGACTTCTGACGGATTTGGTGTAAACGGACACAAACGAACACTAACGGACACAATATAAAAACCCATTGAAATGAATGGAAATTTTAATGGATTTCTGACGGTTCAACTAGTGTCCGTTGCTAAAATCTTGTAACGGACAATAGCAACGGACACTACTGACGGACACCAACGGTAGTGTGAACGCTCCCTTACACAACACTTCTTCTTAACTGGGGAGTGCTAACTCACTTCCTCCTCCTAACTGAGGAAGGAGAAGGCTTGACTCCTTGTATTCTCCTCCTCCCTCACAAGCCCTTAGACAAGGGATATACAATCAGCTCAGCCCAAATAAGTGGTAGTTTCCATGAAATTTACAACTGGATATTTTATATATGACAGTATAAAATGATTAAAGTTACAGGCACTGGCGTAAGTACCGGGATAGCAGCTGTAGCGACTGCCACATGTCCCATGACCTTAGGGACCTGATGCTGTTTTTTTTTTTTTTTTTTATAGGAGTAACCCCAGTAGGTAATGGGTCCTATTTACTTACCGATCCCTACTCCTGCTCATGGCCGCCTCAGTTTCCCGGATGTGGTTTTTAGCAGGAGCGGGGATCGGTAAGTGAGGCTGCGGGCGTACAGCAAGAGTGTTTGTTGGACGAACCCCAACAAATACTGCCTGGTCTATCCTGGCCCACGTGACGTCTGTGCCGACATTGAAGAGGGCCAAAAGCAGCAGGGAGTGTGCCGGAGCCCAGGAGAGGTAAGTACCCCTTGTTTTTATGTTTGTTACCTCCCCGGGTCTCCGATCATTATACTCTAGTGTCTGAAAAGACCACAGAGTAAAATAATAGTTTGTGGGTGGTCCACTATTTGGTCCACTATGGAGCATAATACTGTGTGGAGAGGCCATTATGGGACATTATACTGTGTGGAGGGGCCACTATGGGACATAATACTGTGTGGAGGGACCACTATGGGACATAATACTGTGAGCAGGAGCCGCTATGGGATATTATACTATGTGCAGGGGCTGCTATGGGACATTATACTGTATGGAGGCCGCTATGGGATATAATACTGTGTGCAGGGGCCGCTATGGGACATTATACTGTTTGGAGGGGCCGCTATGGGACATTATACTATGGTCCCACTTAGACTACTGTAACACTCTTTTCCATGGCCTCCCAGCAAACTCTCTCGCCCCCCTCCAGTCCACCTTAAACTGTGCTGCTCGCTTAATACACCTCTCCCCTCGTTCTTCATTTGCCGCTCCCTTCTGCCAATCCCTTCACTGGCTACCCATCGCACAGCGAATAGAGTAGAAACTACTAACGCTGACATACAAAGCCATCCACAGCCTGTCCCCTCCATATATCTCCGACCTAGTCTCCCGCTACCTGCCCGCACGTAACCTCCGTTCCTCCAAAGACCTCCTACTCCGCTCTGCTCTTATCCGCTCTTCTCACAATCGTCTCCAAGACTTCTCCCGTGCATCCCCCATACTCTGGAACTCATTACCAAGACACATAAGACTGATCCCCACAATCACAAGCTTCAAGAAGGCCCTGAAGACTCACCTATTCAGGAAGGCCTACAACCTCCAATAACGCTACTTTCACCACACCACTACCTGAACAGCCTCTACCCCCACCTTCTGTCTCTCTCCCTCTTCCCTCATAGATTGTAAGCCCTTGCGGGCAGGGCCCTCTATCCCACTGTGCCAGTTGGTCAATGTTTGTATTATCTGTTTTGTATATCTTGTGTACCGTATGTAAATCCTCAAATGTAAAGCACCATGGAATTAATGGTGCTATATAAATAAACAATAATAATAATAATAATAATTATACTGTGTGGAGGGGCCACTATGGGACATAATACTGTGTGCAGGGGCTGCTATGGGACATTATACTGTGTGGAGGGGCCATTATGAAACATAATACTGTGTGAAGGGGCCACTGTGGGACATAATACTGTGTGGAGGGGCCGCTATGGGGCATAATACTGTCTGGAGGCCACTTTGAGACATTATAGAGTGTAAATCCTGTTTACAGGATACTACATAGAACAGTACATAGATACTTAAAGCAACAGAGGCATAAACAGGTAATTATATTGTCCTTTTACCAGTACTTGTATTGAGATGCTGCACATCGAGAAGTAAAAAGAAAAAAAAAAATCCTGGCAACAGTGGCTAATTTCAAACTATCCTTAGGCTGTATTTCCTTGACTGAACCCTAAGCTGGACATGGACTGTCAGCATCTTAGTTGTCTACGATGCTAGGAGTCATTGCTGTCCCCATACATAAAACATGATTACAGCATGGGGCTGTAGAGCTGTGGTTATTCATGTCACCTCACCAATTTTATTTAATACAAAAAATATACATAGATATTAATATATAAAGGGGTTGATAAAAATATGAATGTATACCTAGGTATTGAATATTTAAAGGTAAACTGTGAAGTGGTTTTTCCACCCTAAACTGACCCCAGCATGTGCAGCATCAATGACCTTTCCTATAGTACCCTATAGTACCCCTCATTAACATTACTGTTGCTAAAAAGGCAAGTTAAAAGTTTTTTAAGAGGACCTTTCATGTCCTCATACATATGCTGTTTTATATACCGCTAGTAGTATAATGTTGTACCGTGTTACCCATTGAAAGTAGTGGAAGAGTGAAGAAATCAGGCGATACCTTTTAGAGGCTAACTGAGTATATTTATAAGTAAGCTTTCAGGAGTACTCGCTCCCTTCATCAGACATGGTGTGATACAAGAACTGAAAATTAACAGATTTTTATACACATGGTTTTCAAAGCATTTTAGAGTCCTTAAAAAAATTGCAATCTAAGTAGAGAAATTATTTACAACGGGTCAAAAAAACAGTCTGGAAACTTGTGGTGCGTGACGGAGGGATCAGTAATTCTTGCTGTTATCTGTTTGCTATCAGGAGGTGATTTGTGTCCCTCACAGGTCATACATAGTGTGATTTGAAGCTGGCATGAATATTGAGTTCAGTTCATGGTTCAAACATAGTGTGACATGAAGCTGGCATGAATATTAAGTCCAAATTGCAGAGTTTGAAATTTTTGCATAAATTTGTACTCCATTTCTTTCCTTTTCTCCTGTGTCTTAAAATGTCCCATTAAAACCACAACCCGCAAATCTTCAATAGAGTGGTTTTCTCCGGAGAAATGTGCGGCCACTGGGAGATCGGTTCTGCTGTTATTAATGGTGGATCTTATATACCGCTAGAAAGCCGACTGTCGGCTTTTCCAGTATGTGCCCCCGGGCTGGAGATATTGGTGCTGTTAATTTCAGCATCAATATCTCCTCACTATCAGAAGGGCGTTCCTCATAGCTCAGCATCATCACTGGGCTTTAAGGAATGCCTCACCCCCCAACTGTACTCATCCATAGCCCTGTACTAGATCAGGCATATGACTGAGACCCAACCGAACTGCCAGCCTCACAGTTTCGTTTAGCATGATGACTCTTTGACTAGATTAAGCAACTACCCCCCCCCCCCTCCAGCCTTCATGACTACTTAAGTTAAATTTGCGTATACCAGTCCAAGGTTTTAAAAGGTTATAATTTGACTTTTCAGCAACAGAAAACTTAGTGAGAAGCACCAATATATAAGTTTACCATCAGAGAAATGGTAACATTAGTGTGTTTAGTGCATAAGCAGAATTAACCTCTAGGGATTCCCCTGTTAGCTGTGATGCTGGAGGAATGTCTCCTTTCACTCACCCTAGCTTCAGTGGCTAACCAGACTTACCAGAGTCTCCCTGGGAACATACTCCGCAGTTACATCCACCTGGAGGTTGTTTGTATTCCCATTATTTCCTGTTTTCACTTTGTCATGCTGCTTATTTCACTGCTGTTAATGTGTTTTTGACCAGTGACGTAAGTCTTGTGGGCCCCAGTGCAAACTTTGCCTAGGGCCCCCTCCCTACATTGTATTCTTTATAGCGATGGTTATGGGTGCTGCAATAGTATCTCAGATACTTGAAAAGGATACAACTATAGTACCTACAACTGCGGTTATCAAGAATACGGTTAGTGAGGTCACCTCTGGGGCCTGTGATTGGGCCTCAACAGTCACGTGGGGCACATTGACTTCATTATACCACTCAATCACAATAACAAGCCCCAGAAGTGACCTATGGGGCCCGTGACCAGGCTTTCCCTGATCTCTATCATAGTGCTGCGGAGGCCCAGCCATCTCCACTGGTCCGTGGGCCCCGTTCCTCTCCAATCCTTATGCTCCTGTTTTTGACTTATTTACTTTGTTTTGAACTAATATAGAGGATTCATTACCTTCACTATTTTATGATGGATGAGTATATATCATAGACATCGAGGTGCCGATACTTGTTTCATACTTCATAATCAACACGTAGGTTTGTGGTTAGGCTACAGCACGCACTTTACCACAATTTTGTTATATTCCCTAGCATTTCCTGCCAAACATTTTAAATATAATTTTTTAAATACATTTATTTTTAAAATATTCAATTACATTTAAATTGTATATTCATATTAGGTTCTTGCTTCACAATCTACTTTGTCCCTTTTTTTTTCTTTCCTTTATTATCTACTTTTGCTTTATTCTTTGCTACAAAACACATAACTGTTACAAACATAATCTGCAAAATTGTAGCTTTTTTTTTTTTACTTTTTACTTCCTGATCAAGATTAATTTAACATAATTACTGCTGCTGTAAAAAGTGACATTGTTATCACCCATGATACTACATATCATGAAATCGCACAACACTTCTCGTAGTGACATTTTATTTTAAACTGTAAGCATATTAATCCTTCAACCTGTAGTTTGATAGGTATTTTTGCCACTTGATGGCAGCACAATGCAATGCATGTAAGTGGATAGCTGCAAAACACAAAATCATATTGCTACTAAGGTCTTGCATGATCATAGGAAGATTAAGTTATGTAGTACAGTGTGAGGGGGCAGGGTAAAACTTAGGGACTTAGACTTAGAGAACCAACCAGTGTTTAGCTATGGAGTTCTAGCCACAGTGTCCATGTTTTGCTGAATCTGGAATGAGATCTGTTCTTCCAACTGGAGAATTCCTCAAAGCGAGCTATCTGGTTCACTTTGTTAATCCATAATTGTTTGCGTTGGAGCCAAAACTGAGGAATAAACTGAGCCTTTGTAGCCGACAAAAGGAAGGTGACAAGGTTCTGTTTGATGGTTTCTAGGAGGCAGATGGTAGAGATAGAATGAGGTTTTCTGGGGTTATGGTGAAGTCAATGTGTGGTAGCTGTCTTATGGTTAGCTGTACATCATTCCAAAAGGGATGGATTCTGGGGCAGGGCCACCAGACATGAGAGAGCAATCCTTCATGTTTCTGACATCTCCAGCAGAGATTTGAGTCTGCCAGTTTCTCCTTGTGCAGCCAGTTGTGCAGCAACCCAGATGGAGGGAACCAGAAGATGGGAAGAGTGGTTGCGGATGATGTGCCACCTGCTAAGTCGAGGACACTCAACCACACACCCCAGTCCCGCTCCTGAGCCGGACACCGCTGAGGGGGGTCCTGCAGCACTACCTGGATGGTGGTGGTAGTAGTTTCCCCTGGGGCGCTTCCAGTTGGAGAGGGGACCTCTCCTCTCTGAGCCGGTGTGATGGTGTTCAGAAGGGCCCTGATGGTAAGGCAGGCACAACTCAGGTAGCCAGGGGTTGCAGTTGAACAGGGTGATAACTTTATTGAAGCAACTGGGAACAGGTACAACAGAAGTTTACAAATGGGGGCAGTAGTACCACAATGTCCAACCCCCCAGTCTTGGATTCTAGTAGGGTACCCTATGGTAGACTTCTCCTCCAACTACACCTCATCTCGTGCCACTCCCAGCTATGGATACTGGGGATAGTGGTGCAGGAGTAATGACAGGGATCTTGTTAGCTTTGCTTAGGCCCGAGTGAACTCCTCCTGTCTGTGTCCTCCACTGCTCCTCCTGGCACAGTGTCCAATAGTCCAGACAGCGGTACTCCCTTCTCAGGGCTGTCTCTAGATGAGCCTGGGACAGGAATTCTCTGCTCCTAGAAGCTATATAGGCAGCCACTGAAGTCCAGTGTCAGTGCTGATGAGTACCTCTGCACAAAGCAGGAAACCAACTGCTCACAAACTGGCACACACTAGACACTAGACTAACTGAGCTCTCAACAGACGCCCTGGAGACCTAGATCTCCTACAATCCCGCCCAGTGGACTGTGATTGGCCAGGGCTGAATCAAGGGAAAAGGTTTCAGCAAAGAGGGAGAAACAACAGGGAAAGATGCCCTAATAGAACACATGGACAGAGGTTGATTGCATCAGGCAATCCCTTAACACTTTCCCAACATCGACTGTAATAGTATGGCGTATGTTGGGTATTTAAATATGGCGGCCATCTTGCCAGCGGCACCTGGGCGCAGCCATTTTTTCGTGGATCGCCAGCACCCGGATCGAGTTCCGGGGCTGTCTTCCTGTTGGCATGACAGCTGGGAGCCATTTGCAATGCAGCATGCAATAGAAGTGCCGATATTTTGCAATGCATTGCAATGCATTAGCATCGCATTAGTGATAAGACCCTCTGGGGTTCAAGACCGCTAGGGGGTCTAATAAATAAAATAAAAAAATAAAAAATTCAAATCGCCCCCCCTTTCCCTAGAACACATATAAAAGTACTTAAATACTGTGAAACACATACACATTAGGCATCCCTCTGTCCCAAAATGCCCAGTCTACAAACCTATACAAATATTTTTCCTGTATGGTAAACACTGTAGCGGAAAAAAAAAAATCAAAAGTGCAGAACAACGTTTTTTTCACTGTTTTGCCTCTGATAAAAATTTTTACAAAAAGCAATCAAGGCAATAAACATTCCCCAAAATTCTAGAACTAAAAATTACACCTGACCCTGCAAAAAAAGATGCTCTGTGCACAGAAATATAAAAAAGTTATGGGTGTCAGAATATGGCGACTTTAATTTTAATTTTTTTTTTTTTTTTAAGTTTTGGATTTTTGTTAAGGGGTTAAAATGTAAATTAAACCATATAAATTTAGTATTCCCAGGAATCATACCGAAACATAGAATATAGGTGACGTCATTTTAGCTGTAGAGTGAACACCATAAAAACAAAGCCCGTAAGAAAGTTGCACAAATGCACTTTTTCTTCACATCCACCCCATTCTGAATTTTTTCCAGCTTCCCTTTACGTTGTACAGAATAATAAATGGTACCATTATGAAGAACAATTTGTCCTTCAAACATCAAGCCCTAATATGGCTCTGTGAATGGAAAAATAAAAAAGTTATGGGGTTTGGGAGGTGTGGAGTCAAAAACGAAAAATGTCACCGGAGGGAAGGAGTTAAAGGGAATGTGTCATCAGAAAATAATCCATTGTTTAAATCATATTTTGTATGTTACACATATTTTTGTCAAAACATCTTGCAATTCCAGCTCTTGCCACTAAGCATAAAATAGTCTGTCACTTCCTGTTTCCTGGAGATGGACATCGGTCATAGACACAATAGTTTGGAGTAGACCTATTGACTTCTATGGGAGTTTTTTCTAGGTATGCTCTTTGACCTGTGCAGAGGTTATTGCTCGGAGGGGAAGTAGATAAGCTGCGAAATCACTTATTGTGACTGGTGGATTCTGTTTTAACTATATGCACATGATAGCTGTGATATCAGTGTGCTGATAAGTGAGGTGGCTTCTCCAAAGAAATCTACAGAAAAGAGGAAGTGTCAGCATATTAGTTAGCTTAGTGGTCAGAGTCGGAACAGCTCTATTTTTAGGATTATTCTAAAATATAGATAATAACAGAATATTTAAGAAAAATAGGTTAGATTCATATCTCCACTGGAACACTATTTTTCTGTTGGAGAACAGGCTAGAAATCAATCTGTTTTATGACACAGATGTTAATGTAGACTCAGTATGTGAAAGTTTATTGTGTGTGTTTAGTAGTAGTAACAGTACATTGCATTGATTACTGTAAATTGTGTTATTAACCCTAGAATGGAGCTGATTGTAAATGCTGTTTAAGAGTTGCAATATATCAATATGGCCTCTAGCATTTATATGCACTAATCTGATTTTCAATATATTATATATCAAGTTTTATAAGTATATTAAGTTTTTATGCCAGAGGAGACATATAGAATTTCTATGTTAAACACAGAATTAGCAGCAAACACATTGAGGCAGATTTACTAATACTGTCTAAAGGTTAGACAGTGCAAATTTACAGTAGACAGAATTAAATTATGCCAGATTTATCAAAGTGTCTAATACTGTTTGATAAATCTGTCGCATTGTAAGGCCGGGGCCCCACATTGTGAAAATGCAGCATTTTGGCCGTGGAAAAAAACGCTGCATTTTACAGTACCTGCAAAGTGGATGGGATTCTGGATAATCCTATCCACAGCGGAAAAGCTGTGTTTTCCAAAAATGCTCACGTTTTTGAAAGTCGTAGCATGTCAATAACACTTGCAGAAAAGCTGGTGCTTTCCAAGTAGGTACAGTGGGGAAAAAAGTATTTAGTCAGCCACCAATTGTGCAAGTTCTCCCACTTAAAAAGATGAGAGAGGCCTGTAATTGACATCATAGGTAGACCTCAACTATGAGAGACAAAATGAGAAAACAAATCCAGAAAATCACATTGTCTGATTTTTAAAGAATTAGACAGTTTTGGCGCAAATTACACCAGAATTCTGGTACATTTTGCTTGATAAATCTCCCCCATTATCCAATTTACAGATGTTAGGACTCATAGGTCTAGCATTCAGCTTTGAAAACATTTAAGGCTCTATAAGTACAATGTGTCTGATGTGATGACTGTTAAACAATTATTACATTTTTGAAAATTCTGTTCTGTAAGGAAATCTTAATATAATACATTAAAGTAATATTTACATAATCTGACCTGTTACATAGAAAATTTCGTTAGGTATCAAAATAGAATCACACTGAGCATTTCATGTGCAGCCTTCTCACTTTTCTGATATACACCACACATCTGGTGTGTGGACTTACTGTAATAATAAACCTACCTGACTTCCTAAAGTAAATACGTTTCAGCTGAGTAATCCATACAATAACATTTTGTCAGCTCATATTAACTCTGCTTTGGTCATTTAATCTGTTGGCAATGAACTGTGGACAGACATACAGTTTGGATTGTTAAAATAATTTTGTAAATGAAAAAATAAAAGCTGTTAACAGAGCATAGTAAACTATGAGCTATAATACATTCAAGTAGCACATTTGGTTTTTATTATTGGTACTAATATTAAAGGTCTGTTTTGGTGAAAACGTAACAACTTTTTCCCATACTTCACTCTTTCTCTCTAATTCTCTGTCATTTAACTCTTGATGTAACTAACCTGCTCAGCAACATGCCATATGTCTGCACATCTTATTGCCTACTCCTACCTCTAAAATGACCAATCCCCGGCCTTCGTGCCATGTTACATACATTACCGTGACATCACTGTGAAGACTGTCAGCTATGGTCAGGCTTTACAGAAACAAGGTAGCTCTAAGTGAATGGAAGTTATGGAAACAGCGTAAAACAGTGAGCTACGTTGTTTCCGTAATTCTCATTCACATTTATTGGAGTTATGGAAACCGTTACATTCTTTCCATAAAACCAGATTCTTGTGGTCAAGTAATTTTTTCACATTTTTATGTTTTTTTGTTTTTTTTTAGTATCAGAAAGTGGTACTACAAAAATTTTAAATATTTTTGCCTACTCGTTATTGTAAAATTTAAGTACGAACCATATAGTTTTGTATTTTCTAGGGTGGGGCTAGAAGTTGTGATGTGGTCATAGCAGTGAGATTATTTATTTTAATTTTATTTATTTATTTATTTATTCATATTGTGCCTCCCATAAGGTCATAATAAACCATATCACCTCCAATCTTTTTTTCACTGTGAGCTATTCAAGTATGACTGCTGGTTTAGAATCACAGTAATTTAAAAAAACAAAAAAAAAAGAAGAAATAAACTTAGAGAAATAAATTATAAAATTGCAAACATCTGCAGATCTTTTACTTTAAAGTGTACCTCCAGTTATAAATAACTTTGCATAGATGAATAGCATGAATTAATACAAGAAAGTTTGTAATATACTGTATCTTATTAAAAAAGGGAGGGGGTGACAAAGGAGAATTAATACAGTTATTAAAGGGGTATTCCCATCTCAAGGATCCTATCT
Organism: Leptodactylus fallax; assembly: GCA_947044405.1. Lineage (NCBI taxonomy): Eukaryota > Metazoa > Chordata > Amphibia > Anura > Leptodactylidae > Leptodactylus > Leptodactylus fallax. Next base: position 1,203,304 of record CAMRHE010000403.1, on the reverse strand, counting down.
ATACTGCTAGCTTATGTTAAATTGAAATTATATCTCCCATTGTTTACACAGTATTTCCATAACCACGGACCTGTGTGATAGGACAAGTGACGTCACTCACTGCTCTCAGTTATCTACAGCTCTGCCGTTCAGCGAATTGCAGTTTGCTGATAAAACCACAGAAAGTGTTTATTATCTTTCTATGTAAACACACAGATAACATTGAGTCCATTCTCTAGAAGCATGTGCATATTATTTGATCAGCATTTATATTAGATTTCTGGTAATCATAATAAGTATTGTGACACTTCATAGTGTCCTGTTCAGCAAACTGGGGGAGGATACAGGAAGTGAGAATAAGAGACAGCAGGCAAAGCTGCTGAAACAGGGAGATGGGAAAACCCCTTTAATATCTAAATGTTATATTAATAACTCATGTTATTTATTCCTTTTAAAACTATTTTCCTTTATATTAACACTTATTTTTGTTCCCTTATACAGAATGAAAGTGCATCCAGAGATTCACAACACTCAGTGTAGGATAATATGTTTATTACCTAACAATAATGCACTAAACCAGACCTGGGCATTGTACATTGTCCGACCCTCTAACTATCTTTGACCAGCCTGCGTGGTGACAGGTGACACCCATCGGCAACTATGTATTGTGTTATTGCAATAAGCAGCTGCCGATACTTTTTTACTCACCTGTCCACGCTCCTGACCTGGCCACCCTCCACTGCCTCCTCTAGGCGGCGCTACACTGACGTCACGACGCTGAAGAACGCCTGCAACAGTGCACCCTGGAGGCGGCAGCAGAGAGGGTCCAGGACTGGAGCATAGACAGGTGAGTAAAAAGTATAGGCCACTACTCTGTGTGGTGGTGGGGGGATAACAGGGGGTCATATACTTTTGGTGGGCTTTAAAAAAGGGGTCATATACTGTGTGGGGGGTATAAAATATGCCATAAACTGTGTGGGGGCCATAAATAGGGGGATCATATGCTGTGTAGGGGGGTATAAAATGTGCCATAAATTGTGTGGGGGCCATAAATAGGGGGATCATATGCTGTGGGGGGTATAAAATGTTCCATAAACTGTGTGTGGGCCATAAGTAGGGGGATCGATCATATGCTGTGTGGGGAGGTATAAAATTTGACATAAACTGTGTGGAGGCTATAAATAGGGGGATCATATGCTGTGTGGGAGGGGTAAAAAAAAGGGTGTCATACACCGTGTAGGGGCTAAAAAAAGGGGACATATACCATGTGATGGGCCAGAAAAAGGGGATCATGTACTGTGTGATGGGCCAGAAATACATATAATACATATATCAAAATATATAATCAAAATATATAATACATATATCAAAAATATAACTTTTTTTATACTAGAGATACAAATATCACAAAATTATGGATATTTCTGGATGTGACACACCACCCGACTTAAGCTAGTTTTTTTTTTTAATGAATTTTGACACACTGAGCTTAAAAGGTTAGCCATCACTGCTCTAGATGAAGGGAAGAGGAGGGAGGAGTAGTGGTAGCTTGCACAGCAGATCTCTGTACGGGGAACTGACAGTTCCCCGTACCATGCGCAGGCACACTGCCACTCTTTCCTCCTGATCCCAGTGGTCAGCCCTTTGGTGTTTTTGGAAGTAGCGATGCACAAGTACTATTGCGCATGTGCATACTTTCATTTTTGGACCCGCCCGCTGTGCATGATGATGGCCCTCTAAAATCATTCCAATTTCTCATGTGGCCCCATGGGAAAATTAATTGCCCACCCTTGCACTAAACACTATATGTAATTGGCACTTTGATACACAAAACAGTGGAAAATACAAAGTTACAATACAATATGGAAAATACAAAACCTAAAATACTCCAACAGTTTTACTACAGTCCTTTCCCCCCAGTCTAACTGTCCCTATTCCTAAGGGTATAAGATATATAAGGGAGTAGGTATGGGAGTAGTAGGAAAGAAGACTGATAAGAGAGCAGGGAGAGCGAGTGAGTTGCAAGGAGAGAGAAAGTTGCAGAGAGAGAGAGAGTTGCAAAGGGAAATATACTCAGCCAGACAAGTTTGCAGTGATGATAGCGGGACAGATGAGCTGAGCTGTCTTGTGTCTTCAGATGGTGATTTCCCAGCTCAAGCTTCCCTTGACTTCTCAAGTTCATCTACTTAAGATAAGTTTCCTACTCCTTGTTCCCATGGATCAGTGTTGTGATTTGACATCACCAGACCAAGCCATAGAGTGTATTCAGACAGGTGTCCAGTGGCCACAGGGCTGTGAAATCACAGCTCAGGTCAGTGGACCTGGCACTCTGCTGAGAGAGGTGCAGATGATGTAAACATCTGTGGAATGAAACAAATGGTTTTGTAAGGGAATTGCCAGTTAAGAAATTCCCCAGTTGCTGCTGCTAAACCTGGGAGGAAGGGAATGACAGAGACAGTGAGTCCTAAACTCAGCCCAGCCCCAGTCCCTACCTACTTGCCTCAACTACCTTAGGCAGTAGAGGACAACTGGGCGAAAGTCCCTTCCTACAATACAAGTGCAAACGCAAAACGCGGACAAGACAAACAAACAGGAATGGGTAATAAAGTGAGCCAAGAGTAAGAACCAGTAGAGCAGTGAAGTACAGAATCCAAAAGAGTAGTGTAAGGGAATTGCCAGTTGAACAATTCCCCAGTGCTGCTGCAGAACCCTGCGGGGAGGAGCAAAACAAGATAGTGAGCCCTAAAGCTGAACCCCCCCCCCCCTGCTGTCCCTGGCTAACTTGCCTGATCTGTCCTAGGCAACAGCCAGCAACCGGTCGATCTGTCCCTTTGTGAACCGAGAGCAAGGCAGGTGGTTTGGACTCCGCAACCAGAAATGAATGCACACGTGGTAGTTAAGTTCAAGAAAAAGATATATATTTACTATAAATTAATAAAGGCTAGTTGAAGGTAAAATGACAGGGATAAAGACAAGCAAAATATACAATATAGCATGAACAATTTCAAGGCAAATTCTGCAATGGTTTCTACTTTCACTCTGTCCACTTCTGCAGTATGGACACTGAATGAACAATATACTCAAAACTATCCCTAACTGACCCTGACTTCACATTTGGGTGCACCCCCTTTTCCCCAGTGGTCCAGGTGGACCGCTTACAGTCCGTAGAAGCGCGCGGTGGGGCCCAAAGTCGTTCCTTTCTTTTATAGTGAAGCGTCCTCTCCTCACGGTTATCAGGATCTCGGGAGAAATGAAGTCCTCTTAGACAGGGAAACCAAATGAATGCAATGTAATCCAACAGCAGATTCCACTCAGCACACTGACA